>CM060955.1:16938914-17471414 GCA_030765055.1 Mantis religiosa | reverse complement strand
TCTGGATTTCACGGCGCAGATTGTTCGCTGTCTCACAATAAGACGCTGCATTGATTGTCTCATTACGAGGCAGAAACTCCACTAGCATTACTCCTTTTCTGTCCCAAAAAACCGTGCACCTTGTTTTCTAGGCAGAAATTGTTTGCTTAAACTTCACTTTTGTGGGTGATGATGAATGTCGCCACTCCATGGATTGCTGTTTCGATTCTGGTAAGGCGTAGGTCACCCATGTTTCGTCACCAGTAACAATTTGGTCTAAAAAGGCTACATCTTCATTGTGGTACCGCTCAAGGAATGTCAATGCACTGCCAAAACGTGGGGTTTATGCAAATCCGTCAATATTTTCGGAACCCAACGTGAGCACAATTTCCGGTACTTCAAGTTCTAGGTCACAATGCGATAAAAACACTACGAGAATATTGAGGAAAATAGTCGCACAATGATTAAATTGTAAAGCATTTGTTTTCTCTTACCTTTTCGTCCACTTTATGCACCAAATTTCGGTAACGACTGAAGGACGCCCACTCCGTTCTTCATCATGCACATTTATGCGGCCATCTTTAAATGCTGTCATCCATTTGCTTACAATTCCATCACTCATAATGTTTTGTCCGTAAACTTCACAGATATCACGATGAATATCGATCGGTTTTACACCTTTAGCACTAAGAAATCGTATAACAGCCCGTACTTCACAATCGGTGGGACTCACGATTGTCGGAGTCATCTTAAATACTCAGTAGCCAACGTGTACAATGAAGAATCAGACTGTAATCGCGTCAGTGCGTAGACAAGAGATGTAGGTAATCAGCGCGCATGCGCGGAACGCCGACTGTAGCGCTGCGGCGGCGGAAACCAAAACGGTACTGACTTAAAAAACATGCCTCGTACTACATATAACCTCCTCTTTCTAGTGCACTGGATTCTGGAAAGCAAACTCCAAATTTCCAAAACTAATAAAAAGTATATAAACATTTGTATTCCACCTGCAACAGTTTCCTCTGAAACATTATTTGGCACAGCTGTGTTACAGAAAAAGAAGTAGACCTAACACCGAAAGTATGAAAATACTAGTATTTTGCAACAGAAACATAGAAAAGTGCACCGTTTAAAAACGCATTTTGCTTTTAAATGTCTAATGTAGATTAAAAAAATTATAAGGATGGTTTTAAATTTTGTCTCAATAAATATATGCACTTACTTAGTTTTATTCGCATTACACATTTCTGGCAACATTCTATTTTGTATTTAAATTAAAAGGAGCAATAACAGTATCAAATATTTAAATATGGCGTCTGTCGTTATCGAGCATCGAAAAAAACTGGTATTTACTCATCGCTAATAATTTAGTTTAACTTTAGTCAAAACAAAATACTAGAAATTATGGTTTGGATGCATCGGTCTGTTCCGAGATATTGCGTTTCACTGTTGGAACATCTCACTTCATATTTTTCTTAATCTACTATTCTACCACATTCCACTAAAAAGTATAGTACAGGGGTATCACCGGAAATATGTATTTGGAGATCCCTGAATTAAAAAGAATTTTAATTAGCTATCTGTGTGTGTTTGCGCGCACCTGTATCTGTGAGTCAGAAAGAGTGTAAAAGGTCAGCTAAACATTGTAGTACAGCTTTAAGTACAAAATAGGCAATGATGGTAGACGACGACGGTTTTGTACAAGTCCCACGTTGTGGCGATCATTTTGTAGCTGGGAGTTTTAACTGGGATGATGTAAGAAGCTAATGAATTTCTCACCTTTGGTGACGATCCTGCAACTCTTTGTGGCTGGGCGCATCAGTAATTCTGGGGCGATGAGTCCTTTTCCCAGGGTGGTAGTCCCGGGGTAGACAAAGTTCATATTACTATTACTGAAGAATGGACAAATAATTATAGTCTTTTTTCAACATAAGGTTTTAATTTTTACAAAAAAATTTCAATTTCGATAAAATTTAAATATTATAAATGTACTTCTTTAACAAACGATGTATTGATTAACTATTACTTTCTTTACACACATGCTAACGTATCTTACATGCATACTCAAAAGTAGTTCTGCACAATCTCAGAGAGATACAAATGTACGTCTTTCTCACACGACGTCCTTATGCAGAAAACAAAATATTTTTAAACATTTAACAACTTCTTCTCAAATCAGGTTGTCATGGTTACACCATTACCTACCTCACATTTTATCTATTTCATTAAACATTACAATTCCTTTAACTATTCTTTTTAAAAAATATGAAATATCTAAAATAACTGATTCAACATTACTGACAGATAAAGCGATAAAAGACCCATCCCTGAATCAGTAGGGCGGTCATCGTGGACCTCACCAGGAATCGAATCTGTAGTCTCCCGAATGCGAGTCTCACATCCTTCCGTGGATCAATGTCTTGGTAAAAGAAAAAATTAAAGGATTCAATGGATTTGAAATAGAAAAAATTTAATTATCTATTTAAAAATAGAAACTGTGAAATGAATTTTGAAATACCACTAATCGATTCTGTCTTTAAATTTGTTTTATTTTCAGATTTTGTTAATAGTTGCAAAAATATTGTGATATATAGCGACCATAACCTTGACAACAAAGGAAGTGGAAGTGACTGATATAAACAAGCGTTTATGAAACAGGCTTTAACACAATTCTGTGAAATTTTCATTAAATTTAATTAAACCATAAGTGAAGTTTGTTACAAATAAGGGTATTTTATATAGTATTTGTTGTTTCATTGTTGCTAGCTTGTACTTTTACGTGCTGTTTTGTAATCCCATCTTTCGAGTAAATTTTCGTTATGAAGACGTAACATTTAAAATAGGCTTATTTTGTATAATTATCAACCATATTGTTAACTCCAGAAGGTTTTTTTGTGTAAAATATAGTTAAGTTGTCTTCACTGCTTCATATAACGGATTATTTGCATACAAAGTGTCATTAACAGACAAAAGTAAAAACGCAAACTAGCACTTTTTAATAAAGAAATAGGCACACTTCATTACATAGAAGATATCATATGTAATAGTAGCAGGCAATCTCCCATAAAAGTTGGGTTAGTGGTTTCTCTGTATTCTAAATACTTTACTTTGGAACAGAATTTAGAGTAGAAAATGCAAAGATGCGGGAATATTAAGTACATCTTAAATGTACTCTTAAATATGTATGTATCCATAATGAATACGGAAACATAATTTATATCATAGAATAAGAAAAGAAATTTAAAGTAATATACTGCATAAAAGCAGTTGTTCCTGCAAAGTTTGACAAAAAATACTTGACCTAAGTTCCTATCTGCCAAAGATGTGACACGAAAATAAAGTTACTTTTGTACGGAACAATTTTCGATTTCACTCATTTTACCGAAAAGAATTTCACTTATTTTATTTAAATCTGCTTTAAGATAGTATGAGGAATACAATTGTCTAGACTTGTTTAAGAAAAACAGCCGAAACCTCCTTTACTCTTAATGACACTTGTATGGCTTCTAAACGTTACTAAAATTAGATCTGATAAAAGTACAAAATTTAAGTTCTTTTTGATAATGTTAAGCATATAATGTTTGATTACAGTTCAAATACTTTATTTGCAGAGTAACTCGTTATTCATTTTTTCGTGCTCACGCAGCAAACAGTTGAATTACATATCGACGTTTTCATGAATGTCTAAATGTCGGCCTAGTTTGCTGGGTTCTGATATATGTAATCAAGGTTTACTTTAGAAAATGGCAATAGATAAAAGAAAGATGCTTTTGTAGAAGACTGAGTATTAAAAATCATATGAACGAAACACAGATTTTTTTTCGTTTGGTCATAAAAAGGTTTAAACGTACACTTTGTTGCAATCAGAGGAAACATCTGACTTTGTATTTAATAGAAAAAATAAACACCTAGTATAACAGTTTTAAACACATATTTCATAAGGCTAAAGAAAGTTCTAATATGATAAATTTATATCATTGTCTTTACTCTATATTTTATTTGTGGACATACGAACTGTCTTACACAAGCTTTTTCTTTACTTACTGTATTTTAATCGAGATGAATCCTTACTGAAAAGTTCACAAATTCCTTACAGATGGAAAGGCAGTAGCCATTGTCAAGTATTAAAAACTGGATGCTATGGATGAGAAGAGAGTATCATAGAATAGTCGGGAAATGTGGAATATCAAAGTTTTTGCTCGGTTTGCTGATGCTATCATATGAGCGTGTCATGAAGTAGTCAAGAAATACTCCCATGATGCACTGCAGTGAGACTTCACAGCTTGTTGTAATTTCACTCGTCACAAAATGAAGTATGTTTTTGTGATGTTCAAACGTTTTTGCAGGCAAATTTTCAAACATTTTAACCCATTAGTACGCAAGTGACTTGAACATTGATGTTAAGGGTAAGGTACACTAAAGGAATTAAAGTTGCAGTTTGTTTTTTAGTTGTTAATATTTTTTCCATTACTTTAAAGGTTAATTTCCCAGATGCCGAGTCGGGTATTGTGGAATACCAGGTATATCTTAACATTCGGCATAAGAGTATGATGTTCCACATAACCGTACAAAATATACCGAATAAAAGTAAAGCTATAATGAGTTTTGGGTATAATGTTAGTAGTTCAAGAATTTTTATTAGTTATATAAATAGAAATAGAGCTTAATTTGAATAAAAAGTGAATTTTTGAAGAAATTAAATTAATTGAAATGTGAAACCCAATTTTCCTGTTATTCTTAGATTTGGTCAATGGTCTAGGCCTATTAATACTTGTTTATAGATGTTTTGTCTAATTTATACCAGTCATGCTTCATATTTTATAAAATAAAATTACGTTTTCCCGTTTACCCGGCTATTGCTTATTTGCCTCCATTTATAACATTTTTCCAAATTACACTGTTTCTATAAGCACAAAATGAATAGTATTTTTAGATGTGACAGTTCATCACAATTATTTATAGTGCGTTTACATTTAAAAACCATTTAAGTTATTTTAAAAAATGTAAATCGTATTCTATAATACCCCGCTCTCATCAATATTGCCCTTAGCGAGAAACAACTGAACGTCGATATAGAAAAATGACATTGATGTACTCAAGCCATTAGTAAACATATCTCAGAAATGTCACAATCTTTAATTGAAATCGTTAGAGCCATATAAAAAATTTAAGAAAGCCTGTCATGTAAATATTAGGTTTGGGAGAGTTTTCTAAAAAATATTCGTATTGTATCTTTGAAACGTGCTGAGCTTAAATTCTCAGTTTGGTATTTATCCCATTTTGTATTATATGAGTAATGCTTTTAACAGTCATATACATACTCCTATGTCACATTTCCTTAAAATGATCTTTTAGGGGACCTCAAAACATTATTTCAGAGGAAGTTCTGTATCGAATTTGTGTTCCTGACAGAGAAAATTAAATGCGTTGTTTTTAGTGAATACATTTATCCTATAACATCTGATTCTCACTTCTTTTATATAAATATGATTAGCAGGTAAATGCCTTTCAGGAAACTTCGTTTCTGAAAAACTATTTATTACATTCAGACATGTTTCTATCATAACAAAAACAGATGAAAGACTATAACTGCCGGAAAGACATTCAGTTCAACGTGTGATCGATGTAAATCTAGTTTCCTGTATTGATTAAACTCCTCTTTATGTAAATAAACTTCCCGTTTGAACATTAATAAAGCCCACGAGACACTGTTCGTTACTTCAGCGTCTAGAACAATTTCTACCGGTGGCGGGTTAAACCTCGGGAAGGATTGTGTAGATTCAGTTTTTAATTTGCTCACTTGAGGACGCCACTTGCCGGGCTTCACTGATGTTGGCAGGCTGCCCGTGTTTCTATTCCTCTCTCTTTCCTTCATGCAATTATATACCACGTGGACCTAAGAGCACGTGTTCTAACCCCAAAATGCATTTCTCTCGCCTTTAAGAGCCGCGGACCATTCTGTAGACCAGTAAGAGGAACTGAACCCTGAGGCGTGTTTTGTTTTAAACGTTTTGTGTGTTATATTCTAGGGGTGAGTTTATCAACACTCACAAAGGTGAGTTTATCGTTTAAATGTCGTTTATATCTTAGTGTGAATTACACCTATATTTATTTATTTCACTAACTGTAAGAAATGAATGCCTGCCTTGATGCTAGTTCGGCTTGCGTTGCCGTCAACCACTTACCTCGTTATCCCTTCCTCTTTAACTTTATCTCCTCCTTCTCTTAGCCTTCTTTTCTTGCTTTCTAAAAATCGTACCGATACTTATAATTCTATTTTCTTCTTTCCTATTCACATTTTATAGCCACAAAATTCTATTTACTTTTTTCCCAATTTATCTCTATAATCTAACTCCAAATCTGTCGTATAATTTGCCATTTTGTGTTCTATTTGGCTTAACGTTCCTAGGTCACCTTCTTTCGTATATTTTAACTTCCATGAGCCATTTATTTTTGCTTTCCCAAAACTCTTCCTGTTCTTTCTATCTTTCCTCCAAATGTCTGTACTCTAAATTTGTTTTGCTGCTTCATCGATAGTTTTAAGACGTACCCCTCCTTTTAGAACAATAAATTACACCCAAAACTGGCCAAAATTATCCAACTGCTAAACGAGCCCTTAAAACCCATGCACTCACTCTATCAAAATGCGTTATTCCCTCCACTTTATTCTTTTACTTCTTGTTTTTCATACTTCTGCTGAAGCTGCATCTTTTGGCGCTAAATCTAACTTCCATCCTTAATTGCTGCTTAGAAAATATTTGAACATTTATTTACCTTTTTGTTCATATCTCTGCCTCTTCCACCAAATATCATTTTGGTTTTGAAATATTTGTATACTTCAAGGAAGGTTTAAAAAGGTGACAAAAGCAAACCTGAAAAGCTGATGGACCAGGTTATGAACTAAATCTAGAAATTCACACGCAAACCTTTACAGAACACACATACACCTCCTTTTATTTTCAACAAACAAAAACAATACAAAGTAGAAAGATATTTCACTCCTTTCCAAAGTCTTCAAAGCTATTTCATTTATATTTTATTAAATAACGTTTAT
Source organism: Mantis religiosa (assembly GCA_030765055.1). NCBI lineage: Eukaryota > Metazoa > Arthropoda > Insecta > Mantodea > Mantidae > Mantis > Mantis religiosa. The sequence continues at coordinate 17,464,381 of CM060955.1, read as the reverse complement.
TTTGTTGCTATCAAGACTGATATTCTTTTATGTGGTATGATCATATACCTTTCGAAGACTTAGGCAAAAAATTTATTTCTGAACGCACCATAACACTATAAATATTTCACTACAGACAATTCAAAATGTTGGTGAATACTTGGCTATCTCCTTTATAATGGGTGGGTGAGTGGGTGTGTAGGGGTGTGTGTACAATAGAACTCAAAAGCGAAAGGTCAAGTAAATGTGAACTTCATATTTTTATGATATACCGAAATTGTTATTTAACTTCATAATCCTCCGGAATATAGCATGAGATTATCTGAGAAACATTCCTCTACCTAAGTCACGCTATTCAACAAAAATTTTTCAAAAAATATAATTTTCTCAAAATAGTCTAACGATTTATGAGAAAAAAAAAATATGTATGAGATATTTTCACAACAAATAAAATGTTCACTTTCCTGACTTTTCTAGGAATGTTCTCTAAACTAATATTTCACGATAACCTTTGTATAGGTAGTATATTGTCACGGATAGAAAAAACTCATGTTCTAAAATATGGCACCTGCTAGAAGAACAATTTACCTCAAAGAAATTAACCAGGAAAATTCTGCTTTTGGTGTGATCTTTCTTTCTTTCTTTCTTTCTTTCTTTCTTTCTTTTCTTTCTTCCTTTCTTTCTTCTTTCTTTCTTTCTTTCTTTCTTTCTTTCTTTCTTTCTTTCTTTCTTTCTTTCTTTCTTTCTTTCTTTCTTTCTTTCTTTCTTTCTTTCTTTCTTTCTTTCTTTCTTTCTTTCTTCTTTCTTTCTTTCTTTCTTTCTTTCTTTCTTTCTTTCTTTCTTTCTTTCTTTCTTTCTTTCTTTCTTTCTTTCTTTCTTTCTTCCTTCCTTCCTTTCTTCCTTCCTTTCTTTCTTCCTTCTTTCTTTCTTTCTTTCTTTCTTTCTTTCTTTCTTTCTTTCTTTCCTTCTTTCCTTCTTTCTTTCTTTCTTTCTTTCCTTCTTTCGTTCGTTCGTTCTTTCTTCTTTCTTTCTTTCCTTCTTTCTTTCTTTCTTTCTTTCTTTCTTTCTTTCTTTCTTTCTTTCTCTTTCTTTCTTTCTTTCTTTCTTTCTTGCTTCTTTCTCTCTTTCTTTCTTCTTTCTTTCTTTCTTCTTTCTTTCTCTCTTTCTTTCTCTCTTTCTTTCCTCTCTTTCTTTCTCTCTTTCTTTCTCTCTTTCTTTCTCTCTTTCTTTCTCTCTTTCATTCTCTCTTTCTTTCTCTCTTTCTTTCTCTCTTTCTTTCTTTCTCTCTTTCTTTCTCTCTTTCTCTCTTTCTTTCTCTCTTTCTCTCTTTCTTTCTCTCTTTCTTTCTCTCTTTCTTTCTCTCTTTTACTCTCTTTCCTTTTTCTTTCTGTCTTTCTCTTTCCTACTTCTCTCTATCCCTTTCTTTCTTCTTCTTCCTTCTTTTTTCCTTCTTTCCTTTTTTTCCTTCTTTCTTTCTTTCTTTCTTTCTTTTGCTCTTTCGCCCTTGCTCTCTTTCGCTCTTTCTCTCTTTCTCTCTCTTTCTTTGTTTTATTCTCTTTCCTTTTTTCTTTCTCTCTTTCTCTTTCCTTCATTCCTTCTTTCCCTCTTTTCCCTCTCTCTCTCTTTCTTTCTCTTTCTTTCTCTTTCTTTCCTCTCTTTCTTACTTACTTTTTTCTATTTCTTTCCTTCCATATTCCTTCTTTCCCTCTTTCCTTCTTCCTTCCCTTTCGTTTTTATTTCTTTCCCTCTATTTCTTTTCTTTTCTCTCTTTCTTTCTTTTTTCTTCCTCTCTTTCTACTCTTTTTTCTCTTTATTTTTCTTCTTTCTCTGTTTGTTTTCTTCTTTCTCTCTTTCTTTCTTTTCTTCTTTCTCTTTTTCTTTCTTTCCTACTTTCTTTCCTACGTTCTCTCATTCCCTGTTTCTCTCTCTTTCGCTCTCTCTTTCTCTTTCTTTCCTTTCCTTCTTTCTCTTTCTTTGTTTCTTTCTCTTTCTTTCTACCTTTATATCTTTGTCTCTCTCTCTTTCTTCTTTCCTCCTGTATGTCATTGCCATAGCTTTGCAGGTCAATATCGTAGAACTGGTCTTACTGCATCCGTACTTTCCAGCCGCGACTACAAGGGAATATGTAATACAACATTTTTACAAGTAGTTATCTTGATTAATGTATAATCCATGCATAAATGAACATTTCTATGAATATTTGGTACAAAAAATAGTAAAACTTATATAAACGTAATTCGTCAATTATTTATCCAACATAAAGCAGTTATTCTACTCACAACAGCATAACGGAGGCATTTGTTTTGAAAGTAGGGATGCTTATGTTTGAATATATAATGTACTACATTTACCAAAATATTCTATATTACCCTTCTGGAAACTATTCTTAAATAGCTTATTGTATTTGCTTGAAGTTAAGAATTAGGCAACAGCGTTAACCTAATATGTGCGGCATGTTATTACTGTGTGAGTCTTTGTACAAATCATGTTTTTAAGCAGAATGCAAATTATTTCTTAGATATATGGTGCTATATTATGCCAATTTGGAATTCCAAATAATACTTTATGCAAATGTTTAAGGAAGTTTGATTGCTTTCGCATTAACAAGTGTATGCACTTAGAGAGGCACATAGAGAGCTTAGCATCTCTTACAAAAGAGGAATAAGCGTTAGCATTTTAAGGGAATTTCACGCTCCAGAAGAGATGTGTAAGATATGCAAGCCACAAGCGACAGCTGGAGGATCTGTTTGCAGCGAAGGTATAGAGAACTCGGGTACTCTCGCAGACAGTGGGCTACGCGAAGCCCTTCAGACACCCCCCTCCTGTATTTGTACAGCTTCAGTGATTAATCAACGGACGAACTGACGAACGGACGGACACAAGAGTGTGTATGTGTGACCTTTTCACAGATTACTTCTTCTTCACCGGGGATTAGCAAGCCGTAAAAGAACGCAAACTGCAAGACCCAGGGTCAACTGCTGTTGTTTCGGATCGATTGATGTGCCGTGCTACTTTCACTGACCGAGTTTACACAAACAACATGTAATACTTATTTATAATACGAGAGTTGAAAGTCTACTGCATAATTGCTTTAAACATTTTACCATACTCAATCTTTAGACAGTCTTAATATTTAAAGAGAAATTATGGAGTATAAAACAGATTTCAGATGTTTCGTATATGTGGTGGCTACGATGTTCACTCGTTTTCTTTTCCCTGACAACGTCATGAGTTAGAAAACAATCTCTCTTTCCACTATTTCCGCATTTCTGTATTCCATTCTTTTCTATCCCTCCACCTCTTCTCCATTTTCACCACTGTTGAACTTATCCCTTCCGCTCTCTCTTTCTATGTCTCCCCCTTTTCTTCGTCTTCACTATTTCGGTATTTCTGACTTCCCTTTCTTTCCCTTTTTATTCCTCAAACTGAATCCAATTTCACTATTTATGTATTTCTCCCTTTCTATTCTCCTTTCTGTCTGTCACCCTCCTTCCGTCTTTACCTTATTACTCTTCCCTCTCCTCTTGGCAACGTGAAAACTGGTAATAAAACTGATTTTGCCCTAGTTTTCAAAAATTAGAAACGTAAGCCAGTATTAAAAGAGGACAAAGCACATGTGCATTATGAAACCCTATAGTGCGATCTATATAAAACTGAACGATTATAATAGGTCATAAAATGTGAACCAACAATAGGACACACGTGCAACTTTAGAAGAATATATGTATACATTTGGTAGATTACATTACACTATTTAAATTACACTATTTACATCATATAGAAAATGTTGGAACTGTCCTTCACCACACCTATACATGTTTGCACTCGTCTCACCATATTCTCTGAAGTTCCTCGCCAATGTTACTTATTTCGGATCGAATGGATTCCTTGAGGACATCAATTGCCCGTGGCCTATTTTTTTACACTCTATTTCTAGATACTCCCACAAGAAAAAATCCAGTGAGTTTAGGTCAGGGGATCTGGGGGACCACATACATTTTGAGTTTATTCGATTATCAAAGAAACTGCTCACAAGTATCATGGTGTCATAAGATGTATGGCATGTTGCTCCATCTTGCTGAAAATTACCTTCTCTCAATTCGATATCATCCAGCTACTCCACAAATGTCTTGAAGATAGTCATATAAACTTCAGTGTCTGCAGTCTCATCAAAGAAAATGGGACCAATTATTCATAGTGCTATTTGGGGACACCTCCAACATTTTCCCTGAGATGTAAATAGTATAACGTAATCTCCCAATTGTGTATTATACTCTCCCAAAGTTGCGCGTATGTCCTATTGAAGTAGTTCAGGTTTATATGGATAGCAATGTATAAAATCTTGAGTACATGCAGTCTCTGAGAGTATAATATATACCAAACTTCAAAATATATTATGGTATCTACTAGAATTATCTTGAACTATTTCTCTGTAAATCCAAAAACCAAGAAAACACATTATCTAAAGTGAATTAAGAGTGATTGCAAACATTATCCTATAACACAAGTCATAGCCTATTAACGCTGTGCTTTTAAATCTGTGTTTAATGCTTTTAATTCTGTATTTGACAAGGCCTTTAAAATATGAATAAATCATAGTGCAAAGTATTTTAATATATGAGCACTAAATGATATTAAAATTAGAAGTACAATAAATGTACACAATATACAGGATTTTCTATGTCATGCTTACTTGCGATACGTCAGAAAATTCGCTCAGGGTAATTCTGCATTTTTTGTTATTTCAAATTTCAGGGTACTATTGCTGTAATTAGAACATGCCAAAGTCCAATAAATTGCTAGGAATGTGTTACCTGCAGAGTAACATTACGCAAGAAAATAATTGTGTGTCAACTGTCAGTTAACAGTTCCCAAGAGAAATCACTGAATATCTCAACAATTTATTAGCCCCTCTTTCTAGATACTTAATTACTCGAAAACAAATTCAAAATTTCCATACCTAACACGCTTAATACCTGTGCATTTCACTTATAGCAAAATTGGAATTCTATGGGCTAAAAATGAACATTTAAGATAGTTTTTATCATATCGAAATGAAACAAAACAGAGTGTTGAAGTAGCTGTCAGTGATATCGGTTATGAAAAACAAACTTCGAACTGGAAAGTAGTAGCTCATGGAGTACCCCAAGGTTCCGTGTTAGGGCCTTTATTATTTCTGATCTATATAAATGACCTCTCACTTCATATAAAAGACATTGCAAGTACAGTTCTTTTCGCTGATGACACTAGTGTCCGGTGAACAGTACAAACTTAAACGAGTGTATAATTAAAATCAATTATGTTTTGAACTGTATGTCATGCTGGTTTAAAGCGAACAAAATATCTGTGAATCTAGACAAAACAAAAGTGGTCAAATTTATAACCTGTCGTACATCACAAACTCAAATAAATGGGATTAATGATATGTTATTAGAAGAAATTGACTGCATAAAATTTCTGGGTCTTCAAGTGGACAGATGTTTATATTGGAAAGCTCTCACCTAAACTAAGCTCTGCCTGTTATGCTATCCGAGAGCTGGTTAATGTGAGTTCTATTGACATACTTAAATTAGTATATTATACATACTTTAACTCTATTATGGAATATGGAATATTATTTTGGGGCAACTCAGTAGAAGGTAAAAAAAGAAATATTTCTTATGCAAAAGAGGGTTATAAGAATCATTACTAACACCTACACCAGATGCTCCTGTAAAGATCTTTTTACAAGATTGAAGATATTAACGCTTCCTTGCATGTATATATTTTCCATCCTAAAATTCTTTGTATGCAATCGTGCCTTATTTGCAACAAATAATGTAATTCACAAAATAAACACTAGACAAAAGTATAATATCCATTATCCCAGTGCTAAACTTTCTGGCTTCCAGAAAGGTGTGCATTATGAAACTATCAAAATATTTGGTGCACTTCCTAATGTTCTTAAAGAAAAAGTTGACAATTTCGGCGCTTTTAAAAATCTGTTAGAGAGTACCTTTGCTCAAAATCTTTTTATTCTCTACAAGATTATCTGAATGACATATTATCCTGATAATGCTTCTGTAGCTCTATAAATAGTATCTAACTATTCCAGTGACAAATCATTACTAATAAATATTTGATGCAAGTTGAAAGTTTATTTTTAATGCATATGTATTTAATAAATAACAAGAATGGTATCCATTGCAAAAAGGTTGAGACGTACTGGCATAAGCCAAGTGAAAGCTGGTTTAAAAGCTGTTTCATTTTGTATCATATATAATTATCCCTGCTTTGTTTTCCATATTGTTGTTCATATTGCCTGTATACTATAATATGTGTCTTATGTTAACTTTTGTACATATATATGCTATTAAACTTTATACCTCTGGACATGTTCAATGTTCACAGCCTTTTCTGGCTACAAGTGAACCTACTGAACGCAAATCAATCTAATCTAATCTAACAGCTTTCTCTGAAAGACTTTTTATCACAGTTGGACTCATATGTGCCAGAAAACAAGTAGACTTAATCCAGAAAGGGTGAAACTGCTAGTATGTTTGAACAGAAACTTCTAAATGTGCTGTTTTGCTTTTAAATTTATAATTTAGATTTTAAAAATTAAGATCACTAGTGGTTTTAAGTATGTGCACCTGTTTTATTTTATTAGTATGACACAGTTATCCCAATATTGTATTTTGTATTGAAACTACAGGTAGAAATGACGGTATCGAAGTATCTGTTATCATAGAAAATACCGTCTATCGGTCTATGGTTAGTCAAGTACCCAGAAAAATTGGTTCAGGCCCATGTCTAATATTAGCAGCACTTTAATTTTCACTTTAAATATTGACATTAAACTGCCATAAAGAAAATTAAACACATTTAGGCCAATAAAATTAAAATGTTCATTTCTTTATATATTTGGTTTATGTATTATCAGTGTTCCTACTGCAGTGATGTCTTCAGTCTTAAAGTATAAAAAGTTCACAATTTTATGTATAATCGATAGTAGTACAGAGAATACGTGAAGACACACGCCTGTCGAAATAGAAAAGTAACCCAGCATTTTGAAACTTCTCTCTTGCAGCAAGGAATGTGACATGTGATCTTAACTACCTTTGTTCATTTCTACTAACTCTTCTGGTTTTATTGTAATAGGTACGCCAAAATAAGAGCTATAGGGTGTTTTTTTTGTTATTTATCTCCTCCAATGCTAAGTCATATCGAACGATGAATGAAATGTGCGAAATGATTCTCAAATGAGTCCGGGGTCCTTGGAGCTTAGTTACCTGACATTCGTCTATCAGGATAAAGGTTCGAACTCGGGACCTCTTGAACGTGAGGCAGACACGCTACCTTCTACGCTACCGAGGCGAGCAGATATAGGAATAAAAAGTACTAAACAAATTAAGATAAGTTTGGAAATATCATGGGGAAAATATAGTGATATTTTGTAAACAGCCCACTCATGTTCATTCAAATATTCTTGCGAGAGGGGTCAAATAAGCAAAAGTTACCAGAGTCTCTTGTCTTCACATATTGCTGAAACGTACAACTTCATGATTTGTGTGCTCCGGCAATTAAATGTGGGCTGGCCCCGCAGCTCAGTCGGTGGAGCACCTGCCTGCTGTGCTAGGGATCCCGGGTTCAATTCCCGGCGGTAGTGATTTTTCTCCGACCAAGATAATTCATCTTACCCAGAGTCTGGAAGTGTGAATGAGAGTGCGAATGTGTGCGTTATCTAATGATTAAAACCCAACGAATTCGATTTAATCGATATGTTCCAAAGGAGAACGACCGCCAATATGACCGTTGCAGTTAAAGCCAAGTGCAATAAAAAATAAAAAATAAATGTGACTAAATAGTTTAAGAAGGCAATGTACACATGAAAGAACACGAGAATGTTTTATTACAGAAAAATGTCGTCACCTTCGGTGGGAAGAGGCCTAGATGTCCCCTCTGAATGGTGCTTGGCTGACCGTTGCATGTTTGCCAGCTTTTTTCAAACACCAACAGTAATTGGCCATCATTGGTACATCATACCTTCCCTGGTATCTTTTTTCTACCTTCTTAATGTCTTGGTTAAACCTCTCTCCCATTTCTTCACTAACAGCCGCAAGGTTTTCAGGAAAGTGATAGAAATGAGAATGAAGTGCAGGATCAGGCTCATTCTAGACCCTAACTCCTTCATGTGATCTAATATCGTTTTCACTTGTTTCGAGCTGTTTAACTCATTCCTAGGAATTTCATCATAGTGTTTCTCATTGAAATCCATGCAATAAGTTTCACAGCATTCATCGTATGTTCAAAGTTTAGGTCTTTCAGTAACTTTGTAATCTGTGGCCTAACGAAAATGCCTTCCTTCACTTCTGCATCTGATAAATACGGAAACTTACTTGCAATATACATAAAACAGGCGCTGCTTTTGTCCAACCCTTAACAAAGTGTTTCATAATGCCCAGTTAGACGTGCACCTGTCGCAAAATTACTTTTTGTGGGTTAACTAAGGCAGGATTTGTAACTTTTTTACCTCAGTTACAACACAATTATCTTTGGCCAGGTAGATTAGACTCTCCAGCTTAGTCACACACCTTCCTATTTCTGAAACACTTGGCATTTTCACAGCAGAACAAAATAAAGTAAACAGGCCAGACGTTTACCATACTCACGACGTAGCTGATTGTCACTGGACTAGACTGCATTAACAATTTTACTACTACAATTTTACTGAACTACGTTGTAGTTCAACAATGCATTTAATGGGAAACAATTCTAAACAATAGACTGATATAGGAGAGTTAAATGCATTTGGTGTTGGATTGAGAGGCACGCACAAGAATAACAAAGCAAAGTACACCTACAATAACAGCCCATTCCGTTATTGCAAAGCGTGAAAGCAAGATGTGATAAAGGAAAACTAGTGACATTTATGAAATCAGGAGTCCTTATTTAGCCACAAAATCATGCTGGATAGTGTAATAAACACAGACATCACCAGCAGAATCAATGTAATATGATGTGAGTTAATTTTTTTATTTGTCTATTTGTAGATATTTTTGGAAAGATGACTGCATAACGATGTAACAATGTATGTAAATTCTGCGCTTAAATACTTCAGTTGTATATTCCTATTGACCGTGTAATAGTGTATTATGAAGCATGCATTACAAACAAATGAATCTGAAACAGTATCAACTAATATGCCTATATATTCTATTGAATTTTTAAAATAACATAACAATTATCCAAACCAATAATAGAGAGTCTTGAAAGCTATTAAACTGCAAAGCAACATTTAGGTACTTTCCGAGGTTACGTTTCCGGAATATTTAAGCTTAAGGTGATAACGCTTCAATCAAAATTATGTGACTGTCTGTATATAATAGTGAAACAAAATTACAAAATCAAGTTTTATCTTCTCTTTTAAAAATGTAGTACGTTGAGAATGTATTTAATTTCCACATAAAATAATCCACATTGCTCTGAAAATATATGTTTTGATGTACTCTTTATATTAAAATGGATTTTTAGGGAAAGGGCCTGTGTTTGCATGTGGGCGTCCCTATTTGTTTGATAAATTTAATGTAACAGTTTTGGCACATCTGCACCATAATTTGCGATATTAAAAATATACATCAGGTGCATTTCCTAAATACTGAGCTGATAAAATCTCATTTTAAAATACTAAATACTCTGCTACTGCTATTAGATTAAGATGTACATACGCTATACCCACTAGAATAAATAAATTCCTAAAAATTCCTAGATAGTTTTATTCGATTTAAAATAAATTTGCTACGCATTTGCAGGAAACTATCTTTATTGGCATTAAATCAGTAAAGATTTCCCACCTCAGTAGCGTGGTGATAGCGTATCTGCCTCACATTCAAGGGGTACCGAGTTCGAATCTTGGTCAGTGTAAGTTAACTGGATAAGGGTTTTCCGGGGATTTCCCTTATCCAACAAGACGAATGTCGGGTAACTCTAAGCTCTATGGATCCTGGGCTCATTTGAGCAAAATTGCATCCATTCCATTCATCGTCCGATATGAGTTAAAGTTGTAGAACGTAAAAACAAAAGCAATATAATTCTAGCAAATATCTTTCTCATTAAATAACCACACTAACATCTGCAAAGATCGTCTATAATGTGTTTACTAGGTTTACATATCCAAATAAAAATATATTATGATTTTGAGTAGTATTTAAGTATGTTATTACCGGATAAGCTACCACAAGAGGTGGGCACTGATTATACCTACTTGACATGGCAAAAGAGAAACATTGTAGGCCTATATTTAGGGTAACTTCCTGGTATATGTAGTTGTGGGGACTGAGAAAAATTCTGAGAAGAGCAGTAATTTAGATCGATTGTGAATGGGCTTGTATTTCTCTGTGTTTTACCCCTTTCAGTCACTCGTGACAGTATTTATTCCTGAAGAAGTGTGCCCAAATTAATGTGAATCACATGCTTTCATCTGAAGCCTTTATTTCTGTTCAAATAACGATTAAAATATCGATATGTGAGTAATCCATGTCTCATGCATTAATAAATTTTAATTTCATTTGAGTTTCTTCTTTTGGAACGTCGATCTTACTACCACGTACAAGCTTTTCATTATTTTAATGGAATATTTTCGTAGCTACTTATAAGCAAATTTTCTGCAGCTTTGGGAGAGGTTTTAAAAACATTGAAGTATATAATAAAAACAGCAAACAAGAGAAAGACGAGATGAAGCAAAACTAAATATGGAAATGTTCGACAGTTTTAATATGCATGATATACATAACCCGTAATTTTGCATGTTACACTGCTCTCAAAGACTGACTAAATAAACCCTCGAAGGTCTTCCAAAGGATTTATTCAGTTTATCTGCGACGCTTTTACATTTCTGCTGATGTGTGGTAAGTGGAGGAAGCATTGTACGTACACCACTCAAACTTATACCGAAATTTCACCGAATACACACATTTTGGGAATGAAAAGTCCCTCCCGCTCCAAAATTACGCATATTTAGAAAGACGACTATGTGTATGTGTGCGTGTGCGTATATGTGATGTTTGTAAACAACCTGACTCAAAAATGAAAATTCTTTAAATACCAACCCTAGTGTTCACTTTTTACGATGTGACTAGAAAATTGTCAACAAAAACACTTATCCTAAACTGTCATTTACATTGCAAAGTGTTCAGTTCTGAATAGAATAAAATTTCTTTTATATTTTCATCACTTTCAAGTGTATATTTTAAATTTTGAGATATTAACTTGTGAAGCTCTCTGTATTTGGTGTAATTATTAATCCTTATGAGATAGACGAAATCCTACTACACACAGAAAATGTATAACTGTCTAAAACAACACTTTTCTGTGATAAGTTGCAAATTTTAGTTATAAAACTGACCTTATCAATAATCTGTAATTCCTATACTATTATCACTATTCAATTGTTTCTCACTTCATGGAAAGAAATGGAATTTAAAGGACATCAGTCATCTATTAAACATCTGAGATCTGTTCTCTTTGTTATGACAACTTATATGTGTATTTATACAAAGATTTATCACGATTAATACGAATAGATTTGTAATGACACTAAGTTTAAATAAACGTATAGTGCACTGAATTAGTAGAGAAAGTCCTGAAAATGTGACGCACATATTATTCTTGTAACCTTTTCTAACAGCGCAAATATTTATGCTCAGTAAATAAAATAATTTGTTGTAAACAAGGTTATGATCCAACTACTTGGTTTTGGCGTGTCAAATGTGCCGAAAAGTAAAATTCGATTAAATATAAAATTTGGTAATCAATTACAGCGTCTTCCAAGAAAATCTCCCCACTACTCCTACTACCTCAATTATAAATTTAAGGACTTATAAGGATTAAAATACTACAGGCTTAAGAAACTTACATTTCGCAAAAGGTGCAGATCTTGAATTCTCTCACAATATCCTAAATCCGAAAGACCTTTATAATAATCAGAAAATTGACAGAGACAATTTTGCTATTTAAAATCTATATACGTGGTGATCAAAAGGCATGGACAAATGCTTGGAATATTTCTGTAGTTTTGTGAAGGATATTTTTATAAAAGCTGTTAAGATATGAACATGTTTGAAACGTTTATTGCATGTTTAGCTTTAAAAAATTAATTTGGTCATGGACAGGTTAATAGTTATGGAAATGAATGTATGAAATTCAGTAGGTCATGAGATAATGCAATAAGGCTGTGATATGATGTAATATTTTGGTATTGGTAGTTTCAAAAATGACATTATGTAATAAGTTGACGTGGACCAGTAGTTTATTTGGTTGTGATAGTAATGTGAACGAAGTAGAAGGAAAAATGAACTGATGAAACGTCTTTCTGCTTGTGACCTTTGGAGAGTAAAGACGTGTTCTAGTGTCTCTCTAAAACTGTGCAGAGATTTTTATTTGATTGTGCATTTAGCATGCATGATTTACGTGTGTGCAAGGGAAGATTACTTAATTCCTACATCAAGCATTATTTGTAAATGGACAACTTCAGTAATATAATTTGTATCGGTAAAAGGAAATGGTTTATAGGAATCAAATTATCATTTTCCAAGGAAAGTATTATTGAATTGAAAACCTCTTCAGGCATGTTTAGCACTTTTTTTGGGTAGTGAATTAAACTGAGTCGTCACGCTGGAATATCTGACGCTAATTCGGGTGAAGTCGGCTCGAGTCGGCTCAATCCGAACTACTCATTGGTTTTTTCAGTCTTATGTTGTCCATACCACTATACACGTATATTTTCTGTCGCACTCAACAGCGTATGAACAACACACATCTTGGTATGTTTTAACATATTTAAAATACTATGAAAAATTTAGAAACCAGAAAGGAGTTCCATTAAAAATAGTCTTAGGGACGTTCTGATAAACGTCTATCAAGTGTTGGTAACCGATCCGGTCAGATAACCTTCTGTCATTTAACAAGCCGACAACATGTCAAATTCCACTTTAAACAATAATAATAGTCAAAAGGAACAGATATAAGCACCAAAGTTCGGTATTTGAATAATTAAAACCATAATAACCAAAAATAAAACGAGTGTGCTAATTGGAAATAAGTGTTTGGAATTCGTGAAAGAGATGTTTCATTTAAGAACTGGTTATTTTTATTGACAATTTCTCTTTATTGTGAGTAGAGAAACGTAAAACATGAATACATTATATGTAATAGCACGTAAGTAATAAAACTATCACGTATTAAAATGTCGTTTTGCGTTTATTTTAATTTACAACTTATAGGTTATGTTTTTCCACAAACTGAAAGAGCGACCAAGGGTCAAAAGATTTTATATATAAATTTGATTTTGTATAGAGAAAAAATATTTAAACTTGTATAATTTAGTTTGGAAAATAAAATTTTAAAGACAAAACATCGGACAAAAATAAAATTAAAAATACAACTGAATTTAAAGTGAATTTATATCAGTATCAATTATGACAAAACATATGAAATGAATGACATGCAATAAAATATGTATGAAAATATGTATGAACATCTAATAAAATATGGAGTAATGAGCATACCTACTTATATGCAATAACATGTGTAAAATGTGTACGTAATCAAACATTTCCGAATATTAAACAAATATGCAATTAAGCAAATGAATATCATATAATTATGTTATTTCATATGTACGAACTTGTATTTTATTTTAAATAAAAACGCAAAGAAATATGTGTATCAGCAAGGAACAAAATTTAAAAAATGATTGTGAAATAGCATGTATTGTAATATAAAAATAAAGTGCGTGTAAAACAGTATATTATGTGATTTGATTTTACTTCCTTTATACATCCTTTAAGTATAACCCTCTTCACACGGTCGCAAGTCCGTCGTCATTCAGTTGTTCAGAGTATTTTCGTTTGCGACTACACTTAGCTTAAGGCATGAAATGTTTATCTCACAACTGAACTCTTTGCGCAAGAATGAGTGTCAACATTAAAATTTTTAAACAAGTTTTAAAATAATTTTAATGATTTTTTCTATCTTTTCACTTCTGTCGTATGGTGTTAAGCACACACAATTTTTAATCATCTTTTAAAAAATAATAGTAGTCCTCCACCGAGACCATGCCCTGAGGTAGTATCTCTTGCAGTCATAGGGACCAGAGAAGCCGAGGAACATGCAGAACCTGACTACAAGATCGTCAAAGAGGTAATTACCACATTATCACCATCCTCAACACTTCTCCCGTCTCCCCAGGTACAACGAACCGTTAAATTTTTATTTACTATGATTATAAATATAAAATTACTTTTTTATAATGTGAACGTTCTTTTCATTTTTCTCAGGCTTCGGAACTTACAGGTATATACTTATTGGACTGTAATTTATAACACATTTTTGACATATTTTTAATATATACGTAGAAAATGAAGCTAGTTACAGTGAAGCAATAAGTATTATACAAATATAACCATTTGTTACAAAAAACTTACTTACCTTAAGAAAATGATGTCAATTTTTCGATTTCAATTTTTCCTTCACGACCAAGTGTGTTGATTGAGGACACGAGCAGGGGGTCATGAAATCGATTTCTAATTCAACTAGTAACAAATGTTGGCACCATTGTTTTAGATAAGTGACGTTTTTTGTTACAAATAGTTATATTTGAATAGTATTTTTAGCACTTTCAGTTTCAGTGGATTTTCTTTGTCAAAATTGTTCTTACCTTAGAATGAGTAATCCTTGGTTGGGATGTATTTCATTAAACGAGACACAAACCTCTTTTTGGGTCCTCCTCCTATCACCATATTCAATGATCATTGGTACTTCCATTCGTTGTCTTTCTGTAAGTTACGCCATGACTATTACTTTATTCGAGTAAGTAAGCATTGTTGTTCTTATTACCTCAGCTACAGTCTGCATTTGTTCAAACCAAAGCCACTTGAAGTAGCCCACTCTATTGTTTAATTAAAACCCTACTAAATATTTTTATTAGTACTGTCCATAGATCAGCAAGTATGCTTTAAAGATGTTTGTTATTGAGAAAGTTTGCAAAAGTATACATAACAATTGAGGTAGCCGTAAACGACTACTCCAGAAAATATGGAAGGATCACTGTAACGCAAATTGGAGAATTTTTAAGTCTGACAGTTATCACTCGTCTGCGTCGTCTGTACAGGAGAGGTCACTCAGGAGAGTGGCAGATTGCGCTTGAGGCAAGTTGGTTGGCGACTGCGAGCGCCGAGATGGTAGGTACTAGTCGGCCAAGATATGAATGCACTTGAAGGAGGGCAGCACTGTTTTGTTTACTACTTGAAGCTGGGGCAACCGCGTGGAGCGAGGGAAAGGCGATACTGGGAATGTACAGTCACACAATTAAAACAGTACACACCTGTTGATGTCTTCACGTTTGTTCTCGGAAGAAGCAGGTCTGGGAATGTTTGTTTCAGGTCCTTCATCTGCTATATCCGTGTAACTGTTCCCTTCATCAGCTGTATCAATGTCACTGCGTTCTTTTGCTTCAATATTCATATTCTCGAAATAACCTTCATCACGATTGCAATCTTCATCGTCATCATCGTTGCTCTCTAGACCCAAGTTTATAATTATATCTTCAATTGTTTTTTTTTTTTGTTTTTTTATTATACAGATTTATTGAACCTTATTTTACACAGTGGTATATTACGGTTAGAGTTGATACATAAAAGTATACAATTTTAACAAAAATATTTTAAATACTAGAAGGAAGAAAATATATTTTAATCTGATGCATATTAATTTAAACTATTTCAGACGTTTAAACACTGAGTTTATAAACAACATGAAGTACTTATACTGTTGTGACTTCATTAGCAAAGTTGTGAGCGGAGCAGAAAATTCAGTTTCTAGAGAGTCTAGCTTGAATATTAATTCTTGTCCCTCTCTCCATAAAATGGGAAAACAGAAAAGGAGATGAACCACAGTTTGAAATTCTTCACCACACATGCACTCGGGGTTGGGTGTTAAGCGAAAGCGTGATAAGTATTCACCAAATTTACCATGTCCACTTAAAATTATGTCAAAACAAAATTTGGTACAAGAGTTTCACATTTTCCTCTGTCATATACACTATGGAAAATAATGTTTTTGTTAAACTTCCATTTGGAGTTGTTAGCCATTGTTGGTTCCATTCTTCAAGAATATGTTGATGTATTATTCTCCTTACAGTAGAAATAGGACATAAAGAGTATGTCACAGGAAGGTTGGATTCTACAGCCTTCTTAGCCAAGCAATCAGCTCTCTCGTTACCTAAAATTCCACTGTGTCCTTTAAGCCATCCGATGCAAATTTGTCCTGGATGGTTTTGAAGCAAGGTTCTGACTTCATGTGCTAATGAATTTAAATTGTATTTATCATTAATAGCGAGTAGAGCTGATTGTGAATCACTAAGAATACGGGCACTGTTCCCATTAACAGTACACCATTTTATAGCTTCTTTAATTGCTAAGAGTTCCGACTGGAATACAGAACATTCAGGTGACAATTTAAACATGGAGTGAGTTAGTTCCGTTTGGTTTTCATAAACAACAAAAGCACATCCTACTGCAGATATATTATCTTCAAACTGGTAACGCGAACCGTCTGCATATATGTAATAATCATGAAAATTACATATTTCCTTTAAATAGGTTACAAAACTTGATGGGTGTTTTGCTGTGGTAGGATGCTCCGGGATTTGCAGTTTTAAGTGAGACAGATAAGACGCACATTCACGTTTATGTCTTAAATTCGTAATAGTTGCTGTTGATAAACCAGTGAGAGCCAAAGGTTCGATGTTAGCTATAATAATCTGAGATGCATCAGTGGAGATTGTACGATATCCTCGAATTATGCGAAGGAGGAATCCCCTTTGAATTTGTGCAAGCTTTTGAACTGCCCATTTTTTATTCAGAACATTATGGAATGCAGATACACCATACAAAATTAGGGTTTTAGCTTTTAGAGTTTGTAAAACTCTAAAAATTGTTTGGAAAACAATCTTCAATTGTTTCCTCCATTAATCCATCTCGGTGCTTTAAATCTTGCTCATTTCTTTTCAATTGTCTGCATGCTGCTATCCAGTCAGTTTGTGTAATTTAAGTTCTGCAGTTTGTTGTCATAGTTTTCAGATTACTTAAAGTAATCGATGATAATTCTTTGCTGCAATCTTCGCTTAGTTCCAGATAGCTCTATAGGGTTAAGGTCACAGTGCTACGGAGGAAGGCGTAAGACTGTAAAATCCCTTTGTTCCATTATTCAATCAGGTCAGTAAAGAGGCTTCTTTAAAAATTAATTTTCACTACATGTAGCTCATTTTTTGTCATTTGCGAAATATGTTTAATTTTCTTTTGTGTTAGCCAATGAATAACTTGTGCTTTGCGAGATGAAGTGTCAGGGGCCTTATTTTCCTCTACGGTATGGCACAACAATGCTTTCTGGTGGAATATTTGATCTTAATTTCTCTTCTACCCACTTGTTATAATTTTGACTTCATTGCATCATCGCTATTTGCTGATTTGGATTTTGAATCGGAAATCAGTTCTGCTCCGTCAATAAATCCCATGAATCCTCCTGCATGTACAATAATTGCTCTTTGGCCAGCACTAGTATTAGTCAAAACACCTGGTACTTCGTATTATTGCCAGCACTTCTTGACGGAATACTGAGTATGGACCCAAGACTCGTTCGTATAAACTCCTAGTTTAAGTGTGCCTTTTACATTTTCACTAGTAGCCCTTAAGTACTCTGCAATTTTTCCAACAATTTGTGGTTTCTGCATTAGCACACAATGTTTGTTTTCTCAGTTCTTAAATTTAAATACCATTTTTCTTCATATTTTTCTAAATGTTTCTTTGCCACCTTGAATATTTATTCTTTAGCAAAGTTCAGGAGTTTTCTCAAAGTAGGAATTTCCTATTTCTGTTCATAGTACTCCAAACATTTTCTACGCATAACGCACTTATCAAACTCATCAAGAGATATGATTGTGCCTGATTTTCGATTTTCCTCGAAGTTGTAACCTTAACCCCAGTTGCTGAAGCATTTTCCATTCATGATGGCTCTCCCAGATTGTCCCACTATTTTTGCTGCCCTAGCTCCGTAATTAAACACCTTACAGCACACGACAATTTGTCAGAGCGAACACTGCAACTGACACTATACCATTAGAATTTTAACTGCACAAGATATGGTTCAAAGAAACATTGTGTTGAACTGCACGACATCTGCACGTCAGATAGGACGTATCTCGGTATTGTTGATGTTTGCGTTATCCGCACTGTACTTGAGGTACTCCGCCCACTTGTGACGTAACTGTTTAGTAACGCTTCTAGCCGAGTGCATTCATATCGTAGTCGACTAGTAACAGCACCAGAGACCTCCTGGAGATAGTAAAAGAAAAGTCGTGCCAGCCGGCGGATGTACTGGAGAGGTCACTCAGGAGAAGATCTTGTGGCAGTCTACGCTTCAGGCGTGTTGGTTGGTGAGTGCAAGCGCCGAGATTATAGATGACAGCTCCAGGGACCTCCTGGTGATGGTAAAAGAAAGGTCGTGGGAGCTGGCGGATGTACTGTAGAGGTCACTCGGGAGAAGATCTTGTGGCAGTCTACACTTGAGGCGAGTTTGTTGGTGAGTCCGAGCGCCGAGATTGTAAATGACAGCTCAAGGGACCTCCTGGAGATGGTAAAAGAAAGGTCATGACAGCCGGCGGATGTACTGTAGAGGTCACTCAGGAGAAGATCTTGTGGCAGTCTACACTTGAGGCGAGTTGGTTGGTGAGTCCGAGCGCCGAGATTGTAAATGACAGCTCAAGGGGCCTCCTGGAGATGGTAAAAGAAAGGTCATGACAGCCGGCGGAAGCACTGGAGAGGTCACTCAGGAGAAGATCTTGCGGCAGTCTACACTTGAGGCGAGTTGGTTGGCGAGTGCGAGCGCCGAAATTGTAGGTAACAGCTCCAGTGACCTTCTGGGGATGGTAAAAGAAAGGTCATGACAGCCGGCGGATGTACTGGAGAGGTCACTCAGGAGAAGATCTTACGGCAGTCTGCGCTTGAGGCGAGTTGGTTGGCGAGTGCGAGCATCGAAATTGTAGGTAACAGCTCCAGTGACCTCCTGGGGATGGTAAAAGAAAGGTCATGACAGCCGGCGGATGCACTGGAGAGGTCACTCAGGAGAAGATCTTACGGCAGTCTGCGCTTGAGGCGAGTTGGTTGGCGAGTGCGAGCATCGAAATTGTAGGTAACAGCTCCAGTGACCTCCTGGGGATGGTAAAAGAAAGGTCATGACAGCCGGCGGATGTACTGGAGAGGTCACTCTGGAGAAGCTCTTGTAGCAGTCGGCGCTTGAGGCGAGTTGGTTGGCGAGTGCGAGCGCCAAAATTGTAGGTAACTGTTGCAGGGACCAACTGGGGATGGTAAAAGAAAGGTCGTGCTAGCCGTCGGATGTACTGGAGAGGTCACTCAGGAGAAGATCTTGTGCCGGTCTGCGCTTGAGACAAGTTGGTTGGCGAGTGCGAGCGCCGAGATTGTAGGTAACAGTTCCAGGGACCACCTGGAGATGGCAAAAGAAAGGTCGTGCCAGCCGGCGGATGTACTGGAGAGGTCACTCAGGAGAATATCTTGCTGCATTCTGCGCTTGAGGCGAGTTGGTTGGTGAGTGCGAGCGCCGAGATTGTAGGTAGCAGTTCCAGGGACCACCTGGAGATGGTAAAAGAAAGGTCGTGCCAGCCGGCGTATATACTGGAGAGGTCACTCAGGAGAATATCTTGCTGCATTCTGCGCTTGAGGCGAGTTGGTTGGTGAGTGCGAGCGCCGAGATTATGGGTACAGTTCCAGGGACCACCTGGAGATGGTAAAAGAAAAGTCGTGCTACCTGGCGGATGTACTGGTGAACCAGTAGAAGACCAAACTGGTGATGAAGTTGTTGGTTTCTGACGAACCATGGAGCATTTGTAGTGTACGGAGCACCCTGTTTAGTAGTACCTGCAGCCGGCGGAGATTGGTCTTGCTGGTGCCACCCCAGACTGGAGCTGCATAAGTAAAAATGCGACGGACTAGAAATGTGTAAAGAAGGGAGAATTCATAACCAATTGAGGTGCTCCTGTTGAGTAAAGGGTACAATTTCGATAGCCGGGCAGACGGAAGTGTAACAGACCAACAGATGTGGGCGTGCCAAGTAAGTCGAGTGTCTAGTAGCACCCCAAGATACTTCACTGGCACACTCCTACTAAATATAAAGTAGTGATGCGTTTTCCTTTGCTCAGTACACATGCACTAAGGTCCTAATAAATTTAAATTGCGATTTGAAAGGGTATTTGCTTGTACGTTCTGAGACCTGAGAATTGGAGGTGTGCGGGAGGAAGAAATGCTGCCATTTAACAAACAAAAACTCACACTCTTTATTTATAATCATAGTAATATGAGGGCCTGTTGATATTATACAGGTTTTCTAAAAATATCACTTCATAGAGTTGCAACAGTGAGGTGACAGGCATTTTTTCTTATGTTTCACTCGCCAAGCATTTACAACTTAGGTAAAACTTTAAGGGGAGTCGCATGCCCTATATTACTAATGGTGAAGTGGAAATATTAATGCCCCGTTTTCTCAGGATGTATTGGTTATAGAAATCCAAATTTTTTACAGTGTATGCATTGGTTCTTCCTAAATATACTGAACCTTATTCTATAAGAATATAAAGTAGTACATATTTTATAACTTTTTTACTGCAGTTCTAATTTTTCGTCAAAATACTGAACTTTTAGTTTTTTTTAAATAATCCATTTGAGGAAATTGACTCTCTGATGATCCATAACATCATTGTGGAATTTAGACTGTAATAAAATTTTTAAGGGGGTTTACTAATGGTTTATGAGAAAACGGGGCCCTTATATTGGAAAATGTAGTTTCGAGAAACTTGATGTTGAAGTAAAAATAAAATAGATGCATATGAATTTTTTGACTGAAAGCCTCTTTTTTGCCATGATCAATCAAAAAATATAGCTAATTCAGTATTATTATCATTTTCTACTATAGATTCACTTATAGCACTCTTCATTGAGTCTTCAGCTATCTATTTCACACTTGTTCCCATTGTTGATGTGTAGTAGCAAATAATGTTAGTTGGTGGTTTGAGGAGATTTAGCATAACACAAAGTACCTTGTCAGCTGAAAATCCCTTTCCAATATATCTAAGCCCATAAAGTAAACTCAAATTATTTCCAAAAAGCTAGGTTTTTTATTTTTTTCTGGTGTGTAAAATTTCTTCATGCTCTCACAACTTGTGCACTTTACTGTTAGGTTATTTGCTACGCCATTTCCTTGAGAAACATTTTCATGCAGATTCACTTTCCCCCCACAAATATTACAGCCGGCAAAATTATTAAAAACTGAGCTCAACATATTAAAATTAGTTAACTTAATATACTTATATTTGTTTCATCTTCATTAATGTTACCATACCTCTTTTCTCTATTGAGTAGTTTGCTTTTAGAAGCACTAGGTGGAGTTCCAACATTCTCAACAGGATTGTTCAAGATTAAATTTTCACATTATAGTGCAGTTACATCTTATACCACAGGATGTGTTCTATAATGTTGATTACCTTTGTTTCTTTCTCTTTTTAAATAAGTGCTTTGTCACTTTGAAAACAGCACAAAAAGGCTCAGCTCTATATAAAACATACAAACATCCAAGATTTTACCATTAGTTTATATAATTAAAGAAATTATAACCACAAACTTGTGATGCTATATTGAATTCCAGATTAGCCAACATATGAATCAGAGTTTCCCCTAAAATACAAGATAGTTCTGGAATTATACTATATTTTATAAAACCTTGCCATGATTTTAAAAAATTAAAAGATTACAGTTATATTTATATACATTAATTTAAAATTGTAAGTATTTGTCTGTTGTAATAAAACATATGTCAGCTTAATCAGGATGGATTATATTTTCATAATATGCAAAAAACTGAAAATTTCAAAATTTGTTATATAAATCCTTTATGGAAATTAATTGTTCTTTCACACCGGCCGTGCGTACGCTAAAGTATGGGAAGATAGAGCCAGACTCAAAAATTCAATGCCGTAGCCGAGATTTGAACCACGGATCTTCTGGTTACCGTCCAGCCGCTCTAACCTTTTAGCTACTCTGGCCAACTTGCCGATATGACATTAAATTCTCCAACTGACTCGTCTTTTCCCCGGTAAACCACTTAGGAGTTCTCATAAACACATGAGACAACTACCTTAATGGCGATTTATAACATGTTAGTACTTTAATGCCCGGGCTTTATAGTTAACCACTATTAGGTCAATTAATGGAAATTAATTGCCCTTTCACACTGACTGTGCGTAGGCCAATGTATGGAAAGGTAGAGTCAGACTGAAAAATTCAATGACATAGAAGGGATTTGAACCACGGATCTTCTGGTTTCCGTCTAGCCGCTCTAAACCATTGACCTCCTACGTCCAATGTGCCAACATAACATTAAATTCTCCAACTGAGTCGTGTTTCCTCGGCAAACCACTAGGAGTTCTCATAAACACACGAGACAACCACCTTAATGGCGACTTACTATGCTGTAAGTACTTTAAGGCCCGGGCTTTATAGTTAACCACTGTTAGCTACAATTAATGGAAATTAATTGTTCTTTCACACTAGGCGTGTGTAGGTCGCACTATGAAAGCCTTTAATGTAGTTGTCTCATGTGTTTGAGAACTCCTAGTGGTTTACCGGGAAAAACACGAGTCAGTTGGAAAATTTGATGTCATGTTGGCACGTTAGTCATAGTAGCTCAATGGCTTAGAGCGGCTGAACGGAAACCAGAAGATCCATGGTTCAAATTCCCGCTATGGCATTGACTTTTTCAGTTTGGCTCTACCCTCCCATAACAAAAGTTTATCTCTAAATAATAGAGGAATAAAAAGTATTAACATTTGTTGAAAACCATGTGAACGTAACAGATCAGATATCCCTTCAAATCTTCTAAAACATACAAAATTGCGTTGCGATAAAACACAGCAAATGAAATATGGTCCAACCAACTGAGCTAAAGCATGAGAAATGTACAGGTGCCTGACTATAAGCTCGACTGCACCGCTCCTGACGACGTGGCGTTGTACTATCGGGAAGGTGATTAATTTACAGGCGAACTGCGGTTGGTTTAGAGAGCATTTGCAAACGCCGTCCTCCAATAGCGTGTCAGTAACCCCTTCCAATTCCCAGTCATTATGTTTTAATAACCTTCATTATTCCAAAGAAAAGCAGCTTTCTTAGAAGCGATGGGAAACGCCCTGTCTTTCGTTAATTTGTAACGCTTCCGGTGGATTTCCATTGTAATTTACGCGACAGTGTCTCTGAAACAAACACGCAGCGTTTAATTATAAGATATGAACGAGATGAAAATCATCTTAGCAGCAAATACGATTAGAGGGCCTACATATGGAAGAGACGCCAGGACTGCCTAGGTGTTGTTATAATGTTAAGGTAGTTAGTGTGTCTGCCTAACGTACAAGAGGCGCTGAGTTCGAATCTCGGTTGAGACGATTATCTAGATAAGGTTTTACCCGGAGTATTCCTGAAAGATGGATGTTGGTGAACTCTAAGCTCTATGGATCCTGGGCATCATTTCACCCATTTCACTCATCGTCCGATATGACTTAAGGTTGGGGGACGTAAATTTTTAAAGAGAAGTATACATCGCATTAAATTCATTTGTGTCTTAGATACATCCTGGTCATTAACTTACACCCCATTTATATATGAACCAATGCATTTTATTTCACTGCCATTATATACATTTATTGGCGCTTTATATCCCATCCCTGTTATAAATAGTTAAATACACTGCGGTTTGTGAAAATTATTGCAAAACTAGGAAGGAGTTATCCGAATAGCTCCAAACTTAGTGGAAGTGTAGAAGAGTGTGCAGGCAGTAAGTGATTAGGTTCGCAGAGAGATAGGATACACGTAGACCGAGCAGAGCCCTCGTGTGTCAGCCCGACAAGGTCAGTGTTGCACCCAGTGTAGTCAGTAAGAGCTGACAAACAAGGTAGAAACAAACTGGGTGCCAGTATGCCTCGTCGACTCAAAAGGAGACATCGGCATGTGACCGAGTTCAAACGGGACAGAGTAGTCGGTTTCCGGGAAGTGGGTTTGTCATACCGTGACATTTCGGCTCGTAAAGGGCATGCTCCTACAGCAGTGATGCGTGTGTGGAAGCACTGCATAGATGAAGGTCGTAAGCAGTGAAGAACAGGAGCTGGACCGCAAAAAATGACCACAGCACTGATCCGTTGGGCCATAATGGACCGTACAGCTCCTTCCACAATATTGGCTCGATTCTGGAACACTCCAACAGGTGTGAACTTGTCTGCATCATTGTTTGTCGCAGTCTGCTGAAGGTTGGAATGCATGCCATTCGCCATTACGTCGGCTTCCATTGTCTAGAAGCCACAAAATCCTCCGACTGCAATGGACACGTGAACACCGTCACTGAGGTGCTGAGTGTAAAAACGTAGTCTTTTCGGATGAGTCCCGCTTCAACGCATTCTACAATGATGCCGCATACGAGTCCGACGGTATTGTAGTCAGTGCAAGCTAGAGGGCTGCATTTTTTAGTGGCATGTGGACAAACACCAGGTGTAATTGATGGTTTGGGGCACCATTAGTTACAGTAACCGATCTCGCCTCCTTCGAAGAGAGGGCACTATGAACAGCAACCGGTACCAGACGGTGGTTGAAGAGCCTGAAGTACTCCCCCTGCTTGAGGCATCTCCTCGGGCAATATTTCAACAGGGCAATGCCGGGCCATATTGCTAGAAATGTACAAACATTCTTCGAACAGCATCGGGTACTATTGCTTCCTTGACTTGCACGTTCGACTGACATGTAGCTCATTATACATGTCTAGGATATGATTGTTTGGCACCCGGTACGTCATGGTCCTCCAATAACTATTGTCACAGAGTTGTGGACCCAAATACAAACTTCGCGGAGGGAACATATTTAGAACCCTTTTTGATGCAACGCCACGGCGAATGACAGTTCTAATTACAGCGCATGGGGGCCACACAAATACTAAATATTGGGACTCAAAGGACATGTACTTATTTCAAAAGTTAATTATTTGCTACTTGTCACATACCTAACCTGTGGAATTAAACTCATTAAATTCATGTGTTTCCTTCTTAATGTTGCAATTTTCACAAACAGTAGTGCATAACTATACTTCTTTATTAATATAAATTCCATTTAGGATTGAGTCGCACCTGGTGCAAATAGAAGCACTGTCGTTATTCGCACATTTCGCACGATTCACCCACGTGCCTATTTAAATACTCTCTTGTAATTAAATGTACCATCATTGAAAATATAGCATTTATATATTTGTGTTATTTATATATCTAAATGAATTAAGATTCCATCTCACAGGAGCCATGGCTCAAATAGCCTGGATTTTCCTATAAATTGATATATTTATAGATTACAGTCGATAAAAGCATTAGAACAGTCGTTGTACTATCTTTTATGCGAGATATCCTACCTTAAAATTTACTGTTATTCCATTGTTACACTGACATAGAAAGTTAGCACTCAATTTCCGAATGTGTGAATTAACACTCCTTGCCCGTTTCGGTAGCGTAGATGGTAGCGCGTCTGCCTCACGTTCAAGAGATCCCGAGTTCGAATCTCGGTTCGAGTGACTTATCTGGATAAGGTTTTTCCGGGGTTTTCCCTCATCCTGATAGACAAATATCGGGTAGCTTTAAGCTCCATGAACCTCGGACTCGTTTGAGTATCATTTCACCCATTTCATTCATCGTCCGATATGACTTACCGTTGGAGCATGTAAATTAAAAAAAGAACCACTCCTTAACCGGGTGACCTATATCGAGTGGTGGGTGTTATGCTCAAATGCCCCGAGGTCGGCCGTTGCGTGGCTCAGTGGTTATACCACTTGGCTCTCACCAAGGCGGCCCGGGTTCGATCCCAGGCAACCGCAAAGTGAGATTAGTGGTGGACAACACGGCGCTGGGGCGGGATTTCTCCAGGGCCTTCGGTTTCCTCCGCCATCTCATTCCACCGGTGCTCCATCTTCATCTCATGTATCATCAGTGTCACCGCCTGCGGTGCCGTATGTAGTAAAAGCGGGCGTTAAACACTACACAAATGCCCCGAGGTCTGTATAGCTTAAGGTTAATCTCGACATTCAGCTGCTCGGGATAGACAATAATGCGAAAAAAAAACCCTTAGTGTAGTTAAAAGGTCAATTTTAACAATGATTGAAATTCCGTACTTCTTGAATATGATACGCTGCTCGTGTCTACGGAGATGGGGAAAATGCTGCTAGACCTGCTCTCTGTATACCACTTCTTACATTTGGCTTTTACTACGGTAGACATCTCTACGACCATGAGGATGGAGAATATTGCCCACTAACATAAGTTTAATAGGTTGTCTTCTCTGTGTTATATTTGAGGTAGATTGTGCATTTGTGACTCGAAAATATGTACCAACGAAATTAAATACCGAATGACCTGGCGGATAAAGTTGGGCATAAAGAGCTTCGAGTGCACTCTATATTTATAGAACATTTATTCTAAAATTACACTTTGGAATAATAAACATATTTGACTCATTCTAGGATTAAAAGCTACAGGAAAATTCGAAAGTAATTGTTACTTTAAAAAGTGACCTATAAAGTCGGTAGGGAGTGTGAATTAAGACTATGAAGTACGTAGAAACAGAAGTTATTAAATGCACATGTAGTTTATATATTATAAGTAAGTAGGATTGACCATTATTTTCCTGAAACATGTTTGGCAAACAATGACAAAATGAATATTCGTTGAGTGAGAGTATTGTCAGCATTCTGTTTCGAGAGAAAGTACTTATTCTCAATGACTTTGTGAGTATGTGCGTGATGTTTATGTGATTAAATCGATAAAATATCAAAATTAAATGTAAAATATAATATACCAAGTGGCCCACGCAAACCACCATTCTCTGAAGTTAGTTACTCTCGGATAACGCGGACGCCGAAAGGTTTACCTAAGCATTACAGTAAAGGAGACGCCTTACCAACAGAAAGGAGACCTTGCTGAACGTAAGACCAGAGCTTGAAAACCAACACTTAACTAATGTAACTGGTGCCACAGCTCATAGCTAGAGCACTTGCCTAATGCGGTGAGGTACCGGAGGCACCAAGTTCGTTTCCTGGACTTGGGAAAGGTTTCTATGTAGGAGAAACATTGTCTGTCTCCAAAACAATATGCACAAGGACCAAAGTAGCTGTTTTAAGACATATCAGCATCTCAGAGTTAATTTACAAATAGCACATAATGCAACAATTCGTACTTCACAATTATCAATATTAAAAATAATTGAGTACGACACAGCAAGAGAGATCTCGTGTTTCTTTAACGTATCTCTGTACGTCTAGAAACAACTGTAGGAGGTAGACGTTTCCTTGGACAACGTTGTGAATACAGCCTTCGGGATTCATATGCAGTGCAATGCGTCTCTCTATAGACGTTTGAGTACATTGCACTTGTTACCTTGTTACTTGTTTGAGTGTAAGAACTGACTAGAACTACAAACAGATGCCGGCCTCGTAGCCGTGATCGTTAGTGTGTATATCTCTAGCGTCCACCGTGCAGAGCGTCACGGGTTCGAGTCCCACTTTGGGCATGGATGTTATGTGTATAGTGTATGTGTGAAACCACAAACAGTAAGACAAACGGAAACAATAAAAAAGATAAAATAAGGAAAATAACATTTACATTAATAATACAAAATAAAACTACTAGACGGTCACGCGACTTCTCCCAGACCAACAGACTACTCCTATGAAGACATGCAACTCTGAACCCTAGAGGCTCAAATCATACCTCAAGACCTAACCACTAAATCTACAGCTATTAACCTCCCAGACCAGCATCCTTACCTGTGAAAACCTGCAACTCTTAACCCTAGAACCTTCAGATCATACTTGGAGACCTAACCTCGAAATCCTACAGCTTCCAACCTCCCGGATGAATAGTCTTTGCCGGTGAAAACCTCTAACTCTTAACCCTAGAGCCCTCAGGACCTAGCTTCATAATCTACAGCAAATTAAAGGGACTGACTAAAATAAACACTGTCAAAGTATCCTGAATACATAAATTACGCACGGCCGCCATCTTGATCTTTTGCGTCTGCGCTGGAAGACTCCCTGCAAAATCAGGAGGAAATGTAAGCAGATGGCAGCTCCGCTTAGTAAAGTTCCACTTGCACGTGCACTTCCCCTTTGTACACCAGCGACGAGTGAAACCAAGCACTAACGTACGCGAGAAACAAACTACAGAGGACGACTTGCATGTGCCACCTGGTATATTATATATAATATATCTGATTTAACATACAGAACACTTGCTGTCATTCAGTAATACAGATAAATCGTACAAGTTTGACTTAAGGAAATATTTTACAAGCTAACTTTCGAAGAAGTAATAAAGTATTTCTCTGGCATAAAGCTATATTAGAAGTGTCTAAAACAGTGAGTAATTGTGTTAAATAACTTAGTGGTGCTGTATTACAAGAAAGTAAATGTACACTTTCCGCAGATCAGTATCACTCAGACGTTCTCTGACTAGATGGTATGGAAACTAAATCGGCCATGTTTGTAGATGTATAGTGTCGTGGTCGCCATTTTAACCTGTTACTCACTTCGAAGATTTCTAGGGCTATATTAACCAAGTATAACAAAAGAATGGGTGTATATCACAAATTAAGTAATAATTCTCTTGCAGCTGAGCTATTAACTACATGGCGTTAGAAAATGTGCAAGAAAACGGAAAACATGTGGAATTATGATTTTAACAGAGGCAATATCTATATTGTATATAAAGCAAGCTTCCTTAAGTGCTTACGAAGCTCATTGACAGAGAGCACACGCTGTGATAAATATTACGAGGGTTCATGTTTCGAATACCATCCTGTGGATATGTTTTTTATTCCAGAATTTTAATTTGTTAGATTAAGTAACGAACCAATTTATAACTGCTCTCTTGGGGTAAGCTGTTATTAATGGCACTGGAGAATTAGCAAGAAGACGAATGCCAGGAAGAATGTGGGCTTAACAGAGCCAGCATCTTGTTGTATATAACTTACTGCAAATACATGCTATCGTAGCTCAGTGGCAAAATGTATGCTGTTACTGACCCGAGGATTCATGGTTCGAAACCTAGTATGTAGTCATAATTTTCATTCCAGTGCTTTTATTTTGTAAGACATCGTAACAAATGAAAGTATACTTTCTCTCTTCCGACTAAGTTAATAACATGTTTTCGAAAAGAATGTCAGAAGTTTCCAGAAGGTTGAATGACAATGTTAATGGAGCCAACTCCTAAACGCTGTATACCATCCATTTGCTCTCACAATAAGCTAATATACACTCCTGGAAATTGAAATAAGAACACCGTGAATTCATTGTCCCAGGAAGGGGAAACTTTATTGACACATTCCTGGTGTCAGATACATCACATGATCACACTGACAGAACCATAGGCACATAGACACAGGCAACAGAGCGTGCACAATGTCGGCACTAGTACCGTGTATATCCACCTTTCGCAGCAATGCAGCCTGCTATTCCCCTATGGAGACGATCGTAGAGATGCTGGATATAGTCCTGTGGAACGGCTTGCCATTCCATTTCCAGCTGGCGCCTCAGTTGGACCAGGGTTCGTGCTGGACGTGCAGACCGCGTGAGACGACTTTTCATCCAGTCCCAAACATGCCCAATGGGGGACAGATCCGGAGATCTTGCTGGCCAGGGTAGTTGACTTACACCTTCTAGAGCACGTTGGGTGGCACGGGATACATGCGGACGTGCATTGTCCTGTAGGAAGAGCAAGTTCCCTTGCCGGTCTAGGAATGGTAGAACGATGGGTTCGATGACGGTTTGGATGTACCGTGCACTATTCAGTGTCCCCTCGATGATCACCAGAGGTTTACGGCCAGTGTAAGAGATCGCTCCCCACACCATGATGCCGCGTGTTGGCCCTGTGTGCCTCGGTCGTATGCAGTCCTGATTGTGGCGCTCACCTGCATGGCGCCAAACACGCATACGATCATCATTGTCACCAAGGCAGAAGCGACTCTCATCGTTGAAGACGACACGTCTCCATTCGTCCCTCCATTTACGCCTGTCGCGACACCACTGGAGATGGGCTCCACGATGTTGGGGCGTGAGCGGAAGACGGCCTAACGGTGCGCGGGACCGTAGCCCAGCTCCATGGAGACGGTTGCGAATGGTCCTCGCCGATACCCCAGGAGTAAGAGTGTCCCTAATTTGCTGGGAAGTGGCGGTGCGGTTCCCTACGGCACTTCGTAGCATCCGACGGTCTTGGCGTGCATCCGTGCGTCGCTGTGGTCCGGTCCCAGGTCGACAGGCACGTGCCCCTTCTGCCGACCACTGACGACAACATCGATGTACTGTGGAGACCTCACGCCCCACGTGTTGAGCAATTCGGCGGTACGTCCACCCGGCCTCCCGCATGCCCACTATACGCCCTCGCTCAAAGTCCGTCAACTGCCAATACGGTTCACGTCCACGCTGTCGCGGCATGCTAACAGTGTTAAAGACTGTGATGGAGCTTCGTATGCCAGGGCAAACTGGCTGACACTGACGGCGGCGGAGCCCAAAACGCTGCGCAGCTAGCGCCATTCGACGGCCAACACCGCGGTTCCTAGTGTGTCCGCTGTACCGTGCATGTGATCATTGCTTGTACAGCCCTCGAGCAGTGTCCGGAGCAAGTATGGTGGGTCTGACACACCGGCGTCAATATGTTCTTATTTCCATTTCCAGGAGTGTATAAAATAAAAAGAATTGAATAATTCTATCTTGAGAAAAACAAACTTAAAGCTGCAGTATATCTGTGTAATCCAGTGGAGTATAAGACATAAAACTGAAAAGATATTCTGTGTAACCGTAGTTACAAATAGCCATTATTATGAATTACAAAAAGAAGACGATATCGAAACATAATGTTGCTTAGAAAACAAAAAAAAAAAAAAGTCTGTCATTTCTTCATGAAGCCATCGTCATACATAACTTTTTTAAATTAGGAAACATTTGAGATGTTAACTCCATTAAGCCGCTATTCTTCCTGGCATTCGTATTCTTGCTAATTCTCCAATGCCATTAATAACAGCTTACTCCAAGAGAACAGTTGTAAATTGGTTCGTTACTTAATAAAACAAATTAAAAATCTGGAATAAATAACATATCCACAGAATGGTACTCGAACCATGAACTCCCGTAATATTTATCACAGCGTGTGCTCTCTATTATTGAGCTACGTGAGCACTTAAGGAAGCTTGCTTTATATATAATATAGATATTGCCTCTCTTAAAATCATAATTCCACGTGTTTTCCGTTTTCTTGCACATTTTCCAACGCCATGTAGTTAATAGAGAGATACTGCAAGAGAATTATTACTTACTTTGTGATAAATACTCAATCTTTTGTTATACTGGGTTAATATAGCCTTGGAAGTCTTCGAAGTGAGTAACAGGTTAAAATGGCGATCACGACACTATAAATCTACGAACATGGCGGATTTAATTTTCATACCCTCTAGTCAGGAACGCCTGAGTGATACTGACCCGCGGAAAGTGTACATTTACTTTCTTGAAAGATAGTAATAATATCATTTGTCAAGTGTTACGAAACCGCTCAACAGGGTAGTGTAGGTTACAGTTCAACCGGCGGTTCTCCGGCTCTGAAATTTGTCGTGAGGGGGAAGCGGTCTGTTCTTTAGCGGGAATTTTAAGCAGAAGAACATGTGAATTTTAAATATTTCATATTTCATATTTGCATATTTCACGAACCGGTAGCAATACTATTATAGTAGCGATGATAATAGGACTTACAGACACTAAAATCGGTATTCACGCACGCACAAAATAGCAACCGGCTTCAACACCAAAGGCCACTGAAGCCACGTGGTCGAAATAAAATTAATATGCAGCATGTTGGATTCGGAAGTCACTCCTAGCAGCGATAATGCTGATTGGCGCTAGTAGACAGTTTTAACTTCCTGACTACGACACCAGATGTAGAGACTTCCAGTACTACCAACAGATGCAGTTAGTGTGCGTAAAAATTTGAAAGAAGAGGGGTGTTGTAATGAATATCTTGCATGATAATGAAATTGCAAGTTGTATTTCAGTGTTTTAAATCTAATATAGACCTATGTTTTCATTCTAAAGATAATTTTGTGGATATGTTTTCAACTGCTCGTTAACTGTATGTTGGTATTATTAACCTTTCCCCTCCGCCTCTTGCAACTGCAAAAAGTCAGGGCCAAAGATCGAACGGCCGTACTGTAGTCACTCCTTCATTTATTCGATCGAGCGAGACAGCTTCCCAGTGACATGGAAGGACCCGGGTGACTGCCCCATGTGATCATGAACACTTTATGTTTTTCCCGGCTGAAAATGCTGGAGTAATTCCACACCTTTCCTTGCTTTCGCTTCCTCGTACCATTTAATTATTTTCAATACCATATTTTAAGGGCTAAAAGTTGAAGTGACGGTATTCCGTGTGTTGTTCTGGGCGTTTAGTAGACATTTTCTTCTGGAATCCGTCAGACTACTATATCCAATTTACGTTTCTCTTGGACAGGCTCCCCTTTAGAGGAACCCATGATGGCTGTTGGATAGGCTTAGAAGACGCTAGATGCGTTCGAAATGGAAACGTTAGGAACCCCATGCATAATTGCGCAAGTTGTCGCAAGGATCCGGTTACCCTAGGAGTCTTTATCCTCTTTTCTCCCTCTCATGCCTCACGCTAGAGGATAAAGGGCCGCTTGATCTACGTGAGGTATACGGGGTCCACCAAAATATGAAATGTCATGTTTTAGCATACTTCATTTAATGCTTTGGAACATGGAATTGCATATGAAATGTTATATGAAAGGTATACAACATAAGTCACATCGGCGAAGGCTTTCCGGTAGGATCAGAAACAGTTTAAACTAATATTTGTGGTGATCTGGACTAATCTGAGAACGTGCATATTATCATTAAATAAATAAAAGTGGAAAGATTGAGTCAGACTGAAAAGGTCAATGCCATTGCCGGGATTAGAACCAGGGATTTTCTGGTTGCCGTCCAGCCTCTCTAACCATTGTGTTACTATGGCCAACGTGCCGATATGACATTAAATTCTCCAACTGACTCATTTTTTTTTCGGTAAACCACTTAGGAGTTCTCATTAACACATGAGACAACTATCTTAATGGCGACTTAGTATGCTGTAGGTACTTTAAGGTCCGGGCGTTAAGGTTCGGACCACTATTAGGTACAATTAATGGAAATTAATTGTTCTTTCACACTGGCCGTGTGTAATCTAAACTATGGAAAGATTGAAAAATTCAATGCCATTGCCGGGATTTGAACCACGGATCTTCTGGTTGCCGTCCAGCCGCTCTAACCCATGAGCTACTATGGCCAACGTGCTGACATGACATTAAATTCTATAAAGCCCGTGCCTTAAAGTACTTACATGTTCTCAG
This sequence comes from Mantis religiosa, assembly GCA_030765055.1. Taxonomy (NCBI): domain Eukaryota; kingdom Metazoa; phylum Arthropoda; class Insecta; order Mantodea; family Mantidae; genus Mantis; species Mantis religiosa. The sequence goes on along the minus strand of CM060955.1, from coordinate 17,430,845 downwards.
TCGCCATTAAGGTAGTTGTCTAATGTGTTTATGAGAACTCCTAAGTGGTTTACCGGGAAAAACACGAGTCAGTTGGAGAGTGTAATGTCATGTCGGTACGTTGGTCATAGTAGCTCAAGGGTTAGAGCGGCTGGACGGCAACCACAAGATCCGTGTTTCAAATCCCAGCCTATGGCATTGACATTTTCAGTCTGACTCTATCTTTCCATAGTTTAGCCTACACACGGCCAGTGTGGAAGAAAAATTAATTTCTAAACAAAAGTGGGTCTCTAGCACCATACATGGTTTACATAATTAAAAACGATATAACAATAATTAACATTTTATTCATATCCTTCGGTTGAGCTCCAGAGAAGGGTGCAATACAATGAGATCACCAAACTAATTATGGAGACGTAATCCACTAGTCTATACAGTAGCCTTACTGCAAGACACACTTCTGTATCACCCTGCTCTCAGATTAACGGCAACCTGTTGCACATTAAACTTTCTGCAGCTTCTTTGCATTTGAGTAAAAGTTTATGTCGCTTAAGAAAGGAATCAAATAGATTACAACAAGCTTAGCTGAAAAAATTCCTTTGGGTGAATGGGCGCAAATTGGACGTTCATTGGATTGTAATCTTCCAGTTGTGTAAGTATAGAAACCTAGAAGCACTGAAACTGTGTGATATGTCCAGAAAATTACCTGTAGTATTAATTATCCTTTGGCTAAAATAATGTTTACAGCAAATTTATTTTGATTCCTAAACGTCCAATGGTTTTATTTATTTTACTAAGCCAGTACAACTGAGTGTGATCAGTGTTCAGCCCTGGCTCTGTACCAGTCATCCTCAGTTTTAGAGTAGGACCTTATTTCTAAACAATTATAACAATGCAGGTTCATTATTATTAGTTCTGTTCACTGTCCATAGCCACTTTTTTAACTTTGTCCAAGAATTGCCCGATCTTCTTACTATCCTTAACAAACAGTTCAGCTATAAATATATTCCTATCTAACTAATACCATTTATTATTAATAAACTCTTTCCTCCAAGTTTCTGTCTCTTTACACTCAAGAATATATGTTCTATGTTATCCTTTCCCCTACGTATGGGACGGTAATTTTGTATAATACCCTTCCTTATACCCTTTAGTCGCCATACACTCCCATGCAATAGCTTCTCTCTCCTCTTTATTCATCACCTCTATGTACCTTTTCCCTTTCCCAAGCCTCCTTCATTGATATATCGAAAACTAACGACCTCTTCTCAGCTATTTTGCTAAATATTTTTGCACCTCTTTGTCTCTGAATCTGTTTCTTGCAGATTTTCAATTTTTTGACATTATTTCTCTTTGTCTCCACATTTGCTCTAATAAAGTGCTCTCCAGGTTGTTTTATAAGACATTCTACGCATCCCTTGTTCTTTAAACTTTTCTCTTTACAAATTAAACATTGCTTTAACAAATTATTTCAGAAATATTAAAAGCAGAAGCATTATTAACAGTGAAGTATTCTTCATATTTAAGTTTGATTTATGAGTCACTATGTTTACACTCAAACTTCACTTACTTTTTGTTGTTTAATTGAAACGTTTTCAAGATCATTCGATCTCATCCTCAGCTGTTTGGTGACTAAATGAACATTGCTCTTCTTCCACTACTACAGAGCTCCGATCACTCTGCCATCTGGTGTTAGGGGCACTAAGTTTTAATACTTCATTTAATGCCGGGATTTCAAAATTTATAACTTTATCACGGGTTTTGGCTATGAATATTTTTTCCCAAATATCCAATTCTATGGGTGTACTTAAAGATTCTAACAGTTTAATGTTGTGGCCAATGCTGTGGTTTTCTGTCCAAAAATGGTGTGAAACTGCAGATTTTTCTGTTTGTTTAAACTTAATGTTCCTCTGGTGTTCTTTCTGCCTGGTTAACAAGTTTCCTTAGTTTTTCCCATGTAGCTTGTTTCACAGGTCTCACAATTAATCTTATAAATTCCTGATTTCAAATTGTTGGGGATTGAAGTTTTAGTCATTTATTTAGCAGGTTCCTCAGACTGAATTTGTTTTGAGGTGCTAGTTTTAAGTTTAGTCTTTTGAAGATTCGTTCAAGTTTTCTAAGAGCCAATGGATGGTAGGTGAAGTTTCTATACTGCCACTTAAAACACAGATAATATAAAAAAAACCACTCTCACAGCACTTAAAAACACAAATTGGCAATATAGAAAATTCACCTACCATCCATGGGCTTTTAGAAAATTTGAACGAATCTTCAAATGACCAAAACTTAAAACTGGCACCCCAAAACAAATTTAGTTGAGGAACCTGCTAAATAAACCACAAAAAATACAATCCCAAACAATTTGAAATCAGGAATTTATCAGATTAATTGTGAAACCTGTGAAAAAATCTACATAGGAAAACCTAAGAGAAACTTGTTAACCAGGCAAAAAGAACACCAGAGGAACATTAAGTTGAAGCAAACAGAAAAATCTGCAGTTTCACACCATTTTTGGACAGAAAACCACAACATATCCACAACATTAAAGTGTTAAAATCTTTAAGTACACCCATAGAATTGGATAGTTGGAAAAAAATATTCATAACCAAAAACCGTGATAAAGTTATAAATTTTGAAATCCCGGCATTAAATGAAGTATTAAAACTTAGTACCCCTAACACCAGATGGCAGAGTGATCGGAGCTCCGTTTTAGTGGAAGAAGAGGAATGTTCATTTAGTCACCAAACAGCTGAGGATGAGATCGAATGATCTTGAAAACTTTTCAATTAAACAACAACAAGTAAGTGAAGTTTGAGTGTAAACATAGTGACTCATAAATCAAACTCAAATTATTTCAGATTCAATATTCTATACCAAAGTTTCAATGCCCTTTTCAAAATCTTCCCTTTACTGCAAACTGTACCCATCTCTATTTGTGCTACCTGCCTAATAGTTGCGTAGCCGTATGTTAGAAAAACGGATGTAATTGTACATTATTACTTTATGAATTGTGTTGATACATTTTATAGGGCAAGGGCATTTGAAAGCCTATGTGAGCTTCATAATTATCAATAAATAATTAATAATTAACATTGTAAAATAATACCAGATTCGCCAGTGTGAATACATTAGTTAAAAGGGTGCTCTATGCATGTATACAGTGTTGTGATCGAGTTCAATTTTCAATTGGGATTCCACTAATGTAATATAGTTGAACTTCTCACTGTCTTCACCTACTTTTCGTTATCACTTACCTTCTTCGTAATGGTGTAATGAAATACGCACTAGCCACTCTTTCCGGATGAGCCACTCGTTGCAGATTCGAACAGAATATTTCTCTAATCTCTATTGGAATTTTACCCATCACAGAAGTCAGAAACTCGCGCAGAAAACAGCACAGTTTGTTGCAACAGAAACACACCCACTAACTGAATCACGAGAGCTCCCACTTGTACAGACTTTGGAAATTACCAGAATATTTGGGAAGAGGGAAATTTCCAGATATATTTTTATCCGAGGATAGCGCTGCTTATCTCTTTGTATCTCTGCAACAGACCGTTGCCAACCTGCGGAAACCTCTTCGTCAATGGAAATGCGTTTATGAATGACAGATATTGCTCGTGTTAGTTTCTACAAAAGAAAAAGTTATATAACTTTTATAGTGCGAGGTGTGTTCAAGTTCTAACGCCAATTTTTATCAGGGCTGGGACCAGATAGGAACTTACGTAAAAAAATGAAGCACGTGGACTCTTTGTGAATGCCTGATAGAGATGGCAGCAGGGGCGGTTCCTCCATAAGGTTGCAGGTTTGCGCTACACCCACTGATTCTGAATATACAGCAGGTGCAATTTGCACATTAAAGCTTTACTTGTTTGCATTGTTTTATATACAAACATGTTTCAATTACGCTTATCGTCTGTAGCTGCCCATGACCGCCGAAGTCGAAATAAACAGTGATTAGCTGTAGGAGCCGCAGGTTTGCAGTGAAGAGTTGACCTAAGATATCACCCAAATGTAGGCTCTCTGAGGGGGTTGAGGGAAGGTGAAGAGCTGGGAGGGGCTTCTTATACATTGCTTAAATGGAGGTTTATAAACCTAGCTCCTCCTAATCTTAGCAACGGCTATAGTGTGACCTTCAGGCTTAGCTTCTGTGTGCTCTGCTTTTCGAACACAGGGAGAATTTAATTAAATGCATGGAGGTTATTCAGAAGAGAGCTCTGTTAAACAACAACGCCACACTTGTTCAGGCTTCTGGGTTTATGGCCACTTTGAAAGATTAGATATAATTTTGTATTCTGGCTGTCTTTCTTCTTCAAGATCATGCCACATGTGGACATTTTGTACAATCAGCTGCAGAAACGAGACTGCAATGTAACGTTTGCCATCGCCCAGCTAAACGCCTTTAAAAGGGAAGTGCAAAGGTTAAGAAATAGCGTGGATATCAAGGAACACGAATAAACTGCAATTAAGAGGAGAAGAATGGAGGATCATGATGTGAAAAGAAGAGAAGCTCTTGAAGTATGTGACATTCTTAGGGAAGCAAAGGACAGATTTAGCTTCACGGGGTATCTGGTAGCCTCGACTCTGTTTCATCAAGAAAATTTCTAAGATATTTCCAGAGGATTCCCTTAGAGAAACAGTAAGGTTCTATCCTTTTATCATTGGAACAAAAATTCGTAGAGAACTGACTGTAATTTACGGTCAAGAGGAATTTCGTGGAATGTCCGGCGATTTGTGCTTGATGGACTTCAATAAGGAAAACAATTTATGTTATACATTCAGCGAATATGTCAAACTCCTCCGAGTACTGTTAACTATGCCAATGTCTACCGCTGAAGCAGAATGCTGTTTCTCAACTTTAAAAAGAATAAAAACTTTCCTTAGGAACACAATGTCACAGGACCGATTGACAGCATTAGCAATGCTTTCAATTGAGAGAGATTTTGTTATGATGATCAGCGATTTCAACGCAAAAGTTTTCCATAGATTCGCCAGGTCTAAGGAGAGTAGAGCAGAGAATCTGTATAAATAGGTGAGTCACTACTACTCTGTATTTTATTTTTCATTTGCGCACCACCAATAATTTAACCCACCAGCCGCCACTGGATGGCAGCACTCTTCAGTGCATAAAACTCTAGTGGCAGCGACGAAATTTAGAACTGTTTCTGATACATAAAATGCCGACGTTTTCATTGCAAGAACAGCGTGTAATTATTCGTTTCCTTCATTTTCGTGGTGCAACACCTATTGAAATTCATGCCCAGTAGCGTGAGGCATATGGTGATTTTTGCAATTTACGTACATTAAGTCATATCGGACGGTGAAAGAAATGGGTGAAATGATGCTCCAATGTGTCCGGGGTCCATAGAGCTTAGATTTACCTGACATTCGTCTATCAGGATAAGGGTAAACACCGGGAAAAACCTTATCCAATTAACTCACCGTAACCGAGATTCGAACTCGGGACCTCTTGAACGTGAGGCACCCACGCTACCATCTACGCTACCGAGGCGGGCTGCATATGGTGATGGTACCATGGACGTGACTAACGTGCATTCCTGAGAGCGACAGCTTAATGAAGGCAGAACATCGTGTGACAACAAACCAAGACAGTTGCAGACATCGCTTCCAAAACTGGCATTTCCGTGGGATCTGTGAACACAATTCTGCATGAAGATCTGAAAATGCTCAATCGGCGATCCTGCAAAACAACGTTCTCCACTCGCTGGATCATATCGTCAGACCGGCTAATGCGATATGTGCAGCTGTCTTGGTTTGTTGTCACACGATGTTCTGTCTCATAGAACTGTCCTACCCAGGAACGCACATTAGACACATCCATGGTACCATCAACAAATGGCTTTCAAAAATCTCACAATTCAGACATTTTTTAATTGCATGGCCGCCTATTTCTTCTGTATGTAGGAAACAAAAACAAAAAATGACAAGAAAAGCTTCAGTTATCGTTGCATATAGTGAACTTTTAGAAACCTTCCAGCTACATCTTGAAATCAATTCATATCCAAGAAAAGAATTTATAGTGAACGTGATGGTGTTATTTGTATTAAGTAGATATTTTTAAAGTTATTTCATTGTTAGCTTTAATGTTCAAATGCGAACCGTAACATTGTAAGGTATTTTTGACTTAACACTTCTATTTTTAAACTGTAATTTACGAGGCATGTTTTTTAAGTCAGCACCGTTTTGCGATTCCGCCGCCGCAGCGCTCCGATCGACTTTCCGCGCATGCGCGCTGGTTACCTACATCTCTTGTCTGCGCACTGACGCCATTACACTCTGATTCTTCATTGTATACGTTGGTTACTGAGTGTTTAAGATGCCTCCGACAATCGTGAGTCCCTCCGATTGTGAAGTACGGGCTGTTATACGATTTCTTAGTGCTAAAGGCGTAAAACCGATCGATATTCATCGTGAGACCTGTGAAGTTTACGGACAAAACTTTATTAGTGATGAAATGGTAAGGAAATGGGTGAGAGCATTTAAAGATGGCCGCACAAGTGTACATGATGAAGAACGGAGTAGGCGTCCTTCAGTTGTTACTGAAGATTTGGTGCAGAAAGTGGACGAAAAGGTAAGAGAAAATAGACGCTTTACAATTTCATCATTGTGCGACTATTTCCCTCAATATTCTCGTAGTGTTTTGTATCACATTGTGACCGAGAACTTGAAGTACCGGAAATTGTGTTCACGTTGGTTTTCGAAAATGTTGACGGATTTGCACAAAACCCAACGTTTAGGCATTGCATTGACTTTCCTTGAGCGGTACCACAATGAAGGTGAATATTTTTAGACCAAATTGTTACTGGTGACGAAACATACGTGGCCTACGTCATACCATAATCGAAACAACAATCCATGGAATGGCGACATTCATCATCACCCACAAAAGTAAAGTTTAAACAAACAATTTCTGCCCGGAAAATCATGTGTACAGTTTTTTCGACATAAAAGGAATATTGCTAGAAGAGTTTCTGTCGCGTAATCAGACAATCAATGCAGCGTATTATTGGGAGACATTGAAAAATATGCGCCGTGCAATCCAGAATAAAATACGTGGCAAGTTGAGTAAGGGTATTGTTTTGCTGCATGACAATGCCTGTCCACATGTGGCTAATCGGACCAAAGATCGCATTAAATCTTTTCAATGGGAAACTCTAGATCATCCTCCATACAGCCCTCATCTGGCGCCCAGCGACTACCATTTGTTCCTGAACCTGAAGAAACATCTGGGCGGTCAGCGTCTTCAAGACGATAACGAAGTCAAAACATTTGTGATACAGTGGTTAACACGTCAGAAACTGGTGCCACGTTATGACAAGTGCCTCAATATTCACGGAAATTATGTAGATAGTATATTAAGGTACATGCTTTCGTGTAAAAATAAAATTACTGCGATATCTATGCTCGTCTTTTTTTTTTTGAATTCCAAAACGGTGCTGACTTAAAAACATGCCTCGTACTATATTTCATTCTTTCTCAGCATTACTTATTTTTCTCTGCTCCTGGGATGGTAGCGCAGTGGTTTCATAAGATTACAATGACCTTTATAAGTAAATGCGTTATTTACAAAACCTGGGCCAAAAGTATAAATTTTAGAAGGTTACATTCATTTTTACTCACTTCCATTTGTGCACATTCAGCGCTTACCGCTAAAAGTACAAGAGCAATTATATTGGAGGCGTAAAAATTACGTTCCGTTTTATGGTTGAATAACACCGCATAACCTGAGGGAGATGACTCCGGTTTCATACCCGCCGGGTTGGCTCCTCTGACCGTGGTTGCCCCTCATGGTTTCCCGCGTCGGAACGGGAATGACCTATCACCTCCTGTCCAGCATTTACATGTTTCATCATCCAACAACAGTTGTTTTAATTATCTTGGCTATATTGTGACATATATCAGCAATAGAGATATACAAAACAAAATAAACAAACTCCAAACAATATGTGGCACAGTAAAAAGAACTTTTAAAAATTGTAATCGTCAATCTTTTGTTAAAACTGTTTAAAATAATGGCAATCCCAACCCTGCTTTAACTGGGTCTTGACTATCTTACAACAGAAGAAAGTGGAGGCTGCTGAGATGAAATTTCTGAGACAGGTGACAGGTTATAGACTCACAGACAAGAAAAGAAACGAGGATATTAGAAGAGAATTGGAAATTCAGAGTCTAAATGAAACAATCATTGAATACAGGAAAAACTGGCAAGATCATGTGCAGAGAATGACCAAAGACCGTACACCACAAAAAGTATACAAGTATAAACCTGTAGGTAGAAGAAATGTTGGCAGGCCACGAATGAGATGGTCCGATCAATTTCCTTGAAGTCGGAACGGGCCACAAGGCATTATACCGTGATGACGACGACGATGATGATGATGATGATCATTTTAAAGGAATGAGGAGAAGAACGACAAAGTGTTGGTTGTTTGTTTGTAACAGAAGTGCAACAGAATTCACGCTGTATAAGTTGGAGATCCTGCCTGAGAATATCTTATCTGATTCTGGAGCTCACAGGTATCAAATGACTAAGAGCCTGTATTACGATCTCCGGTTAAGGTGTTGGTTAACAGTTAACTTGAAGTTACACGCAGATGTCGGTATTACGACCTTCAGTTAAGGGCTAACTGAGAGTTATTTCTAGAGGTAAACTAACCCTCACCTCGAGTAGCGGTTAGTGCGATAACTTGGAGTTTACCTTCACACACAAAAAAGAAAATGGCGTACCTCCAGGCCAGATTGAATGTTGACAGCGGTTCTGAGGATGATATGTTGGCACAGTATATATTTAATAGAAGAAGAGCTAAAATAGTTAGAATGTGGAAAGGTAATTTCATATATATTTGTGACATGTTGAACATGAAATAAAATAAACCACATGAGTATTAGGTAACTTGACGTAATAGGTTATGCAAAGATAATTTCTAGTGTCCCATGATGTCAGTGACTTGTTGCAAGCATTGCAATATTTTATGCGACCATATTGGAAGATATGTTAACGAACATAAATACAATAAATAAAGCATGTTAATTCTATATCGGAAAGTACACGAAATACTACCTATATGTGTAGGTGGGTAGGTATAAATGTTCAGAAACATGCTGAAGTAGTAAACATTCGGTTTTTCTAATAGTGGATGCAATGTTTAATTTGCGTTTCGTTAAAGCATTACCAGAGGAAAATAACAAGCTGTAAAGCAAACAGTGAATAAAACAATCTTTTTTAGGTTATGCAATTTGTATCGATGTTCAAACCGTTATTGCAAACGCTGTTCACACATGTTATGTAGCTAATTACATGTACAATACCATAATGCCCATCTTGTATCCTGTGGTATTTAAATGAAGTCATTTATTTGTTCAACTACGTTTTTCAATCAAGGTTACAATGCTGTTACTGAAATGTGGCGTTTGATTTTGAAGTGCCAAGAAGAAATGTAAATTTAGTACAACCCCTTTCCTTAAAAGAAAACCATAGTTATTGCATCATATCTAGCCAAATATATTATGTTTAAAAAAATCAGGTACCAAGTTACTGGTCCCAGAATGCATATTTCATAAACTTGGTTTTATTCATGGGTGACTCGTAATTTGTAGACCTTCCCTCTTTGCATATACCTCTGTGAAATGATAATTTATATAAGAAGATGTGATTTTTTATAAGGATACACTGCTAATAAAATGATTTTAGCCAAAGTATATTTGTGCAATACTATTATCAGAATTAATAACAGTTATGTGGCCTTATTAAAAAAAAAAGCTGACTGGAAATCTCTTGGTGTTCATAAATTAACAAGGCATTCCATATATTCTCCATATATCTCACCTAATCTATAATAACACTATCATAACGCAACCAATATAACCTATAACACTAACCTAATGGTATGAAAAAAGAATCTAATGCTATGGAGAAATCTTAACTGTAAACGAACTATGCTAGACCTTATTACGAATGAACTATTAATGAATATATCACGAAAATATACAGAAAACATCTAATAAAAAGTTAAAACAAGATGCCTGATGCTACTACACGTGTTTGGTTTTCCCACTAATTCACATTCTAAACCAAGATAGCGTTGCAAACAAGATAAAATCATAATGGAAAATATTGCCAACCGTTCACACTCCACCATAATGCACAGGGTAACAAACCTACAGGCAAATCGAGTTCGTAAATACGATGTACTGGACCTAACCAATGCTTACTGATAACTGAAAGGTAACAAACTTCGGATAGTAACCGGAGATCGTAATACAGGCCCTAAGACAGAACTAGCCAACGTCCGATTGATGTTACGTTGCTTGTACAAATCGTCGTTCACAAATGTCCGTCCTTACTCCTTTGACCTAACAAGTGAATTATCATTATAATCTTCGCAAAGGTTTAAGGCATATGGAGCCGGACCGTACTGCAGACTCCAGCCAATCCTAAGTTTGCGCCTCCTACCAGCGCTGCCGAATGTGGTACACTGAGAACATTGTATTAATTAATTTCGCTCGGATAAATGTTTCAACTGATCATGACCGTACAATAATCCTGTCTCTACGATACTAGGATACGAGCTATGCACGCTTTATCTTCATCTGTTACGGTTATATGCTACGGATAAATATTTGATAATTACAGATGCCAATCTTATAACAAGAAAGAATTTTACTTTCTGGCCATGATCGTACGAAAATCCTGTCTTTACGATATTTATAACGCGGACGATGCACTTTTAATCTTCACATGGTTATGGTTATATCCAATATCCATCCATTCAACACCGATAAGCCTTAACACCATTCTTTCTTCATAAATAAATAATGCACCTGCTATTAAAAGAGAAGTCACACAGTTTAAAACAGAGTTAATTTTCAGTTCGTTTTCAGAGTAGAGGTGTCGTTTTCATAAAGAGAATGGCATCGTTAAGTCATGTGTTGAACTCCAGCTGAAATATTGTTAATATTAAATTAAATTATTATTATACACATATTTTTTCCAGTATTTGTGATCCGAATGAGTGAACATGTCCCTCGAAACTGGGACACGTTATTTTTCGACCAACAAACGTGAAGTGATTCATTTTCAGGGCAGAAAAGCTATATTTAATATGAAGATGTTCTTACGAATTCACTCAAATTCAGGATATAGGGCAAGTGTGGATTCATCAAAATCCCAACAATTAACTCTGTAACCTTGTGGTGTAGCTAGTGTACACACAGTATCACGAATTGGTAGTGAAGCAACTTCATCCTTAGAAAAAAGGAGCGTACCTGTGTTTCAATCTCCGAAAACAGCGCAACAGCGCAACAGCGTTCCGCTTGAGCACTGGCCAGCGTTCTTATGCCTTTGACATTTGCGAGCGGTAAATGCTCACACCTGTGAATGATTGGGAGTTTAATGACACCATTTATTGGCTTTACGTGGGGCCTGTGTACGGAGCATAGCTGGAAGTACCTCAAAATGAGTGAGAATACATTGGGACACATGGGCACAATAACACAGCATTGTAAGGAACGTATTGTTTACCCCTTACAGCCAGCTTCCTAAACGTGGTATAGTAAGGAGCAGCGTTTACACCCGGCTCAGATCTGACGAGGGATGTCCATCAGATACTTGCAGGTAGTCGTATGGGCATATTCAGGCTTTAATTCGGAGCATTGGTGCATTTTTGGTGCACATGGTTTATATACGACGGTCGTTTGGTAAGTTTGGTAAACTCCCATGAAGGGATGGAAATCTTTTGCTGCAACTTTGTGGGTGATATGCTTGTTTATTCAAAAATCTGTACAGAAAAATTCAATATGCTAAAATATACATTTATTGTTCACAGGCAACTGAAACGGTCAGAGTGATAGCTGCTGTTGAAAATGGAAAAAGCAGAGTATTTTATTTGAAGGGCTGCACTGCCGCTCAAGTCACAACTGAATTGGATGAAGTTCACGCGGACTCTACTTTAACGCTGAAGACTAGTTACTTTTAGATCAATGAATTTAAGCGTGGACGTAGAAGCACCGAAGCTGAATCGCGGTCTAGTCACCACACAAGACACCATTAAAAAATATGCTATCTGGTTTTGCAAGACCACCGAATCAAAATTCATGAGATTGGTGAGCCTGTAGGCATCTCAAAATAGGTGTACAGCATCTTACATGATACATCTGTGTGCAAAATGGGTGCCGTGATTGCTCACGGTCGACTGAAACCGCATCCAGAAGTAAACTTCTACTGAGTGTCTAGCGATGTTTAATCTCAATCCGCAAGACATTTTGCGCCAATTTGTGACCGTGGATGAAACTTGGATCTATCACTGCACAGAAAAGTCAAAACTGTGGTCATAACAATGGACAAAGTTTGGTGAAACTACACCAAAGAAGGCAAAGACCATTTTGTTAGCTGGCAAGGTGATAACCACTGTTTTTTGGGGACTCTCAAGCAATCATCCTCATAGACTACTTGGAAAATGTCAGAACTATAACTGGAGCCAATTGCATCGTTTGCAACATGAGTTTACTGAAAAGAGATCGAGACTGAAAAGCTAAATATGCTCTTTCACCAGAATAATGGACCATCAAAAACATTAGCAATTGCAATGGTGAAAGTGTATGAGTTGCGCCTTGAATTGGTTCATCCACTTCATTCATCAGACGTAGCACCAAGTAAATTCTTCCTATTCCCCAATTTTAAAATTTGGCTTGTTGGTGTGACATTTTCATCAAATGAAGAAGTTAATTGATGGAAATTAATCATTTCTCCACACTAGCCGTATATAGGCTAAGATGTTTGATGGATAGAGTCAACATGAAAAATTCAATGCCATGGCCGGGATTTGAACCACGGATCTCCTGGTTTCCGTCCAGTCGCTCTTAACCTTTGAGCTACCATGGCCAACGTGCCTTCCTGACATTAAATTCTTCAGTTGACTCGTATATTTCCCCGGTAGACCACTAGGGGCTCTCGCATCCGAGATACACCGTTTGTGGCGACTTACTATTGTAAGTACTTAAGTCCCAGGCTTCATCATTTAACTCTTATTATTTTAGTTAATTGATGGAAATTAATCATTTCTCCACACTAGCCGTATATAGGCTAAGATGTTTGATGGATAGAGTCAACATGAAAAATTCAATGCCATGGCCGGGATTTGAACCACGGATCTCCTGGTTTCCGTCCAGTCGCTCTTAACCTTTGAGCTACCATGGCCAACGTGCCTTCCTGACATTAAATTCTTCAGTTGACTCGTATATTTCCCCGGTAGACCACTAGGGGCTCTCGCATCCGAGATACACCGTTTGTGGCGACTTACTATTGTAAGTACTTAAGTCCCAGGCTTCATCATTTAACTCTTATTATTTTAGTTAATTGATGGAAATTAATCATTTCTCCACACTAGCCGTATATAGGCTAAGATGTTTGATGGATAGAGTCAACATGAAAAATTCAATGCCATGGCCGGGATTTGAACCACGGATCTCCTGGTTTCCGTCCAGTCGCTCTTAACCTTTGAGCTACCATGGCCAACGTGCCCCTAGTGGTCTACCGGGGAAATATACGAGTCAACTGAAGAATTTAATGTCAGGAAGGCACGTTGGCCATGGTAGCTCAAAGGTTAAGAGCGACTGGACGGAAACCAGGAGATCCGTGGTTCAAATCCCGGCCATGGCATTGAATTTTTCATGTTGACTCTATCCATCAAACATCTTAGCCTATATACGGCTAGTGTGGAGAAATGATTAATTTCCATCAATTAACTAAAATAATAAGAGTTAAATGATGAAGCCTGGGACTTAAGTACTTACAATAGTAAGTCGCCACAAACGGTGTATCTCGGATGCGAGAGCCCCTAGTGGTCTACCGGGGAAATATACGAGTCAACTGAAGAATTTAATGTCAGGAAGGCACGTTGGCCATGGTAGCTCAAAGGTTAAGAGCGACTGGACGGAAACCAGGAGATCCGTGGTTCAAATCCCGGCCATGGCATTGAATTTTTCATGTTGACTCTATCCATCAAACATCTTAGCCTATATACGGCTAGTGTGGAGAAATGATTAATTTCCATCAATTAACTAAAATAATAAGAGTTAAATGATGAAGCCTGGGACTTAAGTACTTACAATAGTAAGTCGCCACAAACGGTGTATCTCGGATGCGAGAGCCCCTAGTGGTCTACCGGGGAAATATACGAGTCAACTGAAGAATTTAATGTCAGGAAGGCACGTTGGCCATGGTAGCTCAAAGGTTAAGAGCGACTGGACGGAAACCAGGAGATCCGTGGTTCAAATCCCGGCCATGGCATTGAATTTTTCATGTTGACTCTATCCATCAAACATCTTAGCCTATATACGGCTAGTGTGGAGAAATGATTAATTTCCATCAATTAACTAAAATAATAAGAGTTAAATGATGAAGCCTGGGACTTAAGTACTTACAATAGTAAGTCGCCACAAACGGTGTATCTCGGATGCGAGAGCCCCTAGTGGTCTACCGGGGAAATATACGAGTCAACTGAAGAATTTAATGTCAGGAAGGCACGTTGGCCATGGTAGCTCAAAGGTTAAGAGCGACTGGACGGAAACCAGGAGATCCGTGGTTCAAATCCCGGCCATGGCATTGAATTTTTCATGTTGACTCTATCCATCAAATGAAGAAGTGATAATCACCGTCCACGAATATTTTTCAGATCTTGACGGAACCTATTTTTCGGGATAAAAGTCCTGGAACATCACTGGACCAGGTGTATAGCCATCAATGAACTATGTCGAGAAGTAAGGTGAGATGTTCAGAAAAAAATCTTAGTTCTTTATAAGACTTCTCTAACACTTTCCTACAGCACACATTATACCATAGAATTTTAAGTTTTGTACCAGTGTGGGTGCAGTGAGAGTTCTCTTGGAAATAGGTGTAGTGGTGTACTCTATTTTATTGACGCCCCTCCGTCTGACTATTATTATTTATTTATTTAGTTATTATCCAACCTTTTATTCTTATTTAACCCAAAGATACAAGGGGCGCCCAGAAAGCAAGTTCTGTTTCAAATTATCTCCGCTGCAGCGCTGCAATCGCAGTTAAGCACATGCGCGGTAGACGCTCTGTATGAAGGAGAAGAAACGTGCGCCATTGTGAGATCGCTGTCAGCCACGCTTGTTTACAATATCAGTGTTGATTGAAAATCCCGGCGCTTGTGAAATCAGATCTGTGATTCATTTTCTGAATGCTAGGAAAGTGAAACCAAATGAAATTTGCGATGTCAAGGGTGTTGTGTTTCTTCACGACAACACACGACCAAACATTACAAATGTGACGGAAAACATCCTGCAGGGATTTGGCTGGGACGTGTTTGACCACCCCCGTACAGCTCTAACCTCGCTCCTAGCGACTAGCATTTGTTTTTGCGTCTCAAATCTTTCCTTGGTGGTCAACACTTCAACAATGACGAAGAGCTCAAAGAAAATGTTTCCAACTGTTTAAAGACACAGGCGGCAAACTTCTATGAAGAAGGTATACAAAAATTGTGCCTCGCTATGACAAATGCCTGCAAAATTTTGGCAGTTATTTGGAAAAGTAGTTTTAAGAGTTGTAGAATTTTGTGCAACGAATAATTTTTCTATACCTGTACACAATTTAATTTTATTGCCAAACACAGGTTACTTTCCGGACGTACTTCGTATATTAGGAATATAATTCACAAATTTATTAATTTATACAATTTACAAAAACATAACAAATTCAATATCAAGCTGACAAACAGTAAACATCAAGATGAATTCTTTAGATTAAGAAACATTTTGTGTAAGAAAGCCATGGAGTTTTGATAAGTTTTGAAATTCATCAAAATATGTGTAAATGGTTTTGAAAAAGTGTAGCCTAAGGATTGAAGCAATAATTACAAGTTCGTATCTTTCAAAACAGAAAAATGGGCAATCAAATAAAATGTAAGAGACACCTTGAAGATGATTTCCACAAATACAATGAGATGTGGATTTGATTTTGAATAGAAATCAGTAAGCTGAAAATTTGCCATGTCCAGTTAAGAATTGAGTGAGAACATGGGATTAAAGAACTTACATTTATATCTGTCAGAAACAGTTGGGAAATATAAATCTTTAGTCAAAGCACCACAATCACTTTTTAACCAGTATTCATTCCAGTCGTTGATGATAATCTCCTTTAATGTTTGCCTCACATAAGAAATAGGGCAGAGAGTGTAAATTACTGGAAGATCTGAAGTTGCAGCTCTTTCCAAACTCACCTGCACGTTCATTTCCGGCAATACCCACGTGCCCTTTGACCCATGAAATACACAAATGAGAACAGCTTAATATTTGATTCCTTATTTCAGCTGCAATAGGACTGCTTTTTCTTTTCTTTTTTTTCTTCGAAGCTGCAATTGCTGCTTGTGAGTCACTGTAAAGGCGAGCGGTACATTGTAAGTTGTTGGTACATTGTAAGTTGTTGCACCATTTCACTGCTTCACGAATTGCTAATAATTCAGCCTGAAGGACTGAACGCTACTTAGCAAGTTTGAACATGGAAGAATCGCATTTTATGGAGCGAAAAACTACTACAAAGGAATATCCTAATTTAGCATTTCTATCTGGCCCTTCAGCTATTCAAGAACCATCTCTGTAAATACTGTACTGATGGTATTCTGCTGCACAATCCTCAAGGAGACTAGAGTCACAGGTGGCTGGATGAGAAGCTTGTTTAACTGGTTGTTCGAGTTGCAGGTGTGAAATATGTTGTGGCAAAGTTTGGCTGTTACTAATGTTGTTGACTGTTGCAAACCCATAACATCCTATTGAGAGTTTACTGACGGTTTTCTAAACATTATATGACACGTAAATTGTGCTGAGTGAGAGAAATGGAAACAGAATGGCAGAATATGTTGGAGGTAAAAGAGAAGGAGAGAAACATAGCAAAATACGGTAAACAATGAAAGTGGAGAGAGAAATTACAGGATAAAAAAGAGGAATAAGCATGGGGAACAGGAAATTCATTTACATTTATCCGCCAAAGGTGATGTATATCTACAAGTAGCAAATAAAACTGCTGTGATGTCTTTGTAGGTAACTGTACATCACTAGTTCACCTAAAGTAGAGGAGCTGTTTCCCTCAACATCATTTTGCTGTATTTGCAGAACCAGAGAGGATGCTTGTGCAACCCGCAAGATCTCTCTGGATACGTCTAATGGATGTAGATAAGAAGGATCTGTCATTCACCGCTTCGCCGCCTTTCCCCGTCGCGACGTTCTTCTTCCTCTCTCCTTTCTTGCAGCCTATGTTACCCAATTTTCGTAGAAGGAAACAAGAGAAACCTACCCCAAGTGCCTGGCGTCGCTGATTCAGCATCCTGCCCCGAGATTTACGTTACCGGAAACATTAAAGCTGACATCCTAAGGCCAAGCTGGCAAATTAGCGGCGGAATAATGCATGCATTTGTAATGCTCACGAGATTAGCGAACTCTGCGCACTCTAACGTAACCTAACGTAAGATGACATGATGGAACGGTAACTCAGCTCAAGTAAATGAGATGATCTTAACGACGATGTACTAATAATTGTACTCATAATTCAATGTTCAGGGAATCCTAAGGTGTAAAATAGAGTTTTAATGAAAATATATCTTACACCGGGTGAGTTAAAACTATGGAACAAGGGCTTTAGCCCTTCTGTTACAACTATGAAGTGATTTCATTTAGAAAAGATATATAGCATTCCCTCACATTAGTATGATTAAAAATAAATGAGCTTGAGTTTTTTTTGTTTGTTAAATGATAACAATACATTTTTCTGCACTCCTCCGGTACTCAAGACTCAGAAAGTACAAACTAATACGTTTTCAAACCGAAATTTAAATTTATTAGGAACTTACTGCATGCGTATTGAGCAAAGATAAATGCATCATACTTCAAATTGATTAGGTTTTGAATTGAAGACATGCCCGGAAAACGGGTTAACCTACATTTTTTTTAAATGAAGAAAACAAGTGTTTTGTGAATGAGGTTGAAAGAAATTGTTAACATTATTTTATTTCATTTATGAGAATATGAGTCTAAAGAATACAGTATATATCATCAGGGTTATCCTTAATGGAACCCAAAACATGACTGATCTAATAACAATAAAAATAAAATTATAAAAATAAAGTGAAAACCGTTGTCAACTTTTACTTAAGTTTTATACATTTAACAATTTTAGGTGAAAATAATAGGTGTGTCTTTTGGCATATTTATACATGGTACACTTTGTATTATTCCACTTTTCAATAAGTATATCATTTTGGAAACTAGGTACAAACTTTTTAGCTGTAGTCAGACTGATAAAAAATGCTTCATCAGTAATGTTCTCATAAACTGTGGTCTCAGATTTAAGAGTTTTATAGTACTCAAGATAAATTGGTGGGATATAATTCATCAGATCCTGTAAGTCCTTTAATTTTTCAGGATTTATAGGTCTTGGACCATTGTATTTTGGAGGAAATGTCACATAAGTGAGGGTTGGTTTGCCAGATATTTTCCTTCGAATGTCCAAAGTGTCGTAATCCTCAACCCCGCTGTAAGTGTGTTACAATATAACTTAAAGGGGTGGTCTTTATATACTTTCATGCATGTCACCTTGCTCAAGAGTACCTTTTGCCCAGATTATAAAGCTCTTCGTTTCTGTACTTTGTCGAGAAGAGGCTTTGCAGAGATGAATATGTTAGTTGTTCATTTTGAAAACATGAAAAGGATTCTTTACAATGGTTTTCCTCACTAGCTCCATCCACTGATCTGGAACATAAATGTAAGCTGCTTGCCTCTTCTTTGTCTCTATAAGGCTGAAGTCACGATCACAAGGCAAAAGAAGCACTACGATTTGTGGTAGTTATTACTTATGAAGTGGGCTAAATAGTTGTCTATTTTCCATGTATCGCTTTATTCTTATAACAAAAACAATGCTGGTTTCATAAAATATAATGACAGTTAAACTGAAAGGATACAATCATTTAAAACGTTTTGTAGCTCTGTTGGTTATCCTGTTTATATGTTAGTTACCATGAGTACCACTAGATGACGGGTACAGTGCATGAAAAGGTTAACCCGTTTTTGACATTATATGAAAAGGATATCACGAAACGCAAGAACTTCACCTCCCTCTATTTAGCGTTATATGATTACTGGAAGATAGACCAACACAACAAAAGTTAGCTCTCTGTTGCAGCAACAGAGGGCAGCACTTATCGCATTTTTTTATTTTGAGGGTTAACCCGTTTTTCCGGGCATGTCTTCAATTAAAGAATATAGTAAGCTACTTCAATATGTGGCTTTGGATTGAACAAATGAAGACAAAAGCTAAGCTAATAAGGACAAAAATGCTTACTTCATTGCAAAATCTTCCTGAAAGTAATAAATTAGTTATAGTATAAATTACAGAAATACAAGGAATTTAAATACTAATGATGATCGGATATAGTGATAGGAGGAGGACTCAAGAAGACATTTGTGCCTTGTTTAATGAAATGCATCCAGAACGAAGCATTACTCATTCCACAGTAAGCAAAACTTTGAAAAAAATCAGTGAAACTGAAATTGTTACAAATATGAAACTCTGCAAGGCGAAAACGAGTTTCAGATGATGATGATGATGATGATGATGATGATGATGATGATGATGATGATGATGATGATGATGATGATACAGGTAGTTTTGTTATGAACGTGTTTTATTGGTTTAAATTTCATGTGCTTTAATACTTCCTAATAAATTTAAATTACTACCTGTACGTTCCGAGAACCGAGGATAAAAAAAAATTCAGTTTAAAAAAATTTCGCACCCTATTCACAACTATAGTAACATGAAAAAATGTTGATATCTTTTAGCTTTTATAAAAATTATAACTTAAAAATGTATAACAACAATCTTACAAACATTGCTTCATACTATTACTCCCCCGTAGTTTTTCGGCTTAAGAGAGGGAATTATGATTTATTGGATGTTTAAGGTGTTTAACCTCTTTTTAAATGAATAACTACTTCAATTACACAATTGTTATTGGTAATTCCTATTTTCATTTTTACTGAAATTTCCAGGTATTTTTCTCGTATTAAATAATTTTTGAATGCACGTTTTAAATTCTGTCTAGTCTCAAAATCTGAAGGTCTACATCAACTATTATGTGTTTCAAATTAGAAGAGTTCTCGCCTGTAGCAAATCAGATGCATTAGAGTCTTCACCGTTGCCACTTCGTTATCCCCATCTTTTTATATTTCCCTCTCTCTCACACCATTGTGAGTGTTCGGGGCGCTAGACGTAAGGGAACGCAAACTGAATTTTCCAAAGTTTTATAACAGTGCATTTGTTGAGATCACATTTGCTACATTGATATTCATATATTACGCAAATTGTTTAAATACAAGGT
Organism: Mantis religiosa; assembly: GCA_030765055.1. Lineage (NCBI taxonomy): Eukaryota > Metazoa > Arthropoda > Insecta > Mantodea > Mantidae > Mantis > Mantis religiosa. Next base: position 17,410,455 of record CM060955.1, on the reverse strand, counting down.
ACGTCCAGAAAGTAAGTTCTGTTTGGTAATAAAATTAAATTGTGTACAGATACAGAAAAATTATTTATTGCACAAAGTTCTACAATTCCTAAACTACTATTCCACATCCTTGCCGAAATTTTTCAGGCATTTGTCATAACGAGGCACAAGTTTTTACATACCTTCTTCACAGATGTTTACCCACTGTGTCTTCAACCAGTTGGAAACATTTTCTTTCATCTCTTCGTCATTGTTGAAGTGTTGACCGCTAAGGAAAGATTTGATATGCAAAAACAGTTGAAACTTGCTAGGAGAGAGGTCAGGGCTATACCGTGGATGGTCAAACACGTCCCAGACAAATCCCTGTAGAATGTTTTCCGTCGCATTTGCAGTGTGTGGTCGTGCGTTGTCGTGAAGAAAGACAACACCTCTTGCCAGCATTCCTCGGCGCTTATTCTGTATTGCGCGACGCAATTTCCTAGCAATTTGTCTCGCAATAAACATCTGCTTTCATTATTTGACCACGCGGTAAGAAATCAATGAGTAAGATGTCTTTCCTATTCCAGAACACTGTGCACATCAGTTTTCGAGGTGTCAGGATTTGTATCGTCTTAATCTTTGCTGGGGATGAGGTGTGCCTCCATTCCATTGAATGACGCTTACTTTCAGAGGTGTCGTAAGAATCCCAAGTTTCATCTCCTGTGACTATCTGTGTCAGAAATTATTCGCCGCCTTCATCATAACGGGTCAAAAACTGAAGTACACTACCCGTCCGTTTTGTTTTGAGTTGCTCAGTAAGAATCTTTAACACCCAACGTGAGCAAAGTTTACGAAATTTCAGTTTTACAGTAACAATTTCATGAACTAGTGATCGTGAGATTTGGGGAAATTCCATACCGTGAGCACTAATTGTAAGCTTGCGGTTTTCCTGGAGATTGTCATCAATCGCATGAACCATTTGATGCACGCTGAAAATTTATTTTTAATCTATATGTATTTAATAAATAACAAGAATGGTATTCATTGCAAAAAGGTTGAGACCTACTGGCATAAGCCAAGTGAAAGCTAGTTTAAAAAGTGTTTCATTTTGTATCATATATATAATTATCCCTGCTTTGTTTTCCATATTGTTGTTCATATTGCCTGTGTACTATAATATGTGTCTTATGTTAAGTTTTGTACATATATATGCTATTAAACTTTATACCTCTGGACATGTTCAACGTTCACAGCCTTTTCTGGCTACAAGTGAACCTACTGAACGCAAATCAATCTAATCTAATCTAATCTAATCTAATCTAATCCAGTTCTTCTGTAACCTAAGATGGACGCCCACTTAATACTTCATCGTGCACTTCACTACATCTTTCATTGAACTGTCGGACCCATCTTCTCACCATTCTGTCACTTATCGCATTTTGTCCGTAAACATTGCAAATTTTCCGATAAATATCAATTGGTTTCACTTTCCTGGCATTCAGAAAACGAATCACAGATCTGATTTTACAAGCGGCGGGATTTTCAATCAACACCGACATTGTAAACAAGCACAACAAATGGTACGTGGCTGACAGCGATCTCACAATGGCGCATGTTTCCTCTCCTTGATACAGAGCGTCTAACGCGCATGAGCGGAACTGCGATCGCAGCGCAGATAAATTGAAACAGAACTTACTTTCTGGACGCCCCTTGTATTTAGTTTAAATTAGTCATTGGTTATGAATTACTTATTTTTCTAATTCAACGAAAATACCAGCGGAGCATCCGTATAGCTGTGAATGTTACTTACGTTAAGAGATAATTCGTCATTTTCATTGTCTTTATCGTCTGAGTACTACAAATTTATAACGACAGCTTCGAAAACCTCGTTACGTGCTATGTCTTTCCAAAAGTTGTCTTCTTGTAATTTATCTGATGTCTCACGCAGGTTTCCTAGCCTTGTTGTGTTCCTTGTCAATTTCTTTGTGAATAAGTCGTTCAACGTCAGTCAGTTTAAAAGTATTATTTCTATTTGCAACATAATTTGAGCCCACATTAACTCAATTGGATTGTTCTGGCAGTAGTAAGGTAGTAGGGGAGGAAGGTGGATCGTGTCTGATTCATTCATCTGATACACTCTTTCATAGACGAGTATCTCAATAATGCTGCTTTGAACTCTCTAGAGTAAATATATATTACGAACCATTAATAAACAAAGATATAATGTGCCCAGACACGTTCTGCCAGACTAGCAAGTAGTGTATTGTTTCGTCTCATCGAATTTAACAAACACCTTGGCTTATTCAAAGTACATATTTCTTTCACCGTTTCATGTCAAATGTTTATGTTTCAGTTCTGTTTATGAGAACTCCTAGTGGATTACCGGGAAAAACACGAGTCAGTTGGGGAACTTAATGTCATGTTGGCACGTTGGCCATAGTAGCACAATGTTTTGGAGCGGCTGGACGGAGACCAGAAAATCCGTGGTTCAAATACCGGCTATGGCAATGAATTTTTCAGTCTGGCTCTAACTATTCATAGTGCGTCCTAAACACGGTTAGTGTGAAAGAAAAATGTATTCCCATTAATTGTACCTAATAGTGGTCCGAACTATAAATCCCGGGCCTTAAAGTACTTACAGCATAGTAAGTCGCCATTAAGGTAGTTTTCTCTTGTGTTTATAAGAACTCTTAGTGGTTTACCGGAAAAAACACGAGTCAGTTGGAGAATTTAATGTCATGTTGGCACGTTGGCCATAGTAGCTCAATGGTTAGGAGCGATCTGTGGTTCAAATTCCGGCTATGGCATTGAATTTTTCAGTCTGGCTATACCCTTTCATTATACTAATGTGTAGCAAGTCCAATTACGTTTACAAAATTATTCTCATAATTACTTATTCTTCTATGTGGTTTATGATAATATGGATAAATTTTGGTAGAATTTAATTGAAAACACATTTTGATCTAATTATATGTGAATTGCTGTAGGCTCAAGTGATAGTCTGGAAAAATTTTCAAAATGAAACCAAAATTTAGAATTTACCTAAGGTTTCCCTTTTCAGCTATTATTCTTAGTGACACATACATTATTAGGAGACTTATCTATCCATGATACATTTAGATTCAAGGACTTAAATTGTGCTGTTTGTTCTGCATGGACAAATCATTCATCTATGTGTGAAACGCTCTCAAAAGGATATATTCTCCTCTCTCTCCCTCTGTGTGTGGAAATATACGTGATGTTTTGACCATTAATAACCAAATTAATCCACAAAAAATAGTCTATAATTTAAATTTCATTTTTCAAAAATTCTACTCTGCAGAAGTCCTTATTTTTTCCTGAATAGAAGTTCCTTAAATATGAAAACATACATAAGTTATCCGAATTTAATCTTCGTACTCATCAAATTACTCCAAATCATAATTACTTTTAGTAGTGAATAACCCATAATTATATGTATCTTCTAAGTGCATGGACAAAACTTATTTCCGTTCTATTGTAAATGTTATTTCTCAGATTCTACATTCACACTACAAATGCAAATCCAAAAGTTTTAGCTTCAGTCTCAGTTACTGCTGCATCCTTTTCGAAACGCGTAAACTAAAAGCCCAGAGCCTCTGGGAAAACATTTAATAATAACATGTCTTTGTAAACGGGGAGAAATTAGAAGCGCTTCATAGCGCAAGTCTTTGTAGCTGGTCCAATCATCATCACGTTTCTCAGGCCTCGGGGGACAATGCTACTGTGTCCCAGGTTTGACAATAAAGGAACCAGCTGCCATTGCTTTCCTTTCATTATGAATACCATGTAAACCGAAAGACCTCCTTCTGATTACGAAAAGTAAATTAAAAACTAACAAACCAATGAAACTGCTCACCGAAAAATTAAAATGGCATTCAGACATGTTAATTTCATGTTTGAAAGTTAAACGCCAATGTCTTGGAAACGGCATCCGATTTTATTTGCTCTACTAATCAGCTAGTAGGGAGGAGAACATCTAGGTTTATACCTAAACATCGTATAATAATATTTAATTGCAAATAAATGTTTTTAGACTTCTTGGAGCTTCCTCCTCACCTCAAATAGGAAGCGGTAGGTAGGTATGTTTTTCTGTGAAGAGAAAACGAAAATAAAATTTTAAGAAATTCTAAGACGGAATCTAAAGGTAATATCTTACAAATATATTGTAAAAATGTCATGCCGCACTGCATTATCCCTTATATTGTCAGCTTTTTACTCAATTTTTGAAGTGAAAACCTCTTCAGGCACGTCTAGTACTTTTTGTGGATAGTGAATTAAATTGAGTCATCACGCTGGAATATGTGACGCTCGTTCGGGTGAAGTCGGCTCGAGTCGGCTCAGTCCAAACTAACCCCCCCTCACTCATTCGTTACTTCAGTCTTATGTTGTCCCTACCGCTATACATTGTAGATTTTCTGTCACAATCAACAGCGTAATAACACCACGCATCCAGATATGTTTTAACATATTTCAAATACTATAAACAATTCAGAAACCCTAGAGGAGTTTCATTAAAAAATATAATTATCTTAGAGCCGTTCGGGGCCGCACCTTGGCTCAGTGGTTAGACCGCTTAGCTCTCTCCAAGGCCGCCCAGGTTCGATCAAAGGCGACCGCAAAGTGAGATTGAGGTGGACAACACGGCACTGTAGCGGGCTTTCTCCGGACCTCCAGTTTCCCCCGCCATAGCATTCCACCGGTGCTCCATCTTCTTCTAATGTATTATCAGTGTCACCGCCTGCGGTGCCGTATGTAGTAAAAGCGGGCGTTAAACAGTACACACATTAGGGCCGTTCATACCAACGTCTGTCAAGTGGCGGTAACCGATCCGATCAGAAAACCTTCTTCTATCATTTAACAATTCGACAACATATCAAATTCCACTTTAAACAATAATAATAGTCAAAACGAACAGATAATATCACCGAAGTTTGGTATTTGAATAATCGAAACCATAATAAGAAAAAATTAAACGAGCCTCTAGTAGATTGTTTAAAATCAACATTAAATATAAATATGTCAAATGATTCTAATGAAAGTACGATGAAATATGGAACAACAATTTACGGAGTTTTTGTTTGTTTTGTTTTAGATATTTAGATATTTAGAAAATAGTAACCATAAACCTATAATTTCATTTTCAGAGTAAAATGATGTAGATGAAGGCCACTCAGACAAAATTCACTAGAGTAATTTATACACAAAAGTAGTATTTTTAATTTGATTATACACCCTAAGAAATGCCACAAAACATTGAAAAATAAAAGTCTAAATTTTTTAGTGATTTCAATACTTTCTGTATCTCAAAGATGAGAAACCAAAAAGATAGTAAACTTATTGTCTAATAAGCAAGAAATTATTCGAATCATATTTTCCATTGTTCTTCTAGTTTTACATTTATATATTGCATAATCATATATTCTGTTTGTTAAATAGTACTGTTTTTTCTTCTTTATTTTGAGAGAGTAAAATCAGTATACAATTGAAAAATTTAATTCTATTGAAAATGCATTAATATCAGTATCAATTGTGACAAAACATTTGAAATGAATAAGACATATAATAAAATATATGACAATATGTACGTAAATGTAATAAAATATGAAGAAATGAGTATATGTATGGATAGTAATAACTTGTGTAAAATGTATACGTAACCAAACATTTCCTAATATTCAAAAATATGCAAATAAGCAAATTAACATCATGTAATTGTGTTATAAGATGTGTATGAACTTGTATTTTTATTAAAAATACAAATGCAACGAAAACAAGAAACAAAATATGAAAAATGATTGTGAAATACCATGTATTTTAATATAAAAATGAAATACATGTAATACAGCATAATATGTGATTTGATTTTACTTATTTCATGCATCCTTTATGTATAAGCCTCTTCGCACGGTCGCAGGTCCGTGGTTATTCAGTTGTTTCGGAGTATTTCCATTTGCGAGCACACTTAGCGCAAGACATCAAAAGTTTAGCTTGCAACTGGCCTCTTTGAGCAAGAATGACTGTCAACATTAAATTTTTGAAAATAATGTTTAAGACTAATTTATAATGAATAGTTTTTATGTTTTCACTTCTGTCGTGTGGTGTTAAGCACACACAATTTTTATTTTTTTTTCAAACTGTTTTGAAGAGACTGACATATTTTCAAGATATTTAATGATAGATAATTAGCATTTTTACAATTTACTGGGTAAAGTGTGCTAAACCGTCCCTATTTTGGAGGAATTTTGATGCTCTTTATAACTAGTAAGAATCAAGATACCTAGAAAGACACAGTACAAAACATCTAGATCCCCTTGAAAACAATTGATTCGAAATGACGCTTGTGTTGAATAAGTCATCACAGATATCCGTTTAATATGGCTCGAATTGTTCAAACTTTGTCATTCTTTACTACTTCCTGTGGCCATTGCATGGAAGAATTATAGAATTTCAAGGCCAACGTATAGCTTCTGCACGTCTTTTGTCACTAGTTATAAAATGTGTCTCTAGGCGGAACCACAGACAAAAACAAATCGTAAGGGGCAATATTGGGCACTAGTCCAATTCCATGACATCTACGGCTTTGTACTTTGGATTCTCCTTTGATTATCCCAGATGATCAATTTGAATCTTTCATTAGACCTATTTAAACATATTTCTTATGCTAACCAATAAAAATCATTTAACAGATCAACTTAGTTTTACTTGAAACCATCAGCATGAAATCAAAATTGTTGAATTAATTATTTATTACTTAAATTTCGTCCGTATTTTTATCTACTTTAAAACCTATTTTTTCAGTTCAAAATAGTACTTCCTAACGTAATGATTACTTAAAATGACTTAAATATACTCTTTGTGATTTCTTAAAACGCAATGCGCATTTAAAAAGTATTCTGGAGAAATTTAAACATTAAATGTGTTTACACTCACATGACTTTCCTTAATTTTGAAAACCAATACTTACAAACATTGGTTCGTCTGTCTATTTGAGTTTAATCGAAATAAATTTCACCGTATCGCTAATATTTTCATTTACGTGCAAGGAAAATGGGAACACGGGAACACAGTAGATATGTGATTGTCAAATATTTCAAGTACATAGCTGGTCACTATGTGTTTAAATTGAACTTTCATTCTCTTTAGAAGGCCAAGAGATATAAAATGAATAACTACCTGTCAATTTCAGAAACGTTGGAAAATTCAGGAAAATTTCTGAATATCCCCGAAATTGTTCACCCCAAGAAAAAGGAGGGAAATGTAAAGCATTTGGTATTGTGTGTTTTAATTTCCTCTCCAGTTTTTGTGCTCTAAGATTTTGTCCATCCTTCATGGCTTATCAGATATGCAAATTTCATCCAGAATGAATAGGATTTCTGGGGACATTTCTGAAATTTAAGATGTGCAGTTCATTTTCCATGAAGTATCTCATACATGTGGTATTCCTTAGAGAACTTTTTCAGAAAAGACTTGGGAAAATATTTTGGGACAAAGAATTTTATTAAAAACTTCTGATAGCATTCTTGGGACACGCTGGATTTAAAAACAAGTATGGTATTTAAATGACTTTTAATTCTTAATACTGTGACTTTGTGGGTTCGTGGAATAAAAAGTCCAATTACACCACTCAACAATGTTCTTTATTTCCACCGACTTACAGTTAAACACTTGCCAATTACACAGAATTACGTGCTGCAACAATTACAATTCACCAGTTCGTCCGTTACAATTTCCTTGTACTCGCGGTTACGTAAGCTCCGGTACACCTTCACAGTTACGTACAGTCTTCCGTTGCACAATCTTTCCGTTCATTAACACGTCACTGACTAACACTGCCTTCTTACACCAAGAACTGTCCTCACTCACACACACTAACCAACTGATTGACCAACTCAACTCTGTCTGTCTGTAGCCCTCTTTAAATAGGAATATCGCCAACTTCTGGTGTTTACAGGATTGTTCTAGTAACAGAAAGATCGAGAACCAGGTGTAAGGAAACATACGGCACAGTCATGTTTTTCCCCCAACCACAGCCTGTCACCACTATAGGACAAACGAGGCGAGGGCGTGGCTAACCGAACCTTCCCTGTCTCCCGCTGCCAGCTGCTTTCACAGGGTGTTCCAGCGCTCCCGTTACAATACATATTGACACAAATAAACACTTAAACCCACAAAAGGGCCGTTTTCTAAACATGCATCTTTCAGATTGAGGTGGTCCCAAATATGGGGGAAACCTTTCTTTTCTATTTTAAGATGGAAAGTAATATTTCTCCTGTTTACTATATATAATAGAGAAACTAAAATAGATAATTTAAGAACCTAATTAAAAGCTTATAACCATACTAGACGGAGCAGCTCAATTCCCTGGAGTACTGATCAAGGATGATCTTCATGTGTTCCCATATGATACAGTGAATTTATTAAGACAAAGGTTAAAGGGCCAAAGGGTAAGGGCATCTGAATATAAAAATGAGAATGAAGGTATATTGTGGTACAACATTTCTAAAGTCCTGCTTTTACCCCAAAACATCGTGGATATAGTATATAAAAACACGTTCAAAGCAAATAGGTCCTCAGCTGTCAATGTAAAGAGTATATATATATATATATATTGTCACAAATGACTGTATTAATTACACTGTGATGACTCAAGTAGCAGATGACTAGATGAATAATCTGTAAGCGATAGACGCTCTCTCTTAAATTGGCTCTTGGCTGAGCAACATGTATCTCTAGGCGACTCCACTTCTGGACAGGTAAATGGCCGTTATGGCCGCCTTTGTAATCTGCTTGTTGTAGTAAATATTCTTATTAAGTTAATTCCACATTTAATTAGCCTTACCATACCTTTGTAGGAATGAAACCTTTATAGAAAAGATTCCAACCTCTCGCTAAAGCATGTAGTTCTGCTCTGAGTGTTTGCTCCCGTGTTCGACCTGACCACGTGTCCCTTAATTTTCACAAACTACGATTAGTTCGTCAAAATTGGTTTCCACCTTTTCTGTATGACGTAACTTAAGCAAAACCACACCTGTGTAAATGTTAAAAACCTCCACTTCCGTTTCTTTCAATTGCTCACACCCTATGAATAATATCGACCGCGGCCAAGCAGTCGATAGTCAGCTGTTTCAAATCTCAACCGTCATCCATTGATGTTTTTTCTCAAATAAGGTAAAACTCTATTGAGTACATAGCGCATTTATTCAGTTCTTAAAGATCCGGTTACATACTTTCTCTTTCTAACCATAAAGGAAGGTATAAATGTAGCCAGTTCTGCAAATATTAGCATAAATGTTCTGCTAAATAAAATGGCGTAGACAGAAAAGCAATCTTTCGTCAGAATTAAACGTGAGTGCGTAAAGGTAGTTATGAGAATGTCGAGAATGTAACGCAGTAGACCTTGTACATTCTTCGCACATGTATACGCGTATACATGTATTTACTTTGATACACCTTGGATAAAAAAATCCCTTTTTTACAAAACTCCGCTTTCTGCAAATTGTTCTTACAAACATTTTGTTATATTTACCTCATGTTAACAAATATATATTTGTGCAGGTAGTCTCACTACGTATTTCGTGGTTATTCCACTATGTGAAAGTGATAGTGAAATATTTTAAAACAGATTTCCTATGTAATATCATCCGAATTTCCATCTTTTTGTATGCCCAAAATAAATGAGGAATGAATAACGTGGCAGTTGAAAATGTATAACGTACCTCATTAAGTACGTCCTCCAGTGTTAGGTCTTGTACGATGAATGAAATGGGTGAAATGATCCTCAACTGAGTTCACGGTCCATAGAGCTTAGAGCTAACACGCATTCGTCTTTCACGATGGCGGAAAATCCTGGAATAAAAGTTATCCAGACCTCACCCAGACCGAAATTCGAACTCTTGAACGTGAGGCAGACACTATACTGAATATCTCAGAAATTCATATACAGGAAATATCAATGTCCCATAATTTTTTTACCTCAACAAAACCTATATTGATAAATGTTTGTTTACAAATTATACGAAATTCATTCAAGATTTTCACTATCTATTCCTAAGAAATTAAGATGCTATGTATTTCATTTACTCTGTGAATATCTTAAATAGCCGGTAGGGCATCTGCGTATTGTGCGAGAAATCCTGTGCTGGAATTGCGGTAGGGGATTAAGGATTTTGCCTAGCCAACATTATTCTCTACCCCCCAGAGTCTAGAAGTGTGGGTGAATATGACGTGTTTGCGATTATATATTTTAACATCAAGGGCGCCGGGGTAGCGCGGTGGTTTCGTTCGCGGCTCCCGTTCTAAGGGTCCCGAGTTCGATTCCCGGCTCTGGGGTTGGCGATTTTAAGTCGGCCCTATCCACGCCTTCACCTCTGTCTAGCACATGTGAAGTATCCCCTATGCCCAACGTGGTTCGGAGTCCACGGTAAAAACTGTAGGTCCTCTCACCTCACCGCCATCTTCACTATCACCCTATCATCGGAGGTAATGGACACCGCCCTCTGGGTGCCTCCACCTGAGAAATGGGTCCGGTCATCACTTGGTGGGGTGAGGTTACCCCGAAGGCCAAGGTTGCCATGTGGGGAGTGTTAGTAACTAACTAACTATATTTTAACATCTTGGATTGTAATATTATTCTAAGTATATTTGTTGACAATCTTAAAGTAAATTTGTTGATAATTTTAAAGTAGTTGAAGAAAATTCCCTTTCACTCACGTCCATTTCTCTACTGTTTTAGAAACAATTCTTACAAACATTTATTCTTCTATGTGCTTCATGTTAATTGAGGTAAATATAAGCAGATATTACCTTATTGCTAATTCTCTTGTAGATTACGCGGAATACAGAATGCATCAGGCTTTAAGCCATGGTCAGATATTTTAAATTGGTTGCTATGTGATGTCTTTGAAATGTCATTGTCTTTGTATGTACTGAAAAATTGAAGCACATAACAAGGAATACCTTAGGAATCGTTCACATCATGTACACACAAAAAGACATTTCCAGAAAGTTTAAATAGAAATTTTATTTGTCACTAAATTATCTAAAGCATGTGGTATTTAAATATAACTCGTTTGAGCTATTTTGGGACAGTCGAAATTATCGAAAAAGTTTCAATGAAAGGGGTAGTCCCGGCTGAAGGGTTTTCTTAAAAATTAAGTCACTTCCTTGAAGGAGCTCTGCTTAAATATAGTTTTTGTATTTGACAAATATTTTATATTTGAGTTATTCTCAGATTCAGCTACTCAGACAAGTGTTTTTCATATATTTAAGGTTTGTCCAAACATATATTGCAGCTATAATCTCGACATCGCTATTTGGGGTGAAATGCAGTACTTTCCCTCCTTATGTATTAGAGAAAGTAGAAAGTGTGGCCTGTAAGGGGAGATAAACATAAACAACACACAGCTGTTGTGAAGCCCTATATCCCTAAACGAGATATCCTGAAGGACACCTCCAGCATCACAACCTCAATCTTGACTACCTCATTTCCCCAGTTGCTCTCATGAGGCTGGGCTGACCCCGTTTCAGAAATCCTCCTCAGAGGTGTTTAGGTATCGATTCCTGGTACAACCGTACTACAAGAAGGCGGTCAACGCTGCAATTGTAAACATGCCTCGACTGACAAATAAGAGATTAAAAACAGAAAAATCTTTATATGTAATATTCATATTACTTTCACTTCACATTCCTCTTTTTGAAATTGCTGGATATAATAAATCTTCTTTATCTGTAATAGTACCCGATTACTTGCAAAGGCTGCACTGTGGTGAATTCTATATAGTTATTCTATGAAGTGTGGAGCCAAGAAGTCATGATTGGTAGATAATGGAATATTGCTACAGATTTTTTTTCGTGGGTAGTCACGGATGTATTTCTTGTCTTCTAAGATGATTCTTCCTTTTTATCTGCTCTTGTAGTGCACAGAAATTTTTTTGTTGAAATGATTTAATTATTAATTTGTAATCTGGCCCAGTGTAAAGATAAATTAAACTGGGTAACGACAAATAATTTTTTAATGTTTCGAGTACTTCATGAGGCAATTCCTACTAATTTTGGGTTGAGAAAAATAAATATGACAATGCAAAATTTTTATTAGTTCTAGTTTCTATGATATACACAAGGTGAAAGTATTACATATTAACGTATTGAGAGAAAAGGATACATTATAATTACATACATGTTAACAGCAATGAAAGTGCATTTGAATTTTTTAACTGGTAATTACATGCTAAGAGTTCTAAATTTCTAGAAAAATACTTCGTAGATAGTCGTGTCTGAAGAGAATCATGTGGTGTCTTATTGACTTCGTCGCCTTTTAGTTTGTCTCTTGTGATGGAGTTCCGCAGAATTCCTATACAAAGACCAACAGTAATCGGCAAGCATTACTTCATCCCAGCGGCCCTGATATCTTTGTTTCATAACAGAAATGTCCTGAAGGAATCTCTCCCCATATTCATCACTAACAGCTCCACAAATAGGAGGGAAAAGTGTAGGTGAGAGGGGAGAAAAGGGATCTTAAGGGACATATTTCATCCAAGGTTACGGTATTTTTGCAGGAGCACTGTCAACAAATGCTTGTAGTTGTCATATCTTTTGTTACCTAAAAATCCTTGAACAATACCATTGAAGGCTTCCCAAGCTTCCTTTTCTTTCCCCTCCAAAACTAGATCAAATGCAGGATTCTTTACAAGTTCTTTTATTTGTGGTCCGAAAAAAATGCCTTCCTTAACTTTTGCATCACTTAAATTCCAAAATTTCTCTCCGATTGTGTTTTGTTATTTGACAGGTGTACCAACTCACAAAAAATCCCCAAGTTTAAAATATTCACTCTAAAAAATGAAATGTCACTTTATATTTAAAACAAGAGGTAATATATCATTTTATGTTAATTTTTTAATTATGCAGATGGAAATACATGTTCATTTACTATTTTTAAGCCCGAATTATTTTCATTGTTGCCCAGTGTTATTATTAATATTTTTCCCAAAATATTCGTGGCTTTTGCAGCCGATCCCTCATATCCTGTGTACTACCATAAGAGTAACTCTTTGTTTAAACTTTCAGCAAGTTAACAAATGAAGTACTTCATCTTTGTACTATTACTTGAATAGTGACTTGTTAATGCTTGTAAGACATATATATTCAAATTATTAATGTAGTTTAAAAGATTTTTAGGTTGAAACTACGACTGTTATGTCTCAAACAATATTTATTGTATTTGAGCCTAGTGATAAACTAAAATTGAACAGTTTGTAGAATGTTACAGCACCAACATTCCCAGTTTCTCCATAAGGGAGCCATCTGTTTAATATGTAACCTTTCTTTTTCAGGTACTACGTATGAAGTTTATCTACAGTTAATTTTAATCCAGTTTTATCATAGGATATTTTAACTTCGGTACTTTCATTTAATTGATCCTATAAATGAATTTATGTTTGAGATAAGATATATCCTGAAAGCAGTCACTTTTCTTTCAATTTCAGGGTTTGCATATTGTATTAATTCTTCTGTATATTAAATATGTATTGTATGTAATTTATTGTGTTTCAAATTACTTTTGTTTTATTACATGTATTTCAGTAAGTATTAAAAGGAAGTTACAAAATGTTTTCTAATTTATCTTTTTCGCCTTCATATTAATAGTGCCGCACTCAATTTGAAGTAACGATGCGTTTTCCTTGGCTCAGTACAGATGCAGTAAGGTCTTAATGAATTTAAATTGCGGTTTGAGAAGGTATTTGTTTGTACGTCCTGTGACTTGAGAACTGGAGGAGTGGAAAGATAGAGTCAAACTGAAAAATTCAATGCCATAGCCGGGATTTGAACCACGGATCCTCTGGTTGCCGACCAGCCGCTCTAACCCTTGAGCCACTATAGCCAACGTGCCAATATGACATTAAATTCTCAAACTGACTCGTGTTTTTCCCGGTGAACCAATTAGGAGTCCTCATAAACACATGAGACAACTTCCTGAATGGCGACTTACAACGTGTAAGTACTTTAAGGCCCGGGGTTTATAGTTAACCACTATTAGGTCAATTAATGAAAATTAATTGTTCTTTCACACTGGCCGTGTGTAGGCTAAAGTATTGAGAGATATAGTCAGACCGAAAAATTCAACGCCATAGCCGGGATTTGAACCACGGATCTTGTCGACCAGCCGCTCTAACCCTTGAGCTACTATGGCCAACGTGCCGACATGACATTAAATTCTCCAACTTACTCGTGTTTTTCCCGGTAAACCACTAGGAGTTCTCATAAAAACATGAGACAACTACCTTAATGGCGACTTACAATGTGTAAGTGCTTTAAGGCATTGGCTTTACAGTTAACCAATATTAGGTCAATTATTGGAAATTAATTGTTCTTTCACAGTAGCCATGTATAGTCTGAAGTATGTAATGTGCTTTACCGGAAAAAACACGAGTCAGTTGGAGAATTTAATGTCATGTTGGCACGTTGGCAATCGTAGCTCAATGGTTAAAGCGGCTGGATGAAGACCAGATTCGGTGGTTCAAATCCCGGCTATGGCATTGAATTTTTCAGTCTGGCTCTATCTTTCCATACTTAACCTACACTCGCCCAGTGTGAATGAACAATTAATTTCAGGTTGAAAATTTCTTTCAATTCAAATCAGAAACTCAATTTCAATGTGATTTGTAATTTAAACCAATATAACCACACAATTTAAAACAATACTTTCCTCCCATATGAATAATTAAAACACGGCTCAACTCCTCTGGTTTGCAACCAGGCTTTTGCAAACCTCCAGCACTTCCACACCTGTCTACTCATGTTTAAATCACAATGTAAAAGACGCTTTTATTTCTTATCCAAATATTGATTTTTACCTCTCATTTCTCTAAGTACCAAATAAACTTCTTTTCACTGTTTTAGTTAATTGATGGAAATTAATCATTTCTCCACACTAGCCATATATAGGCTAAGATATCTGATGGATAGAGTCAACATGAAAAATTCAATGCCATGGCCGGGATTTGAACCACGGATCTCCTGGTTTCCGTCCAGTCGCTCTTAACCTTTGAGCTACCATGGCCAACGTCCGCCCTGACATTAAATTCTCCAGTTGACTCGTATATTTTCCCGGTAGACCACTAGGGGCTCTCGCATCCGAGATACACCGATTGTGGCGACTTAGTATTGTAAGTACTTAAGTCCCAGGCTTCATCATTTAACTTTTATTATTTTAGTTAATTGATGGAAATTAATCATTTCTCCACACTAGCCATATATAGGCTAAGATATCTGATGGATAGAGTCAACATGAGAAATTCAATGCCATGGCCGGGATTTGAACCACGGATCTCCTGGTTCCGAGATACACCGATTGTGGCGACTTACTATTGTAAGTACTTAAGTCCCAGGCTTCATCATTTAACTTTTATTATTTTAGTTAATTGATGGAAATTAATCATTTCTCCACACTAGACATATATAGGCTAAGATATCTGATGGATAGACATCTGGTTCACGTCAACACATAACGTAATATCATTTCTCAACTACCAATAATACAGCATTACATCATCTTGTATACATACTGCATCATTTCATGACCCACTGAATTTAGCACATTTATTCCTTTTTTATTTAAATATATTTAAGGTTATTTGAACTTAATAGGTTATATCACGACCATTTTTACAATTTAGCACAATTATAACATTTATAAAAATGTACATTAAATACGCAGACTTGCAATCAAACATAAAATTACACACTAATTACATTAATTAGAAATAACAATTTTCATGAAATACAGATAACTAAAAATAAGGCCAAAACATACTCATAGATTAACAATACTGTTTAGCAGTGTGGAGATGTCCTTTGGAATTCCATGTTGTCTTCTGTTTCTTTCATAT
Organism: Mantis religiosa; assembly: GCA_030765055.1. Classification (NCBI taxonomy): domain Eukaryota; kingdom Metazoa; phylum Arthropoda; class Insecta; order Mantodea; family Mantidae; genus Mantis; species Mantis religiosa. The sequence continues at coordinate 17,394,592 of CM060955.1, read as the reverse complement.
TGCATTCTATGAGAAGGCGGTAGATGGAAAGGTCTTTATGACATACCTCACACGTAGGCTGCGGCTGTCCTGAGAGGAGATATGAATGCGTGAACTTGGAGTGACCAATTCTTAGACGGGTGGGGATTTCTTGTTTCTTTCTAGTGAGTTTTTTTTTTTTTTTTTTTTTTTTTTTTTTTTTTTTTTTTTTTTTTTTTTTTTGGTGGAGAGCAGTGTTTCCTTTTCGTTCTTGATGTAATTTTTATGGTTATTGTTGATTGCATTCAGATTTATATTTTTCTACTGGTATTTTTGTATTTTTATTTCTTGTCCATATTAAAATGATACTTAAATAAATACATTTAACACTGCTCTGGCACTTTAAATTGTCGCATTATAGATTGTGAACCGGGATGTTTTTAGACTACAAGTTGTGGATAAGCTTAAGTATACTTAAAGGTGGTTTACCGTAAGTGTTTATAATCTACTTTTCAACTGGGAGCGTAGCTGAAATGCTAGGTGGTCAGATGGTAGAGGTAAATGGTAAAGGGAATTTGTAGTTAGATTACAGATAGTTATAAATAGCGCAACTTTCTATGAAATTCCAGTTTACTGTAACATCATAATTTCCTACAATTTAAGTTAACCCCGAAGAATTGAAGAGACTTTGGGTGAATTGGTGTTGATAGCTACGCTAGTACATTAAGACCCATTCGGGCTTACGTTCGAGGAGATAATGCGAGCCTCGGTAGCGTAGATGGTAGCATGTCTGCCTCACGTTCAAGAGGTCCCGAGTTTGGAACTCGGTCAGGGTGAGTTACCTGGATAAGGTGTTTTCCGGAGTTTTCCCTTATCCTGAAAGACGAATGTCAGGTTACTCTAAGCTCTATGGCCCCTGGGTTCATTTGAGCATCATTTCACCCATTCCATTCATCGTCATATATGACAACGTTGGAGGACGTAAATTACAAAAAAAAAAAAAAAAAAAAAAAAACAACTTCGAGGAGATGTCGGTGCGTGGTGAAGTGGTGAAGGTTTGGCGTAGCCTCCGGCCGCAATAATACGCTTTAGACTCTTCCGCGCCTCGATACTCACACCTTTATTTATTAACGGCCAAGTCCAAAAACAGGGGGCCAACACACGTTGAACCTGGGGTCTATTTCCCTTTTATCAACAGAAAAGCTTCTGGAACATTCCATCCACCTTGTTGGTTTAAGTCCAACGACCTGCTGATCATCCATTACCAACTACCGGGTTAAACGTCCAGATTTTTTTTAATATAATTTACTTTCTCCAACATTTAATCAAATCAGACGATGAATGAAATGGGTGAAATGATGCTCAAATGAGTCCGGCGTTCATGGAGCTTAGAGCAACCCGACATTCGTCTTTCAGGATAAGGGAAACCCCAAGGAAAAAACCTTATCCAGGGAACTCACCCTGAACGAGATTCGAACCCGGGACCTCTTGAACGGGAGGCCACCATCTACGCTACCGAGGCGAGCTTCAACGTCTAGAGTTGCTGCGTTTGGCATTCTTACTTGGTTAATGCTCCGAAAATATGCAAATTACGGGTTTGTGTCTAATACTCCGCTATGAGGTTTCTACATCTTTCCTTCCACAAATTACTGCTTTCAATTGTATACAGAAACCTCGTGCTATTAAAATTTCAAATAAATTCCTAAAATAATTCAAGTTTCTTCACTTCACCAAAGCATACGCGACAATATATATCTTCTTCTATCATCGTTTGCGTCATGCAAAAAGCTTTCACAATGAAGACGATTTCAGAGGGCATGATAATATGTTAAACATGCTAATTTAATCAAAATTATTAGAGTAATTTCTGAGAAAACGAAACATTTTAACACTGTTTCACGTAAGGGTTACCCTGAATTTGGGGGAGAGGGATTTTTTATTTAAATGCTTGTGATCCATATATGGTAGAGGCTCTACTTATAACGTTAGGTATTTAACTGGCATGCAGCGTCTTTATTATACTGTTCACAGGTAGTCGGACACAAAAGAACAAATAAAAAAGTTTTTTACTCCAGTATTTTGTTTAAGTTTATCCACATATATTTTCTTACAAAATTATGGTTTCAAAGTTTCGTTTGGAAGAAAATGTTTACTTTCGTAATGTAACAACATATTACAGAAAGTAAACGTACAATTAACTTGCCATCCTCATGTCGGATTTGCAATAATGCAACTCTGCAGTTCACAGATATAGGTAGCACGACTACTCAGCGAGGTCTATTGCTTATACAAGGGCTGTTTTTACGGTCATAATTTTTCACAATATAATTCAAACCTATTACATTCTCTTAGCTTAATGTGAAACAAACACGCCATAGTAGTTTCATTGTTGGCACTCCTGGTTCCCGCCTGTAAGAACCAGGCAAGTACAGATATGTTCAGTATCGCCTACCGCTGCAAACGAGATACCACGTGAGAAACAATATGCGGCTTTGTAATTCTGCTTTTGTCTTAACAAATATTCAGTTGAGGCCTATACAATGTTACAAGAGGCCTATGGAGAGTCTGTTCTTCCCTACAGCACAGCTCGAAGGTGGTTTAAAATATTTAAAGAGGGGAGACAATCAATTTCAAAGGAAGGTGAGCCCGGTGCTCCAGTTACTGCTCTTCTGAAAAAAAAATCAACACTGCTGCTGCCATTGTCAGAGAGGATCGACAGATTGCCTTAAAATCACTTTTTGAAATACTGAACATTTCATTGGGTACCACCCACATGTTGGTGACTGATGCATTACTCATGAGACGCGTTTGTGCGCGAAAGACAGTTCATTCCCCCAAAAAAGGATATTCGCTTGCAGGTCTGCATGTAGTTAAAGTTGATGTTAGAGGATGATCCGGAGTTTCCTTCAAACGTAATCACTGCTGATGAAACTTGGCTACATCATTTTGATCCTGAGAGCAAACAGCAAAGCTCAGTGTGGAAATCTCCTTCATCACCAACCCCCCAAGAAAGCAAAAGTGGTTGCTCCTGCTGGAAAAGTTATGGTCAGCTCATTCCTTAATATTCATGGAATGGTTTATCAGGATGTTGTACCTGCACATACATCAGTAACTGGACAATACTTCTGGAATATTCATAAGACGTTACAAGTCCATATCAGGCGCAAAATACCACATTTCCCTGATGCAGGCTGGATGTTCCAGCACGATGATGCGCGATCGCATATTGCCAATATTGTTGCTGAATATCTTGCGAAAATCAACATGAAGAGCATCCCTCACCCTTCCTTTAGTCCGTATTTAGCCCCATGGGACTTTTTCTATTCCCTAACTTGAAGAAACGGCTTCGTGGTAGGCATTATCCATGATCAGAAGCAGTGGTGAAGACTGTGGAGGCGATTTTAAATGATCTCTAAAAAAGTGGTTTCCGTCATGTCTTTGAAGACTGACGGAAACGCTGGGACAAGTGCATCGCATTCAAGGGAGACTATTTTGAGAATGACCATCAAAATTATGAGGATGAGGTACTTTGTCAATAATTGTGATAATTCTTTATGGAACAGCTCTCGTTATTTCGGAAGCTTTAAAGGTCTTTTAAAAAATATGTTTAACTCTGATCCATCGATTAAAAATATAGAAAATGAAGGAGTTAGAAAAAGTGGATGAGTGTCATCGATTTCTGAAAACTCTAAAGTAAGGCACAAAACGTTTCTAAAGACATCTGAGTACAAAGGACGTTCTAAGTAAAGTCAAGTCGCTTTCCTGAGGTTTGAAAGAATATTGCTTATTTTTTCAAAGTGTGCCACTCATTTTGTATTATTGATGATATTAAAATGATAACTGAGGCTTCAAATATTTATATTTCCCTCTTTCCTGTTGATTATTTGTGAGAAGGGCCATCATATTCATGCTGATATGGACTTCTCTGAAAAGGAATTCATACGCTGCAATTCTAAATTTCGTTCTGTACAAATATCACTGGTAAGATATAGAAAACATGAAATTGTGTGGAAACAAGAGTATCCATCGAGAAGTGTGTTGCTATGCAACGACACATATGAAAATATTATATGTCTCAGTAACGCAATAATGCGATAGTGCAATGATTATGCCGAAATATATTTAATTCACGAGTTTTGCATAGGATTAAAGTGATAGTTCATACTTAAGGATATTGTAAAATTGTTCACTTGCGGATAGAGAGGAGAATCTAATGGGTGGAGTAGCACGAAGGAGGGAAGAGGAGGGAGAATGTAATCAAGCGAGAGGAGAACCTGAGCTTGTATCGAAGCAATTACGTGAGGCCAGGCCCTGTATTAAAGTAATTCGACAGCCATACTCGAAATTACATGGCTGATAGGAAACTCCGATAGATGCACACTTTTAAAGCGGAATTTGAGACCTTACCATTCACTCCTACACAAGTCATAAACTGCTTCTTTCTATTAACATTAAGTAAATCATCCAGCATAATGACAATAGCTTCATCGTGTTAATGATTCTAGAAAGTTAACTCTATTAATTAGGGATTAATAGCTGTGCTAACTGCTTAACTGATAACAGAATTAAGAGATTCATGAATTAAGAAAAATTTTATGTTAAGACTTTATAAGCCCAAAACTAAGCAAGAAATTCCATGGGCAATTTTATTCCAGAACGTTGTCAATATATACAGCATATTAAACTCATATGACCTTTTGTAATTTCCACAACCTCCCACACCAAGTGTTTTTAGTCTATCTATTTAAATCTTGGCCTCTACACGCTAGTGTGAAAAGAAGAGTTATATTTCCAACAAGTAACCTAATAGTAGTAACTATAAAGTCTTGGACTAAGTATTCACAGGGTTAGTAATTCTCCACAATAGGTGCGTATCTTATTGTATTATTCGACAGAGCGTTGAGGCGTATCGACCTTCAAGTGCCCAGCGCTGTGATGGTCTCTTAGCGGGTCTTATCTGGTGGATTAGAGGAGTGAAATATTAGTAAGTTGATATAGAATAAGTTACGAAACACAAATGGAGTGATTGGAAGCTGCCTGTGTCTAAATGACATGTTTTCTCGCACCTGCCGATGTATGACACATTGCTGTCCGGAAGACATGACTATATCTGAACAGAGGATACATACACTGGACTCACCGTGTATGTGTGATAAACTGAGGTAAACATCTCTGTGTTGCGAATTCTTTCTGATACGCTTTCATGCTTTGCCATGTAGTATATGAGAACCCGTAGTGGTTTACCGGGAAACATACGAGTCAGTTGGAGAATTTGTCATGTCGGCATGTTAGCCATGACCGGGCGGAGACTGGGAGATCCGTGGTTCAAATCCCGGCTATGGAACTGAATTTTTCATTCTGACCATCTATTAAAATCTGCTTCTCGAGTATAGAAATATCTATTCTTAATAGCTCGATATGGGCGTTCTCAAGAGTTAATACCTCAAAGAACTCTTAAATCCTGACCTAATCAACTGCCAGTTCGACACTTAAGAGCAACCTGCCTTTATGCATTATTACAGTACTCTAGTGGTGTTTCTGTAACTGTTCAAATGACTGATATCGTAGTGCTGGAGACTGTTTTTCTAAAGGTCTTTAGTTCGGTTCCCGTCATGTAGTTGAATTTTTTCTTCATTTTTCTAATACGTAAATTTTAATACGAAGAAAAGGCGTTATTATTAACTGCGAACGTCAAACTTATTGGCCAGTGCAATGACACTACAATGATTTCCTTCACTCATGACCCTTTGCATCGAAAACGCAGGTCTCCATTTCGAGTAGTTCCTATAAACCTGACCTAAAGAGTTGCATTTACTTTTTATTTTATGCAAGTTCATTCACCCTTTAAACCACCTCCTATTTAGATTTACAACATGTGAACGTATTAAGCAGGATTCAAGCTTTGTTAGAAATATTTGTAATCAATTGCACTGACAAAGTGAAATTACTTCGTAAAGTGCATACAGTTATACAGGGACTAAAGGTGTAGGGAGAAAGCCAAAATAAATTGAAGGAGACTGAAAGTCTTTCACTTGAAAGCTAATGTCATATCATTGTCCCAAAGAGAGTGCTCCGACGCGTCTCTTCAATTTCGTGTGTGCTCTCAAATATCATTAGCAGTGACACATTGGCACTTTAAAAACTTATAGCCATAACTTCCACATTTGAAGTAACAGGCCATAAGTCTCCTATCTCAAATTACTTGATTAAGATATCTGCACTTGCTCTGAAAATATTCTGGTGTAGTTCATTTACAGACTTTATATGATATAAAAATGTTTGGTTTCATGTAATTCGCTGAAAAAAGTGCTTAACGGAAGCACGCAGTTTCAGATTTTCTCTGTAAGAATGAACTGATCGGTTACAAAGAGCTCGAAATCTTGGAAAAACACTCAGGGAAAATGTAATTATAATTACAGTCTGTTTCGAAAACAGTTAAGACGTATAAACTGTGTAAATTTTTTGCTGCCCTATTAAAAAGAATAAATCAACATATTATCTAATAATATGTTACCAAAGTGTCATGGGAAAATTCACTTACTGATCTTCCCGAGTTCAAAGTAAAGGAGCTTAGCAGCAGATCTCTCCCTTCCTGCGAGGATCGACGCATACGTCATGGGTCTCGCAACAAATAAAGACATTTAAAATTGTTTTCTTTATATCTCAAAATAATCTCCAGAAAGGCTAATACAAATGTTATGCCGGTATTCTAATACAATTAAACCATCTCTATAGTGCGACTTACCATGGTCCTCAAAATACCTGTTTACCACATTAATGACCTCCTCATTACTTTGAAATCTTCCTCCTCCAATAAATTATTTTAGGTTGTGGAACAGAGTGTAGTCACTGGGTGCTAGATCTGGCGAATCCTATTTGTAAATAGGATCTTTATCATTACAGAATTCCTTTATATACTTAATTTAGTGACGTGCCCAAGTTCTGAAGCAACCTTCAATTCCCACACCATATTCTCTAATTCTCTAATGTTTTGAAAACGTTTATCCCCCACAGTTATATCATTCCTAAATCCTAAACTCAGATGTAGCACCAATTCAAGAATTTCTAATTTATCTTCTGTTATCAGCTTTAAAATTGGCAGCACAAAACGGTCTGTTCATCAACTAATATAGTAAATTATACAGTCCATTTTCTTAGTTACTTGTTACCATAAGTCTTATTCAAAATATTTACTACTTTTATATTTAAATGTTCACTAGAGCATAGTTTATGAGTAGCAAAGTACGATCCATATAAATCTGAACCATTTCAATAGGCCATAACTTTTGAACCAATAGAAGGACACACGTGCAACTTTGGAAGAATATAATACACAATTAGGAGATTACATTACACTATTTACATCTCAGAGAAAATGTTGGAAGTGTCCTCCACCAGCATCTATACATGTTTTTACTCGTCTCACCATATTCTCTGAAGTTTTACGGAGATGATATCGAATTGAGATAAGGTTATTTCCAGCAAGATGTAGCAACGTACCGTACATCTAATGACACCATGGAACTTGTAACTTTGGTAATCGAATAATCTTAAAAGGTCTGTGGCCCCCATATCCCCCGAACTCACCTCAGCGGATTTTTTCTTGTGGTAGTACCTAAAAATATAGAGTGTAAAAGAATAGGCCAAGAACAATTGATGTTCTCAAGGAGTCCGTTCGAACGGAATGAGTAACATTGGCGAGGATACTCTCGGTAAAACTTCAGAGTATATGGTGAGACGAGTGCAGACATATATAGATGCTGCTGGAGGATATTTCCAACATTTTCTCTGAGATGTAAATAGTATAATGTAATGTCCCAATTGTGTATTATATTCTCCCAAAGTTTTACGTGTGTCCTATTATTTTTTCAAAAGTTATGGCATATTAAAATGGTTCAGGTTTATATGGATCGCACTGTATTATTAGGATACTGCATACAATTCATTATGATAGAGGAACTTAATGGTTAAACCTCAGCCTCTTATTGTGTTGATGATATATTGCTAAATTTTATCAGTGGCCGGTAATGTAACGCAGCTGATTGATGAATACATTTCAAAAAAGAATAAGTTTCGGGATGATGACAGGTTAAATTTAAAAACAATTAGATAGGGACATTCTGTCTCTCTTGACCTAATTCAAATGAAATATCATTAAGAACAAAAATAGTTAACGATTTAGGAGTTCGATAACTTATAACTTATTTCTGGTTTCACATTGTGTCTGAATTGTCTTCAATATACGAGGGGGGACCCAAAAGAAACCGGACTCCGAGGGCACTGCCAATCTTAGACGTAGTCCAGGGTTCTCACGCTAGATGGTGTTATACTGGCCGCCAAACTAAAATGTGATTGACAGCTACTAACCACATGGAATAACGGTCTAAATAAATGGGAGGGGATGACAACGTCATTACGGTTGTCATAGTAACGATTAAAATGACCAATTAGAGTCGAGACGTTTCCATGACAACCTTGGTTGCCAAATTAGCATGACTTGCGGGCAAGCGAGTTACGCAAACGCTGCAGTAAATACAATATCTAGGTTTTTGTTTCTCTTCTGATAACGCGCATAAACAGAATGTCCTCACACTTAGAGCTCCTGTACTGGCAAGTTACTTTGCATTTTATTTGTGGCAATTTGCCTTGGTGTACGTGTGCCTGAGTCCGTGTATCTGTGCGCGTGTTGTGATCATTTACAATTGTGTTTAATGAATGTTTAATTATGTCTAAATATAGTGCCAATCAAAAATCCGAACGTGCTCGGGATCTAAATAAAACCATATTTGGTAAAGGTATTCCAATTAAAGGACGTACACGGGAAATAATATGCTCTATGGGAGAATACTTCGATGAGGAGAAATTGAAATGGGAGTCTAGTATTCCATTCCCTAAGGTGCTTGATAGGACTTCACTTGCGTAGGTATGAGTAAGGGCATTAAGGTTAAGATTGCCAAAGAAAAGTATTTTAAAGAAGAAAGTTAGACATTGGGGTATAAATTAGAAACTCCCGGGAAAAATTATGTAAGCGGCATTTGCCCACTTCAATAAGCATCAAAACGTCACATGCATGCCTCTTTTGTTACGATGATCTTCACATTGATGTGTTCTTGGATGTTCTAGCGTTTGCATGTAGAGCCACGACTGTGCCACTGTCTTTGTGTACAGTATTATAAATAATTAATAATATAATAATAACAACAATAACAATAATAGTGAAATACCCATCGCAGTCGCAAGTGAATCACCTTCGCACGCGTAATGCTATCGCGCTCTCCACGTGCCAGCAAAAAGCAGCAACGTCGCCTCTATCTCCATACGAAATGTCAATCACTTTCTAGATTGGCGAACAGTATAGTAGAGACCTTCATGAAACAGCTGTGCAGACGGCGTCAGTGTAGAGCTGAACGTGCAAGTGTGGTATTGTGTTTCTCTGACTGTTGGCGGGCTATCTCTGCGAAGTCGTTATGGCAACTTTCAAAGAACAAAGGGGTGTATGTGAAACTTTGTTTCCTGATTTAAAAAAACTGCAACTGAAACACACCAAATGTTTCAGGAAGCTTTCCAGGTTTTCGAGTGGTTTGGGCGCTTTAAACGTGGTGAGATGTATGTTGAAAACCAAGCTCGTTCTGGACGCCCTTCAACATCGCGAAATGAGGAGAACATTGAAAAGGTCCGCCAAAAGATCGACGAGGATCGTCGCCAAACGATCGACCAAATTTCATCAGCGACAGGAATCAGTTGGAGCTCGTGCCAGCGGATTTTGAGGGAGGATTTGCACATGAGACGTGTTGCTGCTAAATTTGTTCCGCGTCTTCTCGCACAGGAGCACAAAACCATCCGCATGAATGTGTGTCAGGACTTCAAAACAGAGATTGAACGTGATCCAAACTTCTTGAACAACGTAATTGCAGGGCATGAGAGTTGGTGTTACGGGTATGACCCAGAAATCTAGCAAGCGTCAAGCCAGTGGAGAACTCCGAACTCTCCCAGACCAAAAAAGCAAGGCAAGTGAGGTGAAATGTGAAGACGATGATCATTGTCTTTTTTGATGTTCGTGGAATTCTGCATCGGGAATTCGTACCCCCTGGCCAAACTGTTAACCAGCACTTTTACATGGATATTTTAAGGCGTCTACGAGAGGATGTGAGGAGGAAACGCCCTGAACTTTGGCGATCAGGTGACTGGTTTCTGCATCACGACAGTGCTACAGCACACACGGCCTTACGAGTAACGTACTATTTGGCATCTGAGAGGTGGTCTGTCGTTCCCCACGCTCTGTATTCGCTGGACCTAGCCCCGTGCGGCTTTTCCTTTTTCCACGAATGAAAAAGACGCTAAAAGGGGAGCGTTATGGCGATGTGGAGGCGGTAAAAACAGCTTCGCAAAGGGCACTGGACAATATCAAACTTGAAGAGTTCCAAACATTCTTCGAACAGTAGGAAAAGAGACTTGAAAAGTGCGTCACATGTAACTGAGGGTATTTTGAAGGTGACTGAAGTAATTTTGTAAAAAGGTCATCGATGAAGTTTTTTTGACAACAATCCGGTTTCTTTTGTGTCCCCCTTCGTATGCTGGGTTAAAAATGATAATTGTATTCAATGCCGTGATCTTAAATTCACTATGAGATTTATCTTTAATATCTAATAATAATAATATTAACATAATTGGCTAGTAATTGAAATTTAAACCTTCAACATCTATATTTGGGCTTCAGATACTTCATTTCAGTTGACTATATTACTTGTAGTGTGATGGTTTAAGAGGTAGGTGCACTGTGCTTTGGAACACAATTGTTGATGAGTATGCACGAGAACGTCTGACAGGTAAACAAACAAAGCTCGCCTCATTTAAACAAGTAGATAGGGCACGAAATGGAAGTTAATGGACATGTTATTCCACCGCAGGACAGACTTGTTAACTTAGCTTTTAAACTAGCCCATATTATGAGGTATTGTGGACAGGACATACACATATTATACAAGCAGTTTTAAGCTAATAGTTACAATGGCAACACCCGTGTTTATAGTTACATCACATAGGTTTTAGAGCTCTCGTAAACTTCTAATGGCTGGTTCCACTGACTCTCGTTATTACACTAACGCTTCCATAAGTTAAACAGTCGTTAAACAGCATTTTCTGTTTCAGCACACATTATTGTCGATACGCTTCTAAACCAATCGTTAACTCAAAGATGATTTTTAGTGATATTATGTTCTTAATGACACGCTTACCTATGAAAAGGTATAACACAAATCTTCTAAAAATTCTACTAGGATGGTGGAAAGGTTTGTTAACCCGTACGAGAATTTCATAAATCCTTTATCATTAAAATAAAGCACTACCCTTGTTAGTCCAATTAATATTTGTAATGCATCATACGACAGTCGTGTGGTAAATCACGGGCTTCACAAGGAAAAAAGGATTTTTGTCCCTTTATTTCTCCACATAGTATCCTGACTGCAAGACTGAACAACGGGCCAGAGCACTGTCGTGAAAAAAACAAGATTCTTTTTTTTCTTTCCCCAAATGAGGTATTTTATTTTCCTTTTCACCACATCGTTCAAATGTTTCAGTAGTCTTGTGTAATGGTTACCTGTGGTAATTTTACCCTTTTCCAGGTAATCAGAAGTAATTCCCTATGCATCCCAGGAAACACTCGCCATAATCTTGTTAGCTGACAAAATTGGTTCACCTGGAGCAATCCACTGTTTTGACTACGATTTTCTTTCTGGGGTGTAGATATGTATGCAAGTTTCATCCATGGTAATAAGCTGTCTCAAAACTTCACTGAGATCTTTGCGGTAGAGCCCCAAATTATTCACAAAAACCACTTTTCTTTGGAACAATTGATCAGCTGTCAAACGCGGCACCCATCTTACATAGACCTCGTGAAAGACCAAATCTTTACCTAAAATATTACCTGCTCGTTCTTTTGATATTTTTCAGGCTCTGTTGTCGGAAACAAGTTTAATATGCGGTTTTACAGCATCAAACGATGAGCTTTTTTAATGACCTCTGAAGTAGTGGCTTCTACAGGACGTCCAGAGCGAGGCTCATCACTAGAAATCATTTAAAACCTTTATACTCACCTTTTAATCATTTGCATATTAAGTTACAGAGTCTTTAGTGTACTTTCCGTTTCCTCATTGACTTCTATAGCTGCTAAGGCCTTTTGAATGGAAGTATATAATCACTGCTCGTTTTCCCAAATCCTCAATTTTCGTGAAAACACTACACCTATCTTGTTTAAAACATGTCATTCAGAATCTAAACAAGCCATTGAACTGAAACTATGGATACAATCTAGCCTAGTTACATATACTTCATATAACATGCCATCCGTCAAAATGGCCCTCTGGTGCCATCTCTATATTACTCCCGGAACTTATCTGCGGACCCTCGTAAAGAGCGTGAGATTAATTATCAGCTGTGTTGTCCCATAACTTATGAGACCAGTAGGAAAATAAAATGATAGGAAAGCAACTATTAAAGCAACTAAGGGTGTTCAACTGAACCAAGAAAGAGGAGGTAGAGATCGCCTCCTTCCATCCGCTGAAACAGAATGACTCACCCGTGGTTACTATGCTCTATGATGGCACTACGATGACATTGTTGCCTCGTAAAACTAAAGGTATACCCAATCATCCGCCTCTTGTCTACTAGACATGTTTCTCTTTGCCTTGAACCACTGGGAGAGAGAAAATAACAGCTGTACGCAAAACGACCACATCCGCTAGTTTGAGCATCTCTGCTGTAGCTAATGTAAAATAAAAAATACTTATAAAGTAAAATACTATAAAAATGGATATTTTAAGAACACCCTTAGCAAAATTTAACCAGATTAAAGGACGATAGGCCTCCTATGCAGATTTAATAACAAGATTAGACAGAACGTGATTGAAAAGCTAAAAAGTTGGGAAAAAATGTCAAGCTTTTGCAATATTGCGACAAAAATGTAACTTGGAAATTCCAAATGTATCAAACTTTAGTAACAGCACACGAAACGAAGTGATTTTATTTTTACAATACATTGAGCTCTCTCTCTAATAATCAATTAGAATATTTGTAACAAAGTCTGGCCTCTATTGGTTAACTGAATGGACAGTGGGAGAGAATTCGTTTCTACCATTAGACGACAACCTACTTCAGGACCAGGAGGAGCCTGTGATGATCAACCTATGATGGCAACTTTGGACACCCATGGAAGCATAGAGGCTAGCAGGAAATGTAGAAGGAAACAACTGGTGATCAACAGGAAGAAATATGATGAACCCAATTTAGGTTGGGTTAGCAATCTTATTAAATAATAATAAAAAAACTTTTTATTTTTTTCTTAGGCAGAAGTTTGTAATTAATTTGTAAATTTTAGTTGTATAAATTGTATAAGATTGCTGAATACGTTAGATTTATATTGTCGCCAGGTCATTGTTGATTGGAGGCAGTGCGGGTAAGAAGATCAAAGAGACGGCAGTGCAGTGTGGAGACAAAAGCTTGCCGAAATGGTGGGCGGGAGCAGACGGATTTTACAAAGATTCGCCTTCGTTCTAGCCGGTCTCAATTGTTTGAGAAATTTCTGGAATGTTAGAAAAACTATAAAAAGGCAGCCTGCCTGCCAAAGACAGTTGAACGCGTGCGGGTAAGCGGCTGTGTTTTGTTGAGCTTGTATGTTGTATTGTGTATGTGTACGAGGCGTATTTCTACGGAAATAAAGTACAATTTTTTGTGTTTGTAACTTGGATTTTTGATTTCACGAACCCACAAAGTCACAATATTGTAAGCTGCTACAAGTCAGCACATTAGATTTATTAGTTATTTAGTTTAATTAGATATGAAACGTATCTGCACAACTGAATTTTTAAAGAGCAAAAGAATAAAGTTGAAAAGAATAAAATCGATAGATGCCATGCTTGGGTATAGCTTCTAGAAGCCAAAGCCTTGGTAATGCACATTTTATTTTACTTTATCTTTTTATTTATTGGTTACCTAAAATAGTGGAACAATTTCCAAGGACGTGTATTACAAAATGACTTGTGTAGCTACATGGCTTATGATGAAGGGCAGTATTCCACACTAAATAACTAACCGGGGTTAACAGAAGCACTACTGTGAACTTGAAGTTTGATGTAAAAGCCCAGAAGAAATGAAAAGGTAATGTGACCAGCACTTTCATTGGTTATATTGTTACTGAAATAAATGCAGCTCAAATTCTGAATACGATATTTATTCATTTGCTGTCACACCTAGTCAGATAAAAAATTAACTAGTAAAGAATAGGTAATCTAGAAGGTGTTTTAAGAAAAATAACTAAAGCCACTAGAGACCAAATACCAGGCCGGTATTTAATAAAATATGATAAAATAACATAAAATTGTTTTAATTTTTAATGTTCAATTTTTTACAACCGTAAATCACTCTAATATGTACATTATACTTTTTTTCAGAAATGCAAAGATGCGTTAAAAATATACCTACTTTTGCAAATCATTCTCACAGCTGAAATTTGTTTCCTTAATAATCAACAGGGCCTCCTTTAGGTTTCAAACACATTCGAACGCGTTTTAAAATACTAAGGCATTTTTGTTCAGATACACTTTTCAGCATTCTTATGCGTAACTTCATCACGCAGTTCCTGGAGCAGACCGCTACTTGGAGAAAAATGCCTTCCAGTTTTTCTATGCGATTGAAATCTGGAATTCTGTATGACAATGGGAACAAGAATTTTTTTTTTCCGCAAACCAATCCATTGTTACTCTTGATTTATGGCATGGTGCGTTGTCTTGCTGGTAACCAAGGAAGTGTTCTGCGACTGACCTGTTGTCCTGCAGGGTTTTAATTTACTCTTGCGATTCCATTGAACAATAGACGGATCTTAAAACTCCTGTACCTTCAGCCAATATGCAACCCCAGATCATGGCAGCTTTGTGGCCTCCCTGGTCACTAGGTATGAGACTTCAGCGAGGAAATCCTCAGTTGGTGTCCTTCGAACCCGAGCTTTTCAGGAACTGTATAGTTCAAAGGCAGACTCTTCACTCTTGCGGTTCAACTTCGATAGCCTAACAATAAGGTCGCCTTCGCGTACTGAAGTTAATCTGAGCTAACCAGAGCGTGGTATATCAGTCACTGCTGCTCCTTATTGTTATTCTTTTGTATTTGGCACATATGTTTTACTAAAACGTAATGCAGAAGATGTTTCTATGAGGTTTATTGCACCTGTACGTACCAATAATCTGACTCTTTAATGATTCGGGCACACTTTTCCTCCATTACCGCTTATTTGTTACACAGAACTTCCTGCTTCAAGAGACACAATTAAACACTGTTTCTCCAACGATGCCGCATGAAGCAAACATCTCATGTGCCATCTTTTGAGTGGAAGTTGAAGCTACCGATTGTTTATTCAGCCACATTAGCGCAATCGGGGAGAAGATAGCCTTTTGTGAACTTTTGTCAGTTTTATTTCCAAAATGTGTGGCAAAATTTTTAAAATTAATAAGGATATATTTTAGATCTTTTACTGTGCCACAGCGCTCATAGGGCCTGTACAGTTCTGGAAAAAATTAACACTATAATTAACACATTGGTTTAGCGTGAACAAATGAATTCACAGTAAAAATATTGGACTTTAAATGAGAAATTTAGTAAAATATCGGAAAACAGAATGCTTCAGCACAATGTTCTTTACATAAATAGATGCCCAAGGGAGCAAATTACTTTTCAAAAATATGTTATAATAGAATTAAAACACCACTCTGATTTCTAAGTGAACTAAGCTAGTGCTATTAAACATTTGTAGCCAGATAACTAGAACTATCTGGACATTTCTCGAACCCGAGCATTCTGGAGCTCTGCGAGCACTCTTTCGAGTCCGTAAATTTAGTAGGCTAGCGTTCGAGTACGTTTTTCTACTAGTTGATTTTCTTCCATCGAGTTTATGACGACTTGCAGTGTTGACTACCCAACAAGTAACCTGAATGGGAGAAGAGGCTGTGTCAGGTGAATTTCCTTACACCACTAGGTTGCGGAAGACAGTGGAGTGATATTGAATCTGGAACTACTCAGATTAATGAAACGACAGTATGAGTCAGTGAAACCTCAGTACAAATTGAACATTAGCTACTGAGTGATACTGGAGTGACAAATGAAAAAGGGACGAAGTAACAATATACATACAGTATCTCAGGGATATTTCATAATTCGTATTTAGAAGCGTAGACAAAACTGTCCTCTACTTGTTTCTGAATACGCTACTCTGATTTGTCCATGGTTTCCCCTTGTCACTAAACGTATGATGGTGTATATTGTCTCATTTCTCACTTGTTTCCTTGTTATTCTTCTTCTTTTTAGCACTGTAGCTCTGAAGGGTACAGAGCCTTCTTCCCTGACACTCTTTACAGTAATATCCCAGTGTGGACTGGCAGTGGGAAGTTTCAGGGGTGCTCAGGAAGACAATATGTCCATTTGTTAAGGAGTTCTATACGTCTCAAGGTTACGCTGAATTTACCCTTCACCCTGGTCTTCTTTTGCCTCATTTTCTCTCCCTTTGGGGATGAATGATAGCCTGTAATAGATTGGTGTGGGTGAGGTGTTCCCTCCGTTTCTTACATTACATTCATTCACACAGGTCACTGGGTCGTGTGCTCTTGTCAAGTTAGTCCCATGTTGAAACAAAAGAGCTCTGAGAAAAGCTGCATCATATAAGTGATGCAAAATTATATTATTTTTCGCCTATGAAAATTAATCTTTTAACTTTTAGAAACGTTTTGGCCAAATGTTTGCTGTGATTACGTTTTAAACGCTTTATTGCACCACAAATTAGCATTTTTCGTTGGCTCAATTGTAACTTCAGCTTAAGCAACGAGCGCAAAATTTACTTGATATTTGGACAATAAATTTAAGTACCTTATGTCTGAAACATATCCGGAGATCATCAGCATCAATATAATCCTACAATAGACTTCTACTTGGGCCGTTCGCTGACCTGGAAAAACACACAATGGCCTTCTTTGATGTAATTTAAAGTATGACTGCGTAGACGAAATATATGACATCTGGGAGCTAGCGATGTTCATATATTTGATATAAACATGGTTATCACGCCCTTACCTCATTTTTATTTAATTTAGTGTTCAACTGAATATCAGATGATTTAGCTGCCTCCCTTTTTACTGGACGTTTGAAGGGAAAACAAGTATCTTTGAATAATTGGCTTTAGATTTTAAATAAAACTTATCTAACTTTACCTTTTCTTATCATGTATGTGTAATGTCAAAAAGGTGTTGATTTCTAGCCAAATTATTTAGATTAAAGTAATTTAGATTTATTGTTTTAGATTAAAAAGCATATGTATAAATTTGCATGAAAACAAAATATTAATTTTTAATTTTCCATCTCCCTTTCATTCTGTACCACTTCTGTGATTCCGGTGAATCACATTTTAGAGATATTCCTTGTAATTGATTTGAATACTTAAATGCCTTTATTGAATAGAGAATCTGTATTTGTTTTATATCATGGTCATGTAAAGAGAATGCAGTTTCACAACCATTAGATGTCGAAACTACGCTTAAAATATTTGACAATCACTTACGAGAAAATGTTCAAAGTCTAATTTTTTTATTCATTTGTAAAATAGTATATAGTGTTAGCTATCAAACACCAAAATATTATGACTGTACGTGGTCTGTATGTACCTTTAAAAAATTAAATGACCTAGTGTTGCATTGTAGCATAGTAGCAACACATAGTCTTCCATCAGCTGTCTTGGAATCTATAAAGCCCACCTAACAATTCATTGCACACCCAGACTTGCTAAAAATGTCTCTATGGAGAGACAAAAAACTCAAATGAAAGCCTCAACAGTTTGATATGGAAAAGGTGTCCCAAAACATCATTTGTGTCTTCCACAGTGGTGAAAATTACATCATTTGATGCTGCAATCGTGTTTAATGATGGGAATGTTGGCAGAAATAAGGTTATGCATCAGTTAGGGTATCAACCTGGTGTGTTTATGGAAACAATTTTGCAAAGTATCGACAACATTCGCATCGCTGGTGCAGAAAGAGCTATGAAATTAATGCACAGAGAAGAAAGACAGAAGAGGAATTTAAAGCAAAAGGCTGAAGAAGACCAGAATGAGGATACAGACTATGGATATGGGAAGTTCTGACTTAAAATTAAAAGGCAAACTGAATAATACTTATTGTATTTTTAACTGCCTTTCCCCGTGAATTGCATTTTCTACAACTTCAACCCATTTTCCTCTCAAATTACTTCATCTACAGTGATGCAATTTAGCACACAGCTTTCTTATGCCACAATAAACATTTTGTTGGTTCTAGAATTTAAGAACAAGCTCTAGATGGAATGTGATTATACAAAATACATGAGATTATTTTAATTTTTAAGGGATGCATATGATTTACACTTTTTCTAAATTCTACACAGCTTTAGTAAGAAAGCTAAATCCAAGAAATACATTTTTAGTTTGTTTTAAAATAACATACCAAATTTCAGAAAGATAGCATATGTGAATTTTTAAAAAAAAAAATGGGCTTAAGTTTGTAAATACGAGGGCTATCCAGAAAGTAGATTACGTTTTGGAATAAAAAGTAAACAAAGTATAGGAAACAAATTTTATTATATACAGATGAAAGCCACACTCAAATACTACTTTCGACATAGTCACCATTCAAATTAAGGCATTTATCGTAGCGATGTACGAGCTTGGAAATTCCTTCGTCGAAAAATTCGGCCGCCTGCGCCTTCAACCACTTCGTTACCTCTTCTTGCAGCTGTGCGTCGTCATCAAAACGCTGCATAGCCAGCCACTTCTTCATTGCTGGGAATAGGTGGAAGTCGCTCAGTGCCAGGTCGGGACTGTACGGCGGATGAGGAAGCAACTCCCACTTAAAAGATTCAAGAACTTCACGAGTGACATTTGCCGTGTGGGACCGGGCGTTGTCGTGAATCAACAAGATCTTAGAGCTCAACATTCCTCTGCGCTTGTTTTGAATGGCTCTTCTGAGTTTTTGGAGAGTTTGGCAATACCTTTGAGAGTTTATTGTAGTGCCTCTTTCCAGGAAGTTCACCAAAATCACACCTTTTCTGTCCCAAAAAACAGTCGCCATCATCTTCCTTGCCGACATTGTTTGCATGCATTTCTTGTGTTTTTGGGGAGAACTTGTGTGCCCCCACTGCATTGATTGCAATTTCGTTTCACAGTTCACGTGTTTCACCATGTTTCGTCACCAGTAACGATGCGATCGAGTAAAGAGTCACCATCCTTATGGTAAACGTCCAAAAAGTTCAACGCTGCAGCCATTCGCTGATTTTTGTGGTCCTCTGTCAAGATTTTTGGAATCCATCTTGCACAAAACTTGTGGTAACCAAGCTTTTCGCTGATGATTTCGTGCAACAAACTTCGCGAAATTTGTGGAAAACTCAAAGAAAGTTCCGTTATTGTGAACCTTCGACTTTCACGGACTTTAGCATCGACTTTTTCGACAAGTTCGGCAGTCACTATGCTGGGTCTCCCACTTTGATCTTCGTCGTGAACATTGGTTCGGCCATTTTTAAATCTGATGACCCACTGACCCACTGACACTTCACAAAGCTGCCGATAGATTTCTATCGGTTTACAGTTTTTTGCAGTAAGAAACCTTATTACTGCACGCACCTCGCAGCTCGCGGGATTTTCAATTAACGCAGACATTTCAAACCGTCACAGTATCTGAACGGAGCACAGCACGAACCTCTCACTAGCACGGCTAGATGCCGACTGAGCTGCGCAACGCTCTGACCCCAAGATGGCCGCGCTAGCCCCGCCCCTAGCGGAAACAGACGAAAACGTAATCTACTTTCTGGATAGCCCCCGTATCTCTGCATATGGAAAAAATATGTAGCATTAGTTATAAACAATGGAAAATTATGAAAAAAATTGTGCATATTAACTGTATTATCGTAAATGAGTATACTAAGTTTCACTTCTCTAACATGAAAACTTTGGTTGTTAGGGCTATTTATGTAAGACCCTGAATATTTGCATACGTCCCCCCTTAAGACTGTTGATTGTACTCGATTTTTCCATTGCAGCTACAAGGAAAGAAGGAGTGGTCCCGAGTTCAAATATCGGTTAGGGTGAGTGATCTAGATAAGGTTTTTACGAGGTGTTACCTTATTCTGAAAAACGAATATCGGGTAGCTCTAGGCTCCATTGATCCCGGACTATAAGAGCATTTACCGTAAGATGTGACCTACTCCGTAGGACATAAATTCAAAAAGTAAGTTGACAGATAAAAGAGCGCACGCTTTCAAAAGTAGTTTGTACAAGAGTGAATACAGAAAATCATGACAATAAACATGGATTTCTTTAATTGCTGCCTCTTATACTTCTTTATGCTTTACCGCACGATATACTTACCCCGAAAATTAATGTTATTATATTTATTTATTTTTATCATTGAAAGCATTGTTATGCACCTGATATTTTTTATAACACCTATATATTAGGCACTGCATATAATTATATTTCACATTATGTGCCCAATAAGTAAATATTTATTCTAAAATATGTTTATTTAATATTTAGTTCAATTTTAAATTATTTTTTAATCAATACAATTGAGCAATAAGTAAGATCCCCTTAAACTACAGAACAATTATAGCTAGCTACTGTCTTTTGTAGCTATTTCCTTGATATTCGAATTCACCAATGGTTTGAACTGCTCAAAATTCTTCATTCGTTTATGGTTCCTATTAATTTTGAATTGTACCTAAGGATTACATGGAAGGAGAGTGCAATTTCAAAGACGTCACTTCTTAAGCAGTTCTATCTTCCTTTCTATAAAGAAACACGCATTGTAATTACTTCCCGAAATGTTTATTTAGATTATTATTTCATGGGGAACAGAAAGGCTGTAAATGTAACAAATCAGAGTGTCTATTTGTTTTTGCGCAAGGGTGGTATTTTTAAAGTCATCAAAAACCACCGTCCTCTCTATAGTTTTAATATATTCCTTGAAGTTAGTTATTCCCGGATAACGCGGACGTCAAACGGTTTGCCTAAGCATGTCAGTAAAGGAGACGTGATTCCAACAGAGAGGAGACCTTGCTAAATGTAAGACCAGAGTTTGAAAACAAACACCTAACTAATGTAACTAGTCCCACAAATCGTCACTTGCTAACTACGGTGAGGTACCGTGTTCGATTCCTTGGCTCCTGAAAGGGTTCTGTGTTGAAGAATGCTTGTCTCTCACCAAAAGAATACGCATATATTATCTGTTTTAAGAAAATTTCCACAATCGTAATAAATTAACATTAAAAAATATGGATTCTCTATAAATATAAATAAACAATCCCTGCTGGGGCTTACTTAGAATATCTGTCTCCACTGAAAACACTTTTGAAAGCTTGATTAACATCTTATAAGCAAAGATTTATTTACATTATACGTATGAATTAACATACATATTTATAGAGGTTTTAACACGAGGGTGGCTCAAAAAGCAATGCCTCCTATTTCCCCTTAAATAAGTAAGTTATGCGTAAACTTTGAATTTGGCGCAGTTTCTCAAACCTTCTCCAATCCCCTGCAGTAGTAACTTCCTAAGTCAACACGTGGCAACATTGCATTCTCTTGCAAAATGGATGACATCCACATTCGTATTATACAGCGTTCTGTGATTGAATTTTTGACTGCGGAAAGTGAAACGCCAATTCGCATTCACGGAAGGCTAAAAAATGTGTATGGTGATGCAACGGTGGATGTCAGCATTGTTAGACGATGAGTTCGTCGCTGTAACGAAGATGGAGGGCAAACATCATTGGCAGATGAAAAGCGAAGCGGCAGGCCGGTGACTGCAGTGACTCCATGCACCATTCAGGGAGTCGATGACATCATTGGTGGTGATCGCCGGGTAACAACAGGTGAATTGCGTCGCATTACCTCCCTCAGTAAAGGCAGTGTGATGATTATGCAACAACTAGGTTACTCAAAAGTTTGTTCACGTTGGGTACCAAGAAAGTTAACCACCCAAAACAAAGAAACAAGGAAAACAATAGCCTCCGAACACTTGCAGCACTTCAATTTGGAGGGAGAGAAGTTTCTGGAAAAAAATTGTTACTGGAGACGAAACGTCGGTTCATTTTTTTCAACCTGAATCAAAGAGGCAGTCAATGGATTGGCATCACACAACGTCACCGAAAAAAAAATTCTAAGCTTAGCGGTCAGCAGATAAAGTTATGGCGAAAGTGTTTTGGAATGCAGAGGGTGTGTTTGTGATTGATTGTTTGGAGCAGGGATGCACAATAAATTCTGTCCAATACCTTAGAACTCTCAAAGAGCTGAAAGCACGTCTTCGCCGAGTTCCCCCAACAAAAACTATGGCGGATGTTGTTTTTTTGCATGACAATGCAAGACCAAACACCAGCCGTTACACCACTGCAGAAATTGAGAAATTGGGATGGTAAGTCTTACCTCACTCCCCATACAGACTTGACCTGGCACCATCAAACTTCCATCTGTTCGGGCCACTAAAGGAAGCTCATCGTGGAATTCATTTTGAAGATGAGGAGGCTGTGGAAAGGTCCGTGCGTCAATGGCTTAGGAAGCAAGACCGTGTGTTTTACCACACTGGAATACCTGTCCTTGTTAAAAGGTGGACCGAAACTGTGGAAAAGGACAGAGATTATATTGAATAGTGACATGTTAATCGTCAATGTTGTAGTTTTTAAGCTATGTAAATTGGATTCAATTTTCTTGGCAATTAAAAGAGAAAAAAAATAATAGGCATTACTCTTTGACCCACCCTCGTAACTTATAGGGAGATATATACTACAATTCCTCGATGTCGACGGGCCCTAAAGCCCCACACACTCACTCACTCACTATACTACAATTATTTTCGTTAATTAGATAAATGTGGATAGGAAAATGAGCTTTCTTAAAATCAACTCGAGAATTAAATAAACCTCTGCGTGTTGGGAAAGCCCTACAAGGAGTATATATCGGTATAACAACATGCTTTTATATTAAGGATTGCAGATTTCTTAAAACACTTTCTTTATTTCTCTTATAAAATTCTGCTATTACCTGATTGTGTTAACATAATTTTAGTCAATTTTGCTAAAAATATCTGATTTATTTACAATATTAATAAAGAACTTTTCTCGTACTCCTATCTCTACTTTAAGTGACAGAAAAACAGCGGGTCACTTTGCGAGTCTAAACCATTATCCCCCGTTTACTTCGTGCTGAGTTTTTTTCTTTACACTCTTCCTCAATTTTTGTTCTCCTATAAAGCCATTTAGCTTCTTGGTTCCAATGCTATTCTGTACCAATCGCTTCTGTTATAAGAATCTGGGCGAACGTTTGACTTAGACATATGGGTAATTTTGCAGCTAATGGCAGTGTTTTAATTACCTTTTAGTTCAATGGTAATGTAGATTTAATGACCATGGTAATGAGGACCACATTCTGCTGCATATTTAATATTCCATTTTCAATGTATTTTATATCCTCTACTATTTATAAGCATTAAATGAACTTTAAACGATCAATTCAGTGTTCTACGCGCCAGATGAATCCATGGTAACTATAAGTTTCACATTTGGGAGCCCAAGGTTTGATTTCTGTAGCACCCCTGCTTGATCCTGATCTTCCTTGGTTGCTAGATAAATGTTTTGATCGTTGCTCTTCACTCTTTGGTTGACGAGTAGTTCCTAGTTCCCTCTAGGCAGCTCCACAGTGAATCTGTTCTTTGTATCTTGCTGTTAGGTACCGTGGCATGGCATTGTGGCCTTTAGCCACCTGTTGTTCTTTCACTCATCCCTTCCTCTCAACCGATCCTAGAAACAATACATCCATGAGAGTCACCATTCCTCCATTACATAACTTATAACTATTCTAAATATATGTATTGTATTTATTTGCTGGAAGGACAATGCCGAAGTAGATAGTACCTATTCGAAGTAGCCTAAACAACTCCAGAAAAAAATCTCACGTTAAGTTAATGAAGACCTTCTCCATCCACTCTTCTCAAAAGTAGGATAAGAAACACGATTCTCTCATCTATCTCGTTCTAATCACCCTCCGATTTACAGTTATCCATTTATTATATATTTTTCTGAAGTTATAAAAACAGTGTAGTGGGCTGAAGCGGTAGTAAGACCTTTCAAAGGGTGATCGCTATGTGATTACTGTGAAATCTCATTATTTGCGCAGGTGTACCACTTGTAAATGCTTTAAATATGTGAAAATCCTAAGCAATATCTATAAATGGTTAAAGTCACAAAATACATTTGACATAATTGTGTCCCTTAAGAAATATACATATACGTTTGAATATGCTCTGTGCGAACAAGGCTTGGTGATTCGCATTTATAATAACGTTTACACATGATAAAGCGTTGCTGTAAAGGCAAGCGCCTGTTCAAGTTGGTGGTCGAGGGAAGTGCACACCGCTAGCTTCCGCGCACAACGGTAGCCGGCAGTGGGAGAATCCATCAAGGTTACGGGAGAGGTGAAACCCTTGTACTCCGTTAGGTTTCAAATCAAAAACATAATGTATTGAGAAAGAAGAGGACGTAGGTCTACTAATAGAAACTTTACGTTATAAACTATCTATTATAAAAGACCTTAAACATAAATGTTAATCAAAATCATGAACTGTTGTTGAGCAAATAAAGAACTATCCAAAATTGTTCCTTGTAAAAATGCTTGAAAGTCGGGATTTTCTTGAAGACCTTCCTGAGGTTTCTTTAGTCAATACTAAAGCAGCAAGTTTGGGATCAATGTGAAATTTTGTTTCTGAGTTAGCACAGACACCACGTTAACAGTATGCATTTCTGAATATTTGATTTGTTGCAGTCATTTGAGCTTCCCTACTCTTATTGAGGCTATTCGTATCCGCTACTTCATATTAATCGAGATAAACATGTTTATATATCAGAATACAATAAGATTTAAATGACAGTGAAAGCTCTTAAAGCTGGTTGTGATGACTTTGAAACTCTTACCTTTTTCCAAGACCAGGCGATGAAAAGGTAAATGTCGACTTTCTATTGCAGAAAATTATAAGAATTGCAAAACTGAGACACATACTAAATAATATCTAAGAACTGATTCACTCCACAACAAAATTTGACCTAATTGCGCACAATTTATATATAATTGTGTACATATTTTATGTAGTAAGACATTGTCCACATATCAGGTGAAAATTTATCCATTGTTTCCTTCAAACTATTAAAAATATTTAAATTTAACTTCGTGTTAACAGAAATAAAAGTTTGTAGTAATAAAAGAATAATTGCAACATATAATAGCCCGTGCGATAGTCACTCTTTTAATAACAGGTTGTCTACTAATTTCCATTTTCTTTGAATGACAAGACTAAAAGGAAAACAAATGATGACCTACCATTTGACCCTCTTTTGTTTCTTACACTCATATAAATTTCTGCTCTAATATTGTCCCCATGTACGTCTATCTACATAAATCGAGTTTTGTATTCATCAGTCATATGTTTCAGAAGTTATTTGGATGCGCTGGCCTTTTAATCTACCCTATATACGTAATGAAAGTACACTACTGTATTTGCTCTCAATATATCCATACATAAAGGATTGGAGAAGCAAAGTAAATTTTTCTCTGCACCGAGGTTCAAGGTACCTTCACACAAGATTGCACTAGAGAAACTTATAACCAAGATTGTATGTAGTGGAGGGAAAATCGTCCGCAAGTACGTGTTTTTTCAGTTATTTACGTTTCCAAGAGAGAAAAACTGAAAAAGTAAAATACGCAAATTTTGGTAAGCTTGTTACCTTTAAATACAGTTAAACTTGAGTCTACAGTCAACAAAATCGAGAGACAACTGTATAACTTTCGAGTTTTAACAATTATATGAGAATATTACCTGTTCATTTGTGTTTTCAAAGAACGTTCGAGTCAATAAAGAAACTGCATGACTCCAAACAAAATTTACTTGGTTTCTACTTCAAAATGGGTACATTGTCTAATCAGAGGCTCACATTTCTATACACAACAGTGATCCTTACTATTGTTTCATTTCTATTATCTTCACTTTCACACACATTTTCCTTAAAACTTCTGTATTTTGTTCTTGTACTATTCATTTGTGAGTAATTATGATAAATTGCGCATACCCAAGTTATAAATTTCTTCAACCAACCTAAAAGCATACACGAAGTAATTCGTTTCCTTATTTAAAATTTGTTCATAAACTTAATAAACCCCTCAGTGTCATTACTATTGATTTCTCCCATTATTTTTTCCACTTACTACTTCTTCGCGATTTTTATTACTCTATTCAGGCGACAAAAACGCCTTCAGCACTTTCAGATCAAATCCTTTGAAAAATGCTAGGCCAGATTTGCTGTTCATTGAAATCTTTGTTTTTTCTATAAATTATTTTAACAATTTTACGATAACGTTTCAATATAAGATTTTAATGAACAATAAATATTTATATTTAATTTATGTCAGTATTTCTCTTCAAACAGATACATTTTTTTTTTTATTTTAACTGGAAAATCGAAAGGACATAGTGCAGTAAAAACGCACATGTCCTTTGAATAATAGTTTATATAAAACAAAATTATTTTGTTATTAATAACTGTGAAGACATCCAATATACTTATTTAAAATCTTGTAACATTTAGATCTCTAATTCTTAATTTATATAGATCCTATTCAAATTATTTGGCCATATTGGTGGTTTTGACTTGATAAACGAATTAACGATAGTATTTTAGTTTCCAAATATCTCTCCATTGAGACATATTGTTACCATATTATACGGAGTATAAAATTTTTTTCTAATTTCAAATAAATTTCCCCCGGAAGCCAAGATTTCATGGTTAGGAAGCAAGAGAGCTGAGCGAAATTAAGAATCACATTCGTTTGTTTTTCATGAGATGCAATGTATAACATAACAGCTTCCCTTGTTATTTTATAATCTTTAATCCATTTAAAAACTGGCCAATTAAAAATTTAAGAACTTATAGTACTTATAAGTAAAAATCGCTTTCTGTTTATTTATTTTTTTCATTTATGAGATATAGTTTAAGTTTCCGGCGCTATTTCCATAAAATTCAAGATGTATTTCATTTCTAATTTAATAAGTCTATAGAGCAATTTCTGAGAAAAGCAAAATTCTGGAAATAGTTTCTATATAAGGATTAGTTTGGACGCTTTTCCTGAAAGTGACTTAATAATACATTGCCATCCAATTCTGAGCTAGGTTTAAAGCCTTTAACCGACCAGGAAGTTCATTTAAAATGTTTTCCGTGTAAAGGCTGGATTCCATGTGAAAGAACTTTCTCGAATTCAAGTTAGTATTGCTTTCTCATCCAGCTATGAAATACGTTTGAAGTTTCAAGTTTTTAGTTCATCGGCAAGTTGATATCAACATTTTTCCATGTATATGGTAATTTGTGTTGAAGAGATTCTCTTAAAACTGAGTTAATACTTCATTGCCATGTAATTCTAAGCTAGGCTTACAGTTTGAAGTCTCTAACTCACCGATTGCAAGATTTGTACCCGAAAGACAGACCAGAGTGTGAATTGTAGAAACCTTATAAAAGAAACGAAAATGCGCATAAAAATAATCTTATTTTAACACATTTTATTTTTATATTGGATTATGAGGTATAAATGATGTCTTTAAATATTAAATTTGTGTGTATCCTATTAAAAAGAGGAACAAAACGCAAGCGTGGTTCAGTTATTTTATTTACTATGGTATTTGTAAACATAAACCGGAAAGTTATTAGCTTACTTCCTTGATGCTTGTGCCTATCGTTTTATGATATCACCGAATATAGCAGGAATGCATATTTATAGCGTTTTCTGAGCTTCTGTGGATATTTGCCAGGAAAATAAAAAGCTGATTTCTTATCTGTAAACATCCACGTTCTCTTTTCAGGATAGAAAAACAAACGTATCGCCACTAGCGGACAATCGGTGAACTAGAGCATGGTGCCGCCACGCTATCAGATGGAGGGGCCGAAGACGCACGGAGCCACACGAAGGCGACCGACGCGTACGCGAGGCGCCTGGTAAAGCGTCGTCGGGGCAGTCAGTTGCGAGCAGCCGGTTTGCTCGTTAGCATCGCCACGTGTAGGAGCGTTCGGTGCGGAATGTAACGTGATATGCAGCGTGTGGCATGTGCCACAATGTCCCTGCTAGTCCTGCTACTGGCGGTTACTGCAGCCACCGCTCTGCCCCCGGTCATCAAGATCGGTGAGTGCCCAAAATAAATATCTACCCCACTTTAGTATAACACCCTGCCAAATTTCCTACAAAACATAAATATCTATAAACTGTACTTTCCCTCAATAGTTACCCCTCAGGAAACCAAAAACTTCAACCAGATACAATCATTATTACAAAAACGTTGGAAAGGCAAAAGCAAAGTTTTGTGGATAATTTACATAATGATTTGCTGTGAAAAATCAACAATGGGTAAGAATTTGTAGTGTCTCGTATATTTTGTTTTAATTTAGGTAATACAACAATGAAAACTCAAAAAATATAGAATATCCTGCTGATTGGTGTAATCTTTTTATCATATTCACTGTCAAAAAATTAAGAGGTTAATGTTTTATTAAGGTCACCTTATGCTCTCCTATGAACCTTATAGGT
Organism: Mantis religiosa; assembly: GCA_030765055.1. NCBI lineage: Eukaryota > Metazoa > Arthropoda > Insecta > Mantodea > Mantidae > Mantis > Mantis religiosa. Next base: position 17,365,968 of record CM060955.1, on the reverse strand, counting down.
TATAATATACCATAAGAGAGAAATATGTATAATTAATTTCATATTTTTATCTAGTGCACAAAGCAAAATTAAATTTGTAAGCTGTTCATAAAATGCTCAGCTAATATGCTCTAAACTTTGAATAGTGAGAAATACTATTAATATTACTGAAGAAGATGGAGTCTAGACTTGAAAGTGTTTGCCTAAATGGCACAGGACTACTTCAATAGCTATTTGTGGTTTTAAACTTTCTAATACAAGTACAAATTACAAGAACAATTGAAATGCCACCCATAAAAGAAAATATTCTGAAATATTGACATGATTTTAACAAACTACACAGATAAATAGCCTTTATGTTGAAATGGATATAAATAGCAACCTTTCTAAATAATATTGGTAGGTAATTTAGACCCAGTTAGCTCTAATATTGATTAAAACACACTAATGGCTTGGTAGGTGCCACATATAACGTTAGCTTTTATGTTTCCAAGTATTTTTTTTATAAAGAGGGTGGCCTTCGTGATAAAATGATAGTTTTTGCCAAAAGATATATGTATTTAAAAACACCTGAGTTTTCATATCTGTCTGTAAGAACGCCATAGACTTCGAAAAAACAACAAAAGTGAACTATGTCGTGTCTGTTAAAGTTTGATGTAAGTAACAGTACACACATGAAATCTGTTAACCAAGTGATTCAAGTCCAAAATTAGACAAATTATAATGGTTTTTCAACAATTTTAAGGCTGATAAATTGGATATATAACAAAAAATTTATAGATAGGGATTTCAGATAGAATACAGACAGAACCAAATCTAATTTAATTCTACGTAGCTTTTTGTGCTTGCAGTATGTGATATATTTTTAAACTTTTATCTGCAAGGCTTGATTCCTATAAAACTGTAGTAAAACGATGTTTTCTATTATTAAAGTGTTTCAACCATTCAAAGGAGGCCTCAGGGCTTATCTGTAGAGGAACAGAACATATTGTATGTCTGCTACCTTCCTTTTAGGTAGCAGGAGGTAAATATTATCGCAGCATTACACTCTTAAACTCTCATTCGTTGTTCATTTATTTGTTTGCAAATTCTGATTTTTAATTGCTCTATAGCATGCAATTTTTGGTAACAGTGAATGAATTTGTTATATTTCCTTATACAGGTAAGCATAAAGATATTGGTTATGCTTAGCTAATTTTATTAAATAATATTTAAATTGACAAATAATTTGCTAAAAATTTAGATCTAATATTTTAATTTTTGTAATTGTTTCCTAAACTGATAGCACAATTTATTCATATCGACAACGTTTTGCTATAAAGTGTTCCTTTTTTTAAAATTGCATCTTGGGTAATTTTCAAAATATTAACAAATAATAAGTAATTACACCTTGAGAACTAATATACAAGTATACATGACATTTGGTGTGCATATTATACATTAAATCCTGTTTTTTGCCTTAAAATTTACAATTATTAATATGGCTGAAATTGTAGAATGGAGAAATTTCAGAAATGGTCTTCAGTTTCAAATAAATTTAGTCAGAATGTGGCTATATGTTGCCTAAATTCTCTCCTTCATTTCATGACGCTTAGAGGTTTACACTTTAGATTACCATAAAGTTTTATAAATAAATGTTGGTCTAAACATGCCGCTTATTTTCAGAGCTTCAGAGAAATAACGACACTTAAACGGTGTTTTTAATTAACGAACATATTCACGCAGCAAGTTGCCGTTATCAGTTAGTATTTTCTGCATTTGTTTCATTAAACAGGCATCACAGCGACTGTCAAATTTGCCCCATTTTACCGCTCGTCTCAAAGGGGCCAGCCCGTGTTAGATTGGTAACCGCTGACACTGACATTGTGCGTGCAGCTTTCGCGGTTACGTACATGACTCGCTCGTTTGACAACCACCACCAAATAAATAAATTAATAAATAAATATGTATGTATGATTTAACTTAGTAATTCTGCTTCAGCAAAGTGTGTCCGTATTAATAAAAATATTAGAATAGTATGCTTACCTGGTTTGTTTACACTTCAGCCAGTAATTCGATATTGGGAGGAGTTCATTCAACAATCATTTATTTCAGTGCTGAGTAGGGTATATAGCTTCAGTATTATATAAAAATGTGACATATTTTATACAATTTGAACAAAATTCTCCAACGGAAGTGCCTTTTACTTGGCATTTCTTCGAAATGTTCGATTTTCCCCGAAATAGATACCACACTTTTCATTAAAATATTATATATGATATAATTTTATTTAAAAGGACATATCAACTAGATTTTTGGACAGGGAGTAGCTTGTGAAAGATTTTGGAAGAATTGTGTACAGTTTTAACTGGTAAACCATTAGCAATGTACGAAAATGGTACTGTAGAAACAATGAGATCCATTTGAAACACAAAATTCACATAACAGAAGTTTTTTTTATGATATCAACCATTTTCAGGACATCAGGAATTGGTTTAAAGTTCTTAATATTTGTTGAAGTATTAACATATCATCGATATTCAGCTGTTTTCGTTGTCATGGGAGGATTATAGAATTACATAACGGGCTTTAGGCGACGTAGTTCTTAAACATCTGAGTATCGAAATAGCTTTCTTTTTTATTGAAATGCATAATGGAATTACCTATGCAAAACTCCACCTGCATTAATATTTATCTTAAATTTCGTAACATATAAAGCTGTGTTTCTGAAAATATGTATGACTCATAAAAGCTTTTATATCCAGCTTAAAAGATCAGTTTGCATTTGTTGCATAGGGAACTAATACTTCTTTTCTAAAAATTAGTGGGTAACCTTTGTACAGCAGATGGCTTGGAAACAAATTATTACAACTAATAAGGTTTAAGGTGTTAAAAGTCTGTTTACATATTTTATATAAGAATATTTTAAATAATTGATGATAATGCAAATTTTTCATTATATAGTGATTGTCTCCTAAAAGAATGCAGTTTTTTTTTAAAAAAAAATTGCTTACTAGCTCAATACTTCCTGCGTAAACATCCCCAGCGTAATTGTACGTAGTAATTAATTTATGACACGATCAATAATGGATTACAGTGTATACTGCTTCTATATGACAATTAAACATCTGAATTTAATTTTAACAGATAAATGTATTTTGTCTCAAACCTGTATGCTACACCACTGGAAAGTGAATCACATGTATGAATAATTACAAAAAAAAAAATCCATTTAAGGGGGAAAAGCTGTGCTGATTATATACTTTGCTCACTCTTTCATAAAGTAATTTTATAAAAACGTATTTGACACAGATAACTCGCCATTACTCAGTTAAATATTTCATTATAGGAACACAGGAATGCCTAAGTCATAAACAAATGCCGGACGCTATTCTGATGTACTACAAATCTGTTTCTTGAACATACACGAGAAAAGAAAGACTAAAACAGTAGCAATTTACATTTTTAAAAAATATATAAAGTGCCTTAAATATGAAGGCAATGAGAAAGAATATCTTAAAAGTCACTTTGACTGCAAACGATTTTGACAAACGTTGAGTGCTTCAGTGAGATTTTCTTTTGTATAGAAACATAATGTACTGTAACTTAAAGCTTACAAATTATCCAAGAGAGATTAATAATAAAGAAGGCTTCAGTGGCTGTTCCCAGGAAATTCAGGATTTGCATTTTATTTGTATTATTAATATCTTGAGGTACACAATTTAATAAAAATCGTTAAACGTTTTAGGTAAACTTAGTTCAGGTATTCTCTTGTAGATGTTCTTGTTGCATTGGCGTTGTTTGTGCAGTAAATCTAGTGATAAATCAAATTTGCATGTCCTTAATGTTGCTGTTGACAGACGCACTCATTAATGCTTTTAATAAAACTGTTTATGTCTAGGTAGCTCTAAAACATTTATTTCTGGTGAAATCTCTGTATTGGCTACAGTACTTCCTTCGCTAGAGTACTTGCTTTATTATAGATAAGTAGCAGAAAAAAGTGAAAACAGACAACGTGATATGTTTTACTTTACTGTTATACTGAGTTATACTGAGTTAAGATAATGTCAAAATTTCAACTATATTAATTCAAAAGTTGACACAGATTCGCGAACTACTAAGGCAAACGACTTTAATAGCATAGCTATTATTCCTAGCTCAGTACCAAAACAAGTTATCTAATTTTAATGGCTTTGTTTTGCACCTTCATGCTCGGATAGATTTGCGCATCTTCCCCTTTTTAAATACCTTCTATTTAATGATAAAATACAGTTTTGTTGTGCAGCTCTAATATATATTAGGCACATGAACATGTAATTTATGTAGTTACCTTCCTTTATCATCGTCGTCGTCATCATCATCATCATCATCATCATCATCATCATCATCATCATCATCATCATCATCACCACCACCACCACCACCACCACCATACATGTATACATAATTATGAGTACATTGGGACTGGCAGATAGAAGTACTTCATTAATAAAGTCTATTCTATTTTACTCTATGACCACTGCTACAAACTATTGTTATAAATGGAAAGGTAAAAGTAGACTAAAGAATTCAATGCCATAGCCGGAATTTGAAACACAGATCTTCCGGTCTCCGCCCAGTTGCTTTTAAGCAGTGAGCCATTATGGTTTAAGTGCCAGTATGGCATTACATTCTCCAACTGACTCGTATTAAATAAGAAATTTTAAATGAATTAGTGGTAACTTAAAGCAAATTTGCTTCTTTATTTTTGCTACATCTATCTCTTTAAAACCAGTCTTCATTATAGACTGAAATTTAAGATTTCAGAACTAAACTTAAGCTTAATAAAATGTTAGTATATTGGGGAAATTGTTCACAAATGTTTAGTTTAAATGTGAACACCATAAGAAGTACATAACTTATGCAGTAAGAGGGTACCTGAGCATTTTGGAAAATTTGTATATGCATGTATGCATGAAAGTTTTCTTTGCGTTATTATTTACACTACTTGCAGTAGAGTATTCCACCGAAAGGTTTATGATATTATACGTAGAGATTTTGCTCCATTCTAAAGAAAATCCTCCATTCTAAACCACTTTTATATGGACGATTTTTCAAAATTTGTTATTCTTAAAGTAGTTTTAATGGATTTTATCATATTTTTTGTTTGTACAGAAAGAAAATAGTGGTTTTTACGTTTATGAAAACAGCTTTAAACGTATTGTTCGTACACCAGGTAAAACGTACAAACGCATAATAAAATACAAATGCACCACACAAAAATAAAGATTTCCATAAAATACACCATTTATTTCGAGGAAGACTTTCTATGGCAGTGAAGATTTTCGAGTTACACATTTTTTCTGATCTGAATTTTTCAATGGTTTATCATGTTTTTGTTACTGTTGTCTCTTCACTTATTTCTCGCGAAATTATGCAGCGAGTACAAATGTATGGGATAACATCTTCTTAACCGCCTCTGTAGCGTGGTGGTAGCGTATTTCTTTCACATAGAAGAGATCCGAGTACGAATCTTGGACAGTGCGAGTTATCTGTATAACGTTTCTTCCACTGTTTTTCTTTGTTCTGAAAGATAAGTGTCTGGTACCTCTAACAATAAGCTCTATGCGCTCTGAAATTATTTGAGCATCGTTTCACAGGTACATTAATCGTGTATATTGATTCTTTTTGCTTGATTCTTATTTGTGCCTGAAACGGCGTATTTAATGAAACTAACACACCTATAAAGGTTTACTGAAATCAACAGGAAATAGATTAGACCTTAATCTTTGCTAATAACTGTTTGTGAAAGCTAAGAGGAAACGGTCAAATAGAAATTTTAACAATTTAATATTTATTAGAACCCTCACATTACGGTACTAGCAAAGTATTAGTATGCATAATACTTAGGAACACATTGCAGACATACAAAGCGGTGGCATTATTTAAAATTGTGGTCTTATTTGCAACATGCACCAGCGTAGAACTACATTCAGTCCTAAATTTTCTGAGAGGAAGGATGAAGATCTAGTGTGATGATCCACGATTATCACAGCCACAAGTGTGCGAGTGGTGTAGAAAGTTCACAAACGGCATGAATAAGTGACAAACGGATCTCCGCTCAGGCCAGGCATCCCACGTTGTGAGTTTATTGTAGCAGCTGAAATCACTGTGATGGAAAATCCGGTGTGACGGTGAATGAATTAGCAGTAAATCTGAAAGTAAGTAAGGACTAGTATATCATTCTATTCATAACGTGGTTACATTTCACAATGTGTGTGAGTGAAACACAGCTGACTCCGCAACTTACACCTGGTTAGTTGGCTGCTCCTATTTATTCTTATCTATGCAACTCACAGTTTAAAGTGTAATGTGAAAACATTAACCCTTTTTGCACAAAAGTCGTTATTACAACTCTGAACTTCTAATCAGTATTGCTGCAAACAGCATTAATACTTACAGCCCTGAATGAAGATCAAGAAGTTTCGAAAAGGCTAAATAAATGACGGTTTTCTTACCTATAATACTAGCAAGGCGATGCACTGTGCATGCCCAAAGAGCAACATAAAATATGTCAGGTGGCCGAGTGCGTTAGTTAGCTGCTGGCATATGTATGGAATGCAAGGGCTAGGTTCGAAGCGATGTTGCATTGTTTTATTCCCCTTCAAAACTTTGTATTTTAGTTACTAATTTATTTATTGATGCTACTGGTTCTCTTGTGAACCAAAGACACAAGAATGACAGCACGAAAATTGGGGATCTACAGAGAATAGCTCACCATATAAGTTGTGCCAAGCTCAACGTACCGTCAGGCTGGAGAGGCCCCCGCCCTTGAAAGGGAAACTACGGGCTACCTTTATCTTTTATTAGGGATCATGTTTAACTTTGTGGCCCATATTATCTTTACCGTATCTGGTATTGTAAACCATGTTAAGCAGTTCTCATTCATCTTTAGGAATATGTCGACGACATTAAATCTAATAGTTTTTGTTTTATACTTAAATCTTATGTTTCGCTTTGCATTTGTGAAAAAAGTCTTGAAACTTGGTTGAATGAGTCAAGCACAATACCGACCATAAAATATCCAGTTCGAACTATAAATTTATAACTAAGCCAGTGGGAAACATAGCTAGTAATGTATTTTATAAATGCCTATAATATTATAAAAATGTCTTTTTGTAATATAATATCGAGCTATAGGCTCCAAGAAGTAAAACAAAGTGTAATAAAATGTTGAACCAATCACGAAGGTTTTGAACCGAAGTTGAAGGGCATAGTGATAAATTAACCAAATAATACCATTTAGCAAACGATACTTTGCGAGGAAAGATTCTTACACGAATAAATAACCGTGGACCTAAGGCCTATCTCGAATTAATACACGCTTTTAAGAGCTTCATACAGTGCTTTGAGCCCGTTTTGATAGTTGTAACACAAACTGTATCCACTGTTATAATCACTGTGAGCTTAAAAGTGCCGTACATTGTGAAAAAAGTGAGAACAATCTACTTAATTCTTAATAAGTTTGACATGGCTGTACAACGAAAACAATATTGGATGAAGATTTAAATCCAATTGGTCTCACTGTGCAGATCTGCCATTTTGCGTTCCAATGTTATTGTGTAGGGGAGGGGATCCGTCCCCTTCAGCTGCTCTGGTGCGAGCGCTACGGAACCCTAGCACTCGTGGTACCTCTGACGTTACTAGAACCTCAGGTCGAAAATTCGAGACCCTCCCTGATTGGGAGTTGTTCGGATTGGGTTGGTCTCGAGGGGGCAGTGGTTCCCGATACCCGTGGGTGATAGGGTACGTCTCCTGACGGGGTTGAGAGAAGCCATATATTCCCGCGCACTAGCTTGAATAGCTAGTACTAGAAGATGTGCTAGATCACCAGGCGGCCCTACCGAATTTCAATAGCCTTCCGCTTTGGGTTTGGCGCGCGTAAATGGCCTTGTTAGTCTCTAGGTCTTGCCCTATGGAAAGCCCCACGGAGGCGCTAGGCGCCCTTTCGGGACAGTTCAGTAGCTCCCTGGTCATCAGAGGGGAGGTCAGGCTTCACTTTGGGTGGATTGCCCTGGTAGATATAGTAGCCTCGTCCATCGCATCCCAGGCGACGTCAAAAGCTTTCCCTTCTGAACACGCCTCCTCACATTTAAGCAATTATAAGGGTTTTCCACCCTTAAACATATGGGTCCTTCTTAATACATTCACCAATTTAGAGCGCTGTTGCAATATTTTTCTTGTGTCCTCAGAAATTATCTTAGACGGTGCAAACGTGCTTCCTATGTGTGTTAATTAAACTTATATTTATAGAAGTTACATAGTGTTTTACTTAGTGTAGTTTTATAAATTTATTAGTGTTTAATAGTTATTTGTGTTCAGTAGTTGCGTAATTTAATTAGGATGTGAAGACTGTGGGTATCGAACCTAACATTGATATGCTAACATGGATTTCCATTCATACTTGTAATATATACCTAACAGTATTTCTAAACTTTCTCGAGATATTTAATTTAATTATTATGCGGAATGTACATGATTATTTATTTAAAATTGTGTTTAGCAGAACAGCCCCCCCCCCCAAAAAAAAAAAATATACTGCTTAACTTTAGCGGACATCCTTGTAAAAGGCTTCGAACATTTAAAAAGAGTAATAGAGTTTCCTTACTAGTTTTTCTTTAATTCCTTTTCTTTTTACTTTTGAAGTATTTATTGCTTTGTTAAATTAACAGAAATTCACTACCTGTAGCTGCCATAGAATAAAGGAAAATTTTTTAGGATAAAACGGCTCACGATTGCAATAAACAAAGCACTAACGTGCAAATTCATGCACACTGATGCAATTTAACCCCTTTAAAATTGTAATGATGTTTTACTAAACTTTCCTTAGATTTTATGCTAATTATACGAATTTAGTTCTTCTACGTAATTGAAGTACTAATACCATTACATTATTTTCAGTTATGTTATAAACAGTTGTAACATTATGTATTATAGGCAACAATCATTTAAAATTTATTTGAAAAGATCAATGACGATTTCTTACAGTGAATTCTGCTTTATTTTTTTATTTATATTTTGCCTCTAAACGTTATTTTAAACAACGGTAACACATGCCTAATACGTGCCCAACATTCTTCACCTCTGACCCCGGTTGCTGTTTCCTAAGATGTTTATGACATTGTGGTTAGGGGGAAGAATAGTTTTTCCCTACAAAGAGAGCCGGTTGGATGATGGTTTAAGCGCGGCCACTATACACTTGAACTTATATATACGTTCCTTTAGTGGCGTGCTTAAAAGTGAGCGTGAATGTACGTTAATGAATAAAAGTCTGTAAACTCGTCTAAATTATTACTGCAGCTCTCAGTATCTCGGTGTGATGTTTTTTGAATCGACATACACAGTGATAGTCTTCTGTCCCATACAACACTTATGCACTGAATTACCTACCCCTCCTCTATAAACTGTTCTACAGATCATCCATTAGAAGACACTCAAGAAAGGCATAAGTCACATGTCACTGAGCACGTTGTATAAATTCAAAAATAAGTAGGTGCAGCTGACTCACCTGGTGTACTCATCATACTCAGCAAACCTCACCTCCTCCTATTTGGAACCTTCAATGATGATGGAGAAAATAAATTTTGTTCTATTGTTCATAACTTCAGTATAATGATGTTCAATTGTTTTTAATGTTAAAGTAGGGTTTCAGTATTCATCAATTAAATATGGAATACGAAGATAAGGTTAAGCAATGCGCGTTAATACTATAGCTAGAAGAACAGTTCAAGGAATCTCAAGGTACTGGTCTAGAACATGTCGAGGGTTGAGGATTCTTTTCCAGAGGAATCCATGTAGACCTTAGAGGTCCTGTGTTGAACATCATGTAAACCACGACAAAAAATACTTGCTTATTAAGTTAAATCAAAGTTAACATTTAATGTTTTCATTTGATACCCCGTCATATTTAAATCAAACTATATTAGGAACGAGAAAATTCTGTAAAATAAGAGTTTTTAATTTTGTTTATCAATTTACTTGAGCACAAATTAACATTTAGGCATCCTGTAATTGCAATACATGAACCAGCATAGCAATGATACCTAAGTGTCACGAATGAATATTTATCACGTGGAACCTAGAACTGAGACTGGTAATCAAAGGTTAAACAGTGGATTTGCCCGGAAGGTAGGCTACGGTTTAAACTTTGTGTACTTACGTTGAAACGGTGAACATGTAGCGTTAGAACGAAGGCAGCCGTGGACAATAAAGCTAACACTAAGCCTTGCCGCAGGCTAAACCGAATCAATTAAAAGCATTTGAATTCGTGGGTTGCATTCTCTCGCTCCAACTTGTGATAATTACCATATACGTGGTCTCTGGTTCGATTTCCGTTCATACAGCGGTGGTTTATATTCGGACGTAACAGAGCTATGTTCAGTAAGTAGTAATGACAATTACGATGTTGCAATAAGGAAAAGTATTGTGAATAGGAAGCTTCTGATTTATGTTGCAGGGTTTCTCAATTGAGTTCGTTATATGTAGTTTACATATTGCATAAAAATTAGAGATTTTACTAAACAAAGACGTAATTTTATAAAACTTACAATGATAGCTACTACACACTTAATTACAAATGCATGATGTTGCTTGGTTTACGGAATTCATCAGTGAAATTTTGTTAAAATGTATAAAAATATTTTCTTTATAGCCTTGATAACGTTTTACATTTTAGACCAGCAAGACCTTTATTCCAAAATCTTGAATTGTGTAGTTAATTATACAATCAACTTCAGGATTTTGTAAACACATTGGTTTTAAATTGTAATTCTGATATCAGTTTTATAAATAATATTTCAAGAAGTTAGAGTAAAGTTGTGTACATATGAAGTTATAAATGGTTTATATTCATGGTTGCCAATAATAATTTTGAAATGTTATATAGTTCTGTTAATAAATTTTTTAATTATAATGAATTTTAAGAATATCTTATTAATTTTTGAAAGTAGGTAACTTAATAATTGCTCATTTTAAAAATTTGTTTGATAATTAATCAATCTTTAATTGATAGCTTTCTGTTGTTAGGATGTTCTTGTTTGGTTAAATAGTAGTGCTGGATAACAGTCGCCAGTTACCGGCGGCGAAATATTATTATGGGGAAGTTTAAAATATAGTTAACAACTGGATTGTCATATATGTGTTACTGGAAACCAGTAATATTATACTTTTTATGGATAGAGTCAACATGAAAAATTCAATGCCATGGCCGGGATTTGAACCACGGATTGAATTTTTTATGTTGACTCTATGAAAAACTTTAGCCTATAAACGGCTAGTGTGGAGAAATGATTAATTTCCATCAATTAACTAAAATTATATATTTTGTTTAAAATATTTTTAAGTATGTTTGAAATTTTTGTAAAAAAAGTTATTTTAAATTTATAAAATTTTGAAAGGGTAGAATTAGGAAAAATTAAATTTTTATTTATATTTATTGAAATTTAATTTATTTTTGGGTATGTTTATTAGAAATATGGTGTGGATTTTTGTTTGATTAGTGTATATTTTAAAATGTTTGTAATTTTTTATTTATTATTCTTTTTACTATCTGTAAATTGTGCATGTTTTTGTATGTTTTTGATGTTTTAATAAATGAATAAATGTCTGAATATTTACTGCGGATTAAGAAATTAGGTACCGGGGTATAGTATGCAGATTTTTATTTCGTTTTATTTTATCTTCTATTTCCTAACACACACACACACACACACACACACACACACACACACACACACACACACACACACACACACACACACATACACACACACTGCGCGCCCAGCTTTTTCTGAAACAGATCTTTCTTATTCACAGGACACAAAACCTTTATTTCCAGTAAAATATCTCTGTCGGCCTTTTGGGTGGGATGCAGTACTGTTTCCTCTATGTACCTGGTAGAGAAATTTAAAACTATTTATTTCCAGGAGATGAAAAGATGAATAAATATTACTTCCGTTTTGAAGTCAAACCGATATAGAGTCTATCCTTGATGTATAGGAAGAATATTTATTGATATTCACATTTAGCTGAATTTCATTTCTGTCTTAGCTTGTCTGAGTGTTTACTTTATTCGTGTTAATGTGTAAGTTTCTAAGTAAAACATTATAGAATTTGTGTAATATTTAGAATTGTGTAAGTTTTCAGTCTTTGTAAACTGTAACCAGTGTTTATTCTGGAAGTGTCGTTTGTGTATGCCATACTTTTTTCCATAGTCTCGACCGCAGATCTTTATTAGTTCCTTTACAACATATGGGTCTATAGGGAGTGTGTACGGGTAGAAATATTTTCATGACTTACGATAATTTTGCTAAAAATATTAGTGTAAAGACAGTCCCACTTTCCAACACAACCTCATTGACAGCTCGTAAAGGAAATATACAATAAACAGTTTTATGAAATGAAAATGAAAATGATTTCATTGCGTACAGCCCATTGAATAACATAGTCATAAAAGTTCCTTTTTAATAAACTGCCACAGTGTGGCATTGTTGTGTTGCTGTCATAGGCCGGAGCCGTGCGCTTTACAGGAGAGAAAGACAGAAGGTCTCCAGGACGTTGCGTCCATTGTTGCTGTCGCTAAAGTTTTCGAAAGATCTGCGGCTTTCTACAAATTATGGCTGAGGAGGTATAAATACCCGCAAGGTGCTAGAGCGGCAGTTGTTTATTGGTTATTGCGACAGTCGACTATTGAAATTTACCACAGTGATTTCTTTCATTTGTTTTCGTACAGCAAAACACAAAGTCTGCCTCGAAGACAGCTGATTGTCAATTTTACGAATTTTTACTGCAGCAAAAGTTGTTCTAAATTTCTGCAAACCGAATTTCCGAATCTGCGTAATCCACGCATTCACAGTATTGAATGTGAAGTATTTGTATTTCTGGAGCTTGATGCCTTTTAGCTAAGTTATGCTTTATGTTATTCTTAATTTTATTGTTATTTTTGAAGTACTAAAATTCGTGTAAGTGCTGATCCTAATTAACTAAAGTTTTTCACTTGTCTTTATTCTTTTATTTTATTCATTTTCGTTCTCCATCGTTGTCATATCAGATGAATGAAGTGACTGAAATAATGTTCAGATGAGCCTTGGTTTAGTTAACTAACATGCGGTTTTCAGGATAAGGAAAACAACTGGAAACAGCTTACACAGTTAACTCACCTGACCGAGATTCGAACTTGGTATCTCTTTAATGTGGCGCAGACACGATACTATCTACACTACAGAGACGGGTCGCTTAGACTACTGAATAATCACATGGCCCTTACTTTATTTTCCTTTCATTGGTCTTTTCTATTTGTCTTTCATTTCAATCCTAGGAGTGACATTTTCCACCAAATTTGTTAATATACCAAAAATATACACTACTTCTTGTGGGTTTTGACATAGCTAAACTTCAAGATAGTTATCCTAATATTACTGTTATAAGTGGTACTTAGGCTAAAAATATTGCATATGATTATGGACAAAACGATTTTACTGTGTTAAATAAAGTCTGATAAAAGAGATTTCCATATTATTTACCAATACATTTTGAATATTAAAGAAAAGAGAAAAAATAATGAAGACAAGTATAATTACTTAGTTGGCAGAGAATTTATTTGCTGTTCCAAATGTGCTGCTTAAAATTCTGGATTAAAATATGTTTATTTAAATAAGTTTCTTAATCCTCCACAGTTGACATATGAGTCATTTGCATTTATTCTTGTCAACAATCATGGTACAACGGGGCAGGTGCTGTGAGATGACCGAAAGCATGCTCGCTCGCTCGCTCGCTCGTGACAGCCAGAAGGATTTTGCTTTGTGCCCACCCATTAAGGGTTTTACCGCAGGTAGGATTTGTACTGAATTATATAGGATGAAGGTGATGTAGGTTTTTTGATTGGGAGTGAATTTTGAGGTTACCAAAGTACCTTCGGGTTGAAGGGGAGGATTCAGTACTTAGCACCCAATTTTTGTTTTTTGTTTTAAATTTTAGTTGGGGAGAAATTTAGATGCCAAACAGCTTAGAAGAATTATGAGGAGCTCAGCCTTAGCTGCTGATAGGATTAGCTCCTGGGTTATCTAGGGTGCCCGCATGCCATACGGGGGACCCGATGCAGTCTAGATCGGCGTCTAGTGGGCTCATAATTTCCCAATGATCTGACAAGGGCGCTTCTATGTGATGGTAAACTTGCGTATAATTTTGAAGCCCGGCGCCTAATTTCATCCTCCACGTATGGAAGACCCGATGCTTCGTGGAGCAACCTGGTAGGGAAATAACGTCCCACAGAATAGATAGACCGCAGTCCTCTATTCTGTGCACGTTGAGGCCATGCTTGCCAGCTGTCTGCTGCCATGGCCCAGATCTCGCAGGCATATAGCATCACCGGGATTACCAGCGCTCGGAAGAGATACAACTTCATGCCAACTGGCATCGAGGTCGACCCCAGCATTGCGTACAGGGAAGCGATTTCTCCCTGTACCTTCGCTGAAAGGTCCATGATGTGTCGGCGAAAAGTTAGACCCCTGTCCAAGTTTACTCCTAGGTACTGGACAGAGTTAGACCACTCTATCCTTCGACCTCGGTAGCTGAAGTTGGGGCAATCTGCGGGGGTGTGGCGCTTTGTAAAAAGTATGGCGTGGCTTTTGTCCGGATTTACGGACATCCTCCAACGCCGGCACCACTGCTGTGTGAGACGGAGATGTCTTTGAATGGGGATGAAGGCTCTGAGGATGTGTTTGTCCTTGCAGAACAGAAACACGTCGTCAGCGTATTGTGCCATTACGACTCGTGATTCTGTGGGGAAATCTGCCATAAAGACGTTCAAGACGGTGGGGGAAAGCATGCTATAGTCATTTCGGCGTATTTATAACATAACTAGACTAATACATTGCACTAAGAAGTGTGCTGCGTAGGTAACTAGAAGTAGAAACGGAAACAAAAATTAAAACTAGTTGCCAGGTCTGAACATTGTGACTTTACTAACTTGGATATCTGGATTCATTCGAGCAGTTCTTAATACTCGTATGGCTTGTTCGTAAACCTTATACATTAAAAGCCACGTAAACTACAAAGAAATAATGTTTCTTTGAAATCTAGGAAATTAATCTGTGTTTATGGCTTTCTCTACTGTTTTTGGAGAAACCAGATTTAAAACTCTTGCTCTGTCATCTTCTTTATTAAGATAAACGTTTGTCAAGATGGTTACTTCACATATTTCCTTGTAAATGCAAGGACAATAGAAGAATACACTAGACGTAAGTGATAGTCGGATGTTTTAAGAGCTTGTTGCTGTGGTAGCTAGAAGTGTTATTCTGTACGCAGGGTAGGTCATAAAAACAAATGAAAACCTATTTGAAAAGATATATTTGAAAATTAAGTCACAAGAAATACCTAGAACATTATTAGGTAAAAAGCGAATCGAGGTGAATTTTTTATCAGACCCCAAAAATTAAAGATTGACACTTACTGCCATGAAAATACTTTAATAGACCTATTTGGAGAAAATAACATTCTTAAGACATAGTTCACTGGAGGAATTTCCTGAAAAGTGTTCATATGGCGTGCTTAATATACCGACTTAGTTATTTGGTTCATCTTTATTTTTCAGTTACCCTAGTGACAAAATAAACACATATATACACACGCTCAGACGCGCACACTCGCGTAGATATTTTTTATAAAAACTGTTTGGCTGTCAGGTTATTTCTAAACGTGTATTTACGGTGAAAACTCAGTATCGAATTTTTAAACTGAACGCAATATCTCTGCTACTTGCTGTAAGGAAGCGGTAGGGAGAATAATAATTCAATTAACTTGTTCCTTTCACAATGAGCTTGGTTATTAAACCTAACACGAAAAAGCTCCTGCATAATAAAAGACATTTTAGAGGTTTCCACGCAACAGCCTGTTGAAACAATGGAAACAGATAGCGATTACATATCGCGTTATTAATCTCTTAACCAGAGTAACCCGCACAAAACACTATTAATTAGATATTGATTTAATTTGACAATGTGGTTAGTCAAACGCTTTGAACAACGCGCCCTTTGTAGGAGCGCAGAAACAAAGAAACCATTTATATCGTGGAATGTCATTCGCAGCAAAAACAAAAGCTTCACAGGAACCAGGAAATGCATGGCATACCAATATGCACTGAAAGCGGATATGTATTTACGCAATTCCGGTGATAACTAAACAGCGTAAAAAATTAACGGGTATACTAATGAGAGTTTCTCATTAAATTCAGAAACGTGAAATGATTTTTGTGGCTCAAACAAATAGTGTGCCTTTTGCAATAAAGGTAGGCGTGTCATTGTTGTACAGTAAATAGTTTGAAGGTATGAGGTCTAGTATTGTGTGCACTTTACGATTATACATTCTATTTCCGTCCTGTATTTTCTGCTTAGAGTTTCATGTCTAGTTATGATAAAATAGTAAAGATGATATTAGTCCTTAAGCTGAGATGTAGACCGAAATATTCAATAGCTCCAAAGGTTTACCAGTTAAGGCAATCAAACTTTGCAGTACCACTTGTTATAGGTTTATAGAGATTCGTGACATTTTAATACATTTTAATTATGAATATAATATTATAGTACCTTATACTTTGATATAATGCCAGTATTTTATCTGAACTATCCTTTGCATTCCTTTAAAATTCTCTTAAGTACTTCTTAGACGGTTAATGCATATTCGCCTGTAGCAGTTTTCGTGTATTCCTTTTCGTGAATTCTTAAATTTTAAATTTTCATGTCGAAATAAGAAATAAAGATTGTATTTCTGAGATAAAAATAGAGAACGAAGGCCTACATCAAAATTGAATTCCATAGAAAGTGCAGCTGAAGACATGTGTTCTTTGCTATGAATGTAGGCTGCATCGTTCAGGAGAGAAGGTCCGTTGAAGTCGAAAAATATTTGATATCCAGAAAAATAAATTTCAATCTAAAGTGAAAATTTAGCTTAGAAGGTTAGTGTAGTAGCATAATTTCAAAATTTACAAACGTCTACTGCCCCATCATCATCCAGGCAAGCAGTATCACCGGTTATTTAACCTGGGCCCTCCCCATCCAGAGCACAAACCACCAATTGCCTACTTCTGTACGCGTAATAGACCACCTAATATAGGAGTGTAGTCCAGCTCGAATCATACAGATGTCGCAGGTGTCACATATAGTGCGATCCATATAAACCTGAACCACTTAAATAGGCAATAACATTTGAACCAATAATAGGACACACACGCAAATTTTGGAGAACATAATACACAATTGGGATATTAAATTACACTATTCACATCTCAGAGAAAATGTTGGAAGTGTCCTCCACCAGCATCTCTACATGTTTTCACTCGCCTCACCATATTCTCTTAAGTTTTACGGAGAGTATCCTCGCCAATGTTACTTATTTCGGTTCGGATGCATTTCTTGAGAACATCAATAGTCCGTTGTCTAGTCTAGAGTTATTTTTAGATACTCCCACAAGAAAAAAAAATCCGGTGAGGTTAGGTCTGGAGATCTGGGGGGGCCACAGAGCTTTTGAGATTATTCGATTATCAAAGAAATTGCTTACAAGTTCCATGGTGTCATTAGATGTATGGGACGTTGCTCCATCTTGCTGTAAATAACCTTCTCTCAATTCGATATCATCTCCATAAAACTTAGAGAATATGTGAGAAGAGTACAAACATATAGATGCTGGTGGAAGACACTTCCAACATTTTCTCTGAGATGTAAATAGTGTAATTTTATCTCCCAATTGTGTATTATATATACCTTCTGCTTTATTTATTTAGACCTTTCACGTGTTTCCGCATCAAAAGATAGAGGTTATCCATCTGCAACATGGGTGTCCAACTCATTTTGTACCATTGGTTGGGCATCCTTTCCATGTGTTCTAACCTTTTTTTACTATTCCGTGTTTAGGTTGAATATGTTTACGTCTGTTCTAATAAACTCTTATGTGTAATTAAGAATTTATACTCCGCTACAGAATGTAAGAATTTCATTTCAGCTTTCTTCTGTTGAATGTAAGTGTCCAATTCTCAGAGGCATAAGTTAGCATGGGAACTGTCATAATTTTATGGAATTTTAATTGATTTTCTGTTAATATTTTATTTCTGAGTGTTATTACTGTTCCACATACTGTGACTTTGTGGGTTCATGAAATTAAAGGTCCAATTGCACAAACTCAAAATGTTCTTTATTTCCACCGAGTTACAGTTGGAACACTTGTCGATTACATAGAATTACGTAGCGCACACAATTATAATTCACCAGTTCGTCTGTCACAGGTCCACTCTGCACTCGCAATTACGTACAACTCCTCCGATGCACGTACACAGTCTTCCCGTCCGTTCACTAGCACGGCGCTTCTCCACCTGCTCGCCAAGAACTGAACTGACTCGCCAACTGCAGCCCCTTTTTATAAGAATATCACTGTTTCTGGAAGCCTCGCGGTTCAGTGAATTATCCTGAAATTCCAGACGTCAAGGAGGGGGAAAGAGATGGCTAGCGATGTTTTTCCAACCATCCCCCTCGTTATTGCTACAAGACAAATGGGTAGGCGTAGCCTCAATGCCTGCTGTCGCCTACCCAGCTGCTAGCTGGTCGGGTCTTCCGATAATGAGGTGACAATATTTAATAGAAACTGTTTATTTTATGTTTATATTATTATTTGGCATTAGCATAGGTTATATTACAGTTATTTAAAATTATTTACCTATTCTATTATTTATTAACATTTTATATCTTAAGTACTTTGTCCCTTGGAAAACCATCACTTTTGTTTTCGTCTCTGAAATTCTCAACATTTGCACCACTTCGAAATGAAAAGAGTAACTCAAATATCGTAAAAACATGAAAGTGCAATATGATAAATTATTGGGTTATTTACTTCTGAAAATTTCTTCCACAAAATTTAACTTAAATTCAATGTAAATTGCCTTGCCAAAAGCACCTTCTACATTTTCACTTGCCACCACACTTTAAACAAAGTGAATTGCGATTCGGGAACTACATATGCTGGATGGGACGAACAAGTAAATTCCACATCTAGGAATGCGTGGAAGGCATTACATTTCGTAATGAGAATATTGAAAAAGGGGAGCGCTAGGTCCAGGGAAATTGCCTACAAGGCCTTAGTGCGGCCGGTTATGGATTATGGAGTAGCATGCTGGGACCCGTATAGAGCTAACCAAATCGATCCGTTAGAAAAAATACAGAAGAGGGCAATAAAATTCATAACAAGAGGCAAGTATTTTGGGTCTATAAAAGGAGATGAGACTAAATGGGAGGAATTAAGAATTAGGCGTAAAAAACATAGGTTGGTAGCATTATTCAAAGCTAATGCTGGTGTAAAGCCATGGGTGGACGTTAGTATAAGGTTAGATAATCCGGATTATTATGGACGAAACGATCATAGGTATAAAATTAAGGGTAGAAGATACAGAACCGACGTAGGAAAATTTTCTTTTGTTAATAGAACCATTGAAGAATGGAATAAATTGCCTGCAGCAGTCTTTCAGGGCTGTCCCCTGTCGCTGAAGAAATTTAGAAAAAACCTAGTTGGTTTATAGTTTAACTTTTGAAGTATAATGGTATATAATATGTAAATACAGAAGTAGTTAGATATGTTTTAAGTGACTAAAGTAAAATAATATCATGTTTGTATTGTTTATTGTGTTATTGTGGTAAATCTAGTATTTGTAATTTGATCTGTATTCTTAACTGTGCCACCGGGTAGTACCCAATTGCAGTCAATAAATACATACATATATGGGCTAGAACATAAGCCTGTGCCATCTCTTAAACAGTTCCAAAAGTTCTCCTGTTAACTAAGAAGCTTAAAACTACTTGCATCATCATTAAGGATATCTTGAAGCAGTTTAGGTTAACCAGGGTTTCTGAAGTGATGCAAAGGTGATGGAGTATCTTTAACGCCGTCTCTGGTATAACTGCTGCCAGCTACTTCAGTGGTTAACTATGATACTTTGGTGGTGGCCAGAAACAAGAACACCAGTTAGGTGCAGTGCTAATTCAATTGAAGTTGATAGTGACTTGTTTGAATTTGAACTAAAACGATTTTTGAATATTCTGACTCGAAAACGTGATTATTGAAATATAACTTCTAAATTCTGACATATCCACACCTTAACGTTCTTAGCTAGTGACTTCTAAATGTGCATAAGTAATCGGTGCACGTTGTTTGTGCGCTGTCGATAATAAATTACTGGAAGTATTTCTCTAATATTGTAACCATTTCAAGCGGAAAAAATACGAGGCATGTTTTTCTTTTAAGTCAGTACCGTTTTGCGATTCCGCCGCCGCAGCGCTACGGTCGGCATTCCGCGCATGCGCGCTGGTTACCTGCATCTCTTGTCTACGCACTAACGCCATTACAGTCTCATTCTTCATTTTATACGTTGGTTACTGAGTGTTTAAAATGCCTCCGACAATCGTGAGTCCCACCAATTGTGAAGTACGGGATGTTATACGATTTCTTAGTACTAAATGCGTAAAACCGATCGATATTCATCGTGAGACCTGTGAAGTTTACGGACAAAACATTATGAGTGATGGAATGGTAAGGAAATGGGTGAGAGCATTTAAAGATGGCCGCACAAATGTGCATGATGAATAACGGAGTGGGCGTCCTTCGGTCGTTACTGAAGATTTGGTGCAGAAAGTGGACGAAAAGGTGAGAGAAAACAGACGCTTTATAACTTCATCTTTGTGCGACTATTTTCGTCAATATTTTCGTAGTGTTTTGTATCGCACTGTGACCGAGAACTTGAAGTAACGGAAATTGTGTTCACGTTGGGTTCCGAAAATGTTGACGGATTTGCACAAAACCCAACATTTAGGCAGTGCATTGACTTTCCTTGAGCGGTACCACAATGAAGGTGAAGATTTTTTTAGACCAAATTGTTACTGGTGACGAAATATGGGTGGCCTACGTCACACCAGAATCGAAACAACAATCCATGGAATGGCGACATTCATCATCACCCACAAAAGTGAAGTTTAAGCAAACAATTTCTGCCCGGAAAATCATGTGCACAGTTTTTTGGGACAGAAAAGGAATATTGCTGGTGGAGTTTCTGCCTCGTAATGAGACAATCAATTCAGCGTCTTATTGTGAGTCTTTGAACAATGTGCGCCGTGCAATCCAGAACAAAATACGTGGCAAGATCTCATCAAATCTTTTCAATGGGAAGCTCTAGATCATCCTCCATACAGCGCTGATCTGGCGCCCAGCGACTATCATTTGTTCCTGCACTTGAAGAAACATCTGGGCGGTCAGCATCTTCAAGACGATAACGAAGTCAAAACAGTTGTGATACAGTGGTTAACACGTCAGGCGGCAGAATTTTATGAGGAGGGTATTCAAAACCTGGTGCCACGTTATGACAAGTGCCTCAATATTCACTGAACTTATGTAGAAAAGTAGATTAAGGTACAGGCTTCCATGTAAATATAAAATTATTGCGATATATATGCACGTCCTTTTTTAAATTCCAAAACGGTCCTGACTTAAAAAAACATGCCTCGTACTCTCTCGTTTAAAGTTAAATCCCATCTAATTACCTCATCCCCGCCAAAATTACTACACATAGGCTACAATGTAATTCGTATCGAATACATATGTTATCAAATATTTCATTTCCTTTCTATCTATCAAAATTATGTTTTTGCTTAGCAGCTGACTCCATATTTTATTTCCAGGTATACCTTGAGCTAATGGCATTCTTCGCTACACCGCCTTAAATAATTTCCCCCAGGAGCCTACTGATGTAGTTACGGGAATTAGCGATCCCGGGTTCCCGAGCCAAACTGACAGCCTCGATGTGGATTCCTCTTGGTGGTGAGGGGTCAGTCAAAACACCCACCCACTTGTAGGCCGGGCGTGGAGACCCGTGCCGGTGGAAAATGTTTGTCCTGGTAGTTGAGGGATGTATATCTGAGCTCGTTCCAGTTTTCTTCTGAATTCGGGGAGGGTGCGCATTTCCGATACACTACTTTAGTGTCTGCTTCGTTTAAACGGGAGGTTAGGGACCAACCCACCCCTAATCTATCGACCAGGACTAGGTATTGTACCGAACTCCAGGGTGAGTGGGACGGCGAACTGGCTATATCCCCTGTGTAGCCCAATTATTACAGTGGGATGACCCCTTATTGGGCTCCGTGGTGGGTGGAGAGCACTGGGGGATGAAATACATACAATTTCTTATTGCAAACCCTAAAATTAAACGTGGAGAAGTAATAGCTGAGTTTTGTGGTCCTCGCTATTTAGTTCTCTGTAGAACTGACGAAGGGCGAAAGTTTACTACCGTGAACCCTTTCATTATTCAGAAGGGTTTAGATAATATTGCCGGCCCTGTAAAGTCATGTACTAGACCTCGCAATGGCACGATCCTGGTTGAAGCAGTTTCTCCGACGCTGGCTGCAAAACCCTTGAAAGCCAATATTCTTGCGAGCTATCCTGTGCGCGTTGAATTGCATAGGACCCTGAACTCCTCGCGTGGTGTTGTAAATACCAGCGCATTGGAACGTATGTCCAATGGGGAGATTCAAGAAAACTTGGCGGAACAAGGTGTGTCAAGTGTATATCGAGTTCACCGCAAAGAACGAGGTGAACTAGTGCCCACTCGTACCCTATTTCTTACCTTTGATCGGGTAGAACTCCCGCAAAGGATTAAGGTAAGGAATGAAGCTATTGAAGTGAGGCAGTATATACTCAATCCAATGAGGTGTTACGAATCCAGCGCTTTGGCCACACGAGTGATTCATGTAATGGAGTTGCCACTTGCGTTGACTGCGAGGAAGTCAAGCATGACAATGCATGCACTTCACCGACAACGTGTGTTAACTGCATTGGTAGCCATTCATGGAACTCCAGAGAATGTCCCCGTTTAATGGAGGAGAAGGCGATCCAAGAGATCCGGGTAAGAGAAAGGGTGGAAACCCGGAAACTCTTGCGTATTCGCCAGCCTTCTGTACCTTGGACCTTTACTTATAGTACAGTTGCAGCTAAGCCGGTACCTAGATGTGAAGTCGCAATGCAAACCAGCGAAATAAACGGGGAAGTAGTATCCAAAATATCTATTACACCAAGATCACAGTCGAAGCAACAAACGCCAACACGAATAACAGTGAGCGCGCCGACCAAGTCCAGTCCTAAGAAGAAGGATTCAGCCAAGTCACCGCAGAAAGCATCTACTTCAAGAACATGTGAACAGGTAATGTATAACTGTCGCCAAGGAAATTTAAGACCTCGTATGACAGAACGGACTTCCTCAAGAAAAATAGTAAGACCAGTGAAAGGAAAGCTGGCCAGCACAAAACTCCGCGAACATCTCCGTCAAAATCTGAGGAGGACGCCGATCGGCGACTTCCATCTTCGCCGGTCGCAGTTTTCGATCCTGTTGAGAGACTGGATTCGAAGTTACCAGTCCGGAAGCCCTCCTCTTCCATTGAAGATGTGGAGCTGGTAGATCCTGTCCTCACTACCCAAATGACAGTGAGGAAAAGGCGGGAAAGACCTACTGAAAGTGCTAGCCCAGCCCCAAAGAAAAGGAACAAATTGGTTCGAGCACCACTGGGCAGATAGCTTTTGTCATGGCAGGTTGATATTGAAAGTAGTACTACTTATGCCTTTTGGTATTTTTTGGTAATTATTGCTTTGTATTATAATTTTTTAACCATTTGGGCTTATTCATTTTATTATCTTTTTGTTTTGATCGGTCTTTTAAATTTTAGATGGTTTATATCTGGCCATTACCATGAATTAGTTTTTTTTAAAGGGCACTGATGACATGTAGTTTAGCGCCCTTATATACAAATCAATCAATCAAATAAATAATTGCCTGTACATGACCAACAATGCATCCGTAATGACTTCCGTTTCCTACTTTTGCTAGCTAGTGATTCTAATTCAGGCGCATTATATTTGTGCTTTAATTTTAAAGCAAATAAATGACGTTGCAATGTTACCCATTTCTGCAAACTATAAATTTTACCTGTGAATAATGCTGGATAAGTGCATTTAATCTTCTCAGGCGTAGGAGCTCAAGAGGTGCGTGGAGATATGATCAGTTCCAAGCTTTGGTATTGAACTTCTACTCTCTGATTAAAATTTTCAAAATTAACATATATGAAAAGCACTACATTCAGATTGTGTTATCTACGAATGTTCATACGAATAACTTCTATAAAAAACTAAACTTTCTGTCTTATTTCTTGTCAATCGAGATAAATGTTCAGTATATACTTGTATTTGACTTTATTGTACATGTAAATTGGCGTAGTGCGACAGTTTTAAAAATTGGTTCGCTTGTTAATGGCTTTGAAATTCCATGCTTCCTGCATAGCCACGAAAAAGAACAAATCAAGGTTTTCCATTTGAGAAAACATGCTTTGTAAACGAAAAAAAAAAAACGACCCCAAATATCTATCATCAAAATTATCGCCGTCCTCTTCTTCTTCTTCTTCTTCTTCTTCTTCTTCTTCTTCTTCTTCTTCTTCTTCTACTTCTTCACTTTATGGCATAGGCAATCAAGTGCCTGTTCCGCCTTCGAAGTCCTCCCGCCATCGTTTCCTGGGTCTGCCCACCGGTCTCCTACATTTAGGATGATACTGTAATATTTGCTTTGCAAGTCTATTATCTGGCATTCTTTCAACATGTTCCTTCCATTTTTGAGATCTTTTAACCTATTATTCATACTAAAAATGTCCAGCTGTTCTGTTATATTTTCATTTCTTACTAAGTCCCTCTTCGTGCATCCTTTCACACTTCTCAAGAAATTCATTTCTGAAGCCTGTATTTTACTCTGTTGCTTTTTAGTTAACGTCCAAGTCTCACTTCCGTATGTCAGTATAGGTACAGCCATAACTTTGTAGAACTTTAATTTTGTTTCTTTACGTATTTTGTTTCCAAATGTTCTGTTTATTCTTCCACGCACTCTTTGAAATTTGCATATTTTATTGTAGACGTCATATTCCTTGTCATAACTAACATCAGTTCCCAAGTTGTTAAAATGGCTTAACTGTTCAACGCAACGATTATTTATAACTATTTTTGTTCTAATTGGCTCTTTCCCAATGAATGTCATTACCTTTGATTTTATAAAATAAATTTTCATATTATATTGCTTACAAAGTTCACTAAGTTTAAAAATAGATTTTTTTCAGGGCAGA
This sequence comes from Mantis religiosa, assembly GCA_030765055.1. Lineage (NCBI taxonomy): Eukaryota > Metazoa > Arthropoda > Insecta > Mantodea > Mantidae > Mantis > Mantis religiosa. Next base: position 17,340,796 of record CM060955.1, on the reverse strand, counting down.
CTCACTATTTTGTATAATAACTAAGTCGTCAGCAAACAATAAAGTATTTAAAAAGTTTTTATTTGAAATTTTAAAACCTACTTTCACTAGCTGCTTCCATTTGCACACTAGGTCGTCAATATAAATAATAGAAAGTGTAGGTGATAAAGTACACCCTTGTCTGACACCCTGATTAGTAAGATTTTTTTTATAAAAATTTTACCATTGTTCCTCACATTTATTTTTGTTTGGAAGTAGAATCATTGTATCATTTTTACTATTTGTTGTGGGTATCCTCGTTCTTCCAATATTTGCCACATTTTGCATCTATTTACCCCATCGAAGGCTTTTTCAAACTCAATAAACGCCATATGCGTTTCTTTATTAAACTCCCTATGTTTATCAATTAGTTGTTTAACAATAAAAATGTTATCTACACAGGATCTGCCTCTTCTAAATCCACCTTGTTCTTCCAAGAGAAGACATTAAACTATATCCTGGAGCCTTTTGTTTATTATTTTACCAAAATTATGGTATTTAACATATTGTGTTGTTGAACAAGATCTGAGTCTCTCGTGTAATACGATTTTGTCAATATCTTACAGTGTACAGTTATGGTAAATTAATTTATGTACAGTTATGGTAAATTAATTTAAAGGAACATGTTTTTAGAGCTATTCTCCAAAAATTCACAAACTTATTTATCAACTTAGTCGTACTATAATAAAAATCCTGCGAAAGTGCGAGCGAAATTCGTATTTCTATGTAAAATTAATAGCTGGTACTGCCTTCCCTCCTATGTGCTTCCTGAAGATTTTCGAAGATATAATTTATTCTATAAATGACCTTATTCAATTTAGTGACTATAGAGAGATCTGAAATGTTGATATAAATTTTTAGTGCAGTATTTCCTCTATTTACTAAAGGTAAAATACTATATAAGGTATGCATACATTTTAAAGATTATCTGTTTTACAATACAATTTATTGTAAATTGAAAGGAGCAGGTAAACGTTTCGGCAGTGAATTGATTGATCGTGTTGCCTGCAACTGCACATGTTTTGAACTAAGTTCAGTGTAGCTGGCGTGAGATTCTTGAAAGAAAGACTGCTAAAGAGGTTGGATAGAGATAAGGAAGAAATATGTTTGTTACCTCAAGTTTATCATCGCAGTGTCAGCACTTTATTTATTCTTTGCCCTTACAATTCGTGGTACACAAGAATGTAGAAGAAAAACCTCTTTTCCACAAAGAAAAGTTCTCCACCCAGCAGACTTATGTTCTTGCACGTCCACTTGGAAGAAGTGGCTGATATAGTTGAGCCTCGCGTTATTCATTTCTACAATTGTTGAAGATAAACTTGCAAGGGTCTTTTTTCAAGGACGAACTTCTTCATTACAGTTTACCTCGGTTATAAGTTTTCAATTCAAAACTCCACCTTTTTGGTCCCTATGTGCAAATAGTATTAAGAAACGGTTGCTTACGTTATGTATATGCTGCATTAAGACGTATAGGGGAAACCATATATCATGTCTCCGCAGCTGATGTAGGGTCTCACTCACCCGATAAGTATAGATGTATTATTTTATCTTGACAGGAATCCTGTGCGGTAGGGATGATTAGCAACTGTGATGGGGATAGTGCACCTATCGCCACAATGCATCCCACGTGTAAGATTACGAGAGGGGAGGGCGGTGCATAACGTGTCTAAAAACAAATTTCGTTCTCGAAGCCAGTTTTGCAGCTCTTATAAACTAAGTTGTAGGATGGATAGAGTCAACATGAAAAATTCAATGCCATGGCCGGGATTTGAACCACGGATCTACTGGTTTCCGTCCAGTCGCTCTTAACCTTTGAGCTACCATGGCCAACGTGCCTTCCTGACATTAAATTTTCCAGTTGACTCGTATATTTCCCCGGTAGACCACTAGGGGCTCTCGCATCCGAGATACACCGTTTGTGGCGACTTACTATTGTAAGTACTTAAGTCCCAGGCTTCATCATTTAACTCTTTTTATTTTAGTTAATTGATGGAAATTAATCATTTCTCCACACTAGCCGTATATAGGCTAAGATATTTGATGGATAGAGTCAACATGAAAAATTCAATGCCATGGCCGGGATTTGAACCACGGATCTACTGGTTTCCGTCCAGTCGCTCTTAACCTTTGAGCTACCATGGCCAACGTGCCTTCCTGACATTAAATTTTCCAGTTGACTCGTATATTTCCCCGGTAGACCACTAGGGTCTCTCGCATCCGAGATACACCGTGTGTGGCGACTTACTATTGTAAGTACTTAAGTCCCAGGCTTCATCATTTAACTCTTATTATTTTAGATAATTGATGGAAATTAATCATTTCTCCACACTAGCCGTATATAGGCTAAGATATTTGATGGATAGAGTCATCATGAAAAATTCAATGCCATGGCCGGGATTTGAACCACGAATCTACTGGTTTCCGTCCAGTCGCTCTTAACCTTTGAGCTACCATGGCCAACGTGCCTTCCTGACATTAAATTTTCCAGTTGACTCGTATATTTCCCCGGTAGACCACTAGGGGCTCTCGCATCCGAGATACACCGTTTGTGGCGACTTACTATTGTAAGTACTTAAGTCCCAGGCTTCATCATTTAACTCTTATTATTTTAGTTAATTGATGGAAATTAATCATTTCTCCACACTAGCCGTTTATAGGCTAAGATATTTGATGGATAGAGTCAACATGAAAAATTCAATGCCATGGCCGGGATTTGAACCACGGATCTACTGGTTTCCGTCCAGTCGCTCTTAACCTTTGAGCTACCATGGCCAACGTGCCTTCCTGACATTACATTTTCCAGTTGACTCGTATATTTCCCCGGTAGACCACTAGGGGCTCTCGCATCCGAGATACACCGTTTGTGGCGACTTACTATTGTAAGTACTTAAGTCCCAGGCTTCCTCATTTAACTCTTATTATTTTAGTTAATTGATGGAAATTAATCATTTCTCCACACTAGCCGTATATAGGCTAAGATATTTGATGGATAGAGTCAACATGAAAAATTCAATGCCATGGCCGGGATTTGAACCACGGATCCACTGGTTTCCGTCCAGTCGCTCTTAACCTTTGAGCTACCATGGCCAACGTGCCTTCCTGACATTAAATTTTCCAGTTGACTCGTATATTTCCCCGGTAGACCACTAGGGGCTCTCGCATCCGAGATACACCGTTTGTGGCGACTTATTATTGTAAGTACTTAAATCCCAGGCTTCATCATTTAACTCTTATTATTTTAGTTAATTGATGGAAATTAATCATTTCTCCACACTAGCCGTATATAGGCTAAGATATTTGATGGATAGATTCAACATGAAAAATTCAATGCCATGGCCGGGATTTGAACCACGGATCTACTTGTTTCCGTCCAGTCGCTCTTAACCTTTTAGCTACCATAGCCAACGTGCCTTCCTGACATTAAATTTTCCAGTTGACTCGTATATTTCCCCGGTAGACCACTAGGGGCTCTCGCATCCGAGATACACCGTTTGTGGCGACTTACTATTGTAAGTACTTAAGTCCCAGGCTTCATCATTTAACTCTTATTATTTTAGTTAATTGATGGAAATTAATCATTTCTCCACACTAGCCGTATATAGGCTAAGATATTTGATGGATAGAGTCAACATGAAAAATTCAATGCCATGGCCTGGATTTGAACCACGGATCTACTGGTTTCCGTCCAGTCGCTCTTAACCTTTGAGCTACCATGGCCAACGTGCCTTCCTGACATTAAATTTTCCAGTTGACTCGTATATTTCCCCGGTAGACCACTAGGGGCTCTCGCATCCGAGATACACCGTTTGTGGCGACTTACTATTGTAAGTACTTAAGTCCCAGGCTTCATCATTTAACTCTTATTGTTTTAGTTAATTGATGGAAATTAATCATTTCTCCACACTAGCCGTATATAGGCTAAGATATTTGATGGATAGAGTCAACATGAAAAATTCAATGCCATGGCCGGGATTTGAACCACGGATCTACTGGTTTCCGTCCAGTCACTCTTAACCTTTGAGCTACCATGGCCAACGTGCCTTCCTGACATTAAATTTTCCAGTTGACTCGTATATTTCCCCGGTAGACCACTAGGGGCTCTCGCATCCGAGATACACCGTTTGTGGCGACTTACTATTGTAAGTACTTAAGTCCCAGGCTTCATCATTTAACTCTTATTATTTTAGTTAATTGATGGAAATTAATCAGTCCTCCACACTAGCCGTATATAGGCTAAGATATTTGATGGATAGAGTCAACATGAAAAATTCAATGCCATGGCCGTGGTTCAAATCCCGGCCATGGCATTGAATTTTTCATGTTGACTCTATCCATCAAATATCTTAGCCTATATACGGCTAGTGTGGAGAAATGATTAATATCCATCAATTAACTAAAATAATAAGAGTTAAATGATGAAGCCTGGGACTTAAGTACTTACAATAGTAAGTCGCCACAAACGGTGTATCTCGGATGCGAGAGCCCCTAGTGGTCTACCGGGGAAATATACGAGTCAACTGGAAAATTTAATGTCAGGAAGGCACGTTGGCAATGGTAGCTCAAAGGTTAAGAGCGACTGGACGGAAACCAGTAGATCCGTGGTTCAAATCCCGGCCATGGCATTGAATTTTTCATGTTGACTCTATCCATCAAACATCTTAGCCTATATACGGCTAGTGTGGAGAAATGATTAATTTCCATCAATTAACTAAAATAATAAGAGTTAAATAATGAAGCCTGGGACTTAAGTACTTACAATAATAAGTCGCCACAAACGGTGTATCTCGGATGCGAGAGCCCCTAGTGGTCTACCGGGGAAATATACGAGTCAACTGGAAAATTTAATGTCAGGAAGGCACGTTGGCCATGGTAGCTCAAAGGTTAAGAGCGACTGGACGGAAACCAGTGGATCCGTGGTTCAAATCCCGGCCATGGCATTGAATTTTTCATGTTGACTCTATCCATCAAATATCTTAGCCTATATGCGGCTAGTGTGGAGAAATGATTAATTTCCATCAATTAACTAAAATAATAAGAGTTAAATGAGGAAGCCTGGGACTTAAGTACTTACAATAGTAAGTCGCCACAAACGGTGTATCTCGGATGCGAGAGCCCCTAGTGGTCTACCGGGGAAATATACGATTCAACTGGAAAATTTAATGTCAGGAAGGCATGTTGGCCATGGTAGCTCAAAGGTTAAGAGCGACTGGACGGAAACCAGTAGATCCGTGGTTCAAATCCCGGCCATGGCATTGAATTTTTCATGTTGTTTCTATCCATCAAATATCTTAGCCTATATACGGCTAGTGTGGAGAAATGATTAATTTCCATCAATTAACTAAAATAAAAAAAAACTAAGTTGTAATTCCTACTATGGTAGAGAATCTCCACGCCTTTGTTGGATGTTAAATAGTGCATAGGCATTTGTAGCAAAACCCTGTTCTCTTCCAGCAGACATGATAAACAATTGACGTCCTTTCAATATCGCTGCAGAGTCCCTGTAACGTATTTCACTCCAGGCATATGGTCTAGTATGTGTTGTATTTATATAAGTTTCATCCATATAAACTATATAAATTTCACTTCGATATCTCCGAATATTTCGTAAATAATTTAGCCCTTCTGCACGTATGGTGCGATGTTCGTTTAAAATATGTCTGTCACGCTTAGTGTGTTTCTTTTTTCTAATAATCCTAGCTTCAAAAGAACTCTTCTTTATGTTTAGACACTGCCTTGGAAGTCCGTAGAATTTTTAGCTTCATAAGCACTTTCTTCAAAGTTGGTCTTTGTTTTTCTGTGCTTTAAAAATTATTCATATTTCGCCTAACTACTTTTGAATTAAAACATCCAAATTAGATTTTGTGCATGTTCTTAATATTTGTTTACTGGGCATAGAGAAGGACGTTGTTGCACTTGCACCAATGGCTTTTCTTTCCCTGATAACTCACGTAAACTGCTTTCAGACACAAATGTTGCCTTAGATACCCTTCCCCAGAATTTTGTAGCTGACCCAAACAATTGTGCCTTTTTTATAAATCTTTGGATATTGGTTATTATTTCTCGTATTTTTAAATGTAGCACTTTGCTTCCTAATGTGCTGCTAGGAGGCGGCATTTATAAATGCCATCTTGGAACCAGGAGAAAAGCACGCTTTGAAACAAGCCGTAGTGTTACCGAGTAGCTCTGCACGTGTTTAGTTGCTCGCAACTGGTACGCAACTGACCTGCCCTCCCCTCCAGTTGCAACCGTTCTGAGGTGGAATCGTCGAGATACCACTGCGCATCGCTCTGCACTTTTCAAAATAAAAAAATACATCTGTAATTGCTTCCCACACACCGGCTGTTGGTAAATATACGTGTTAATTGTTAAAAACGTGGAGCGACTGATTGATAAATTCAAAGCTGTTAAACGTCCTATATTCTTCACTCTCATTTCATGTATCTTATGAAGTTAACTATTACTTTTCTTAGCTCAGTTTGGTAAATTGATCTCTTGGCGAACTTTATCTGTTGTTCGTCTAAAGTAAGTGAATTCGATTTGTACACTACCTATGCTTTATAGTCTCCATAAAATAATAGTGAATGGCTTCAAATAATCTCGTGACAGACCAAATGGATTCAGTACAGATACAGTCGTAACTCTCGGTATGTAATGGAGGAATGTGGTTTATTTGTTACCGTTAGTCACCTCAAGTATTCCTCTAAACCAGGCCTGGAAAACAATACTCCCAAGGTGTCAAACCACTCTCCTGTCTCGGCATTCGTGACGACTGAAGGCCCGAGAGATATGCGCTCGCTTGCAATACAAGTTAGCTGGACAGAGTGTATGAATGACGTCAGATGTACAGCTCGACCATCAAATCTGCAAAAACAGCACCAAATAGTACTCTGCGAAGTAGTGAAGCATTGTCTTGCAAGTGAATGCAGACATGAGGTGAAGTTGTAGTAGAACGCGGTAGTTTTTTGTTTCCTCCTCTGGTCAGCCTATATCCGCCTGCATTTGTTTACCTACGGATCGATAGTAGTAAGAGTCCATGTGCAGTATAGCTATAGAAAACGCCTTGCCTCCGGGCTTTAGTGACGACTAAAGCGAAACAACTGGTTTCAGCTAATGCGTAGGTATGTCTTTTAGTGCTATTGGAGACAAGACTATTCGGTTCACATGTTTAGAGCAGTCTTCCCTAAATGAAACTGAAATGAAACTCCTTAGAACTGTGTTGGAAGATCTTGGATAACCCAGTCACTACCATAGACGTCTCTCCTCCGTCCGCACACATGCGGAACGTAATCGAGTATTAGAATTGAGACACGTTACGCGGATGACTCCGTATTACTTGCTGTCGCAGTACAAAAAAGTACACGCCGAGTGACACATCGATACTTTCAGAACGTATTGTTACTACGCATTGATCTCTAATAATAATGATCTAAATTTAAAGGCGCCCAAGTCAATGGTCATTAGCGCCATTTCAAAAACTGTATTTCTCTTTACTATGCTTCCTTTGACTATACCTAATTTTGCTTTGCCCTCCCTTTGCTCTGGCTCCGCTTTGACTTTGCTTTGCCTTTGCTCTTGCTCTGCTTTGACTTAGCTTTGTCTTTACTCTGCCTTTTCCCTTTCCCTGCTCTAGCTCTGCTCTGGCTGGCTCTGCTTTGGCTCCTCTTCAGCTCTGCTTTGGCCTTGCGGTAACTTTGTGATGGCTTTGCTTTGGCTTTGCTCTTGCTTAGTTCTGTCTCTGCTCTGGCTCCCCCCGGCTTCGCTTTGGCTTTACTCTGGCTTTTCTTTGGCTACGCTTAAGCTCCGCTTTCGCTTTGCTCTGGTTTTGCTCTGGGTGTGCTCTGGCTCCACTCCGGCTTCTCTCCGGCCTCAATAATATCTCATTCTAATCACCACCGTCTAACTTGGCTCTGGCTAGGTTACGGCTGCAGTTCCGGTCCCGCTCTGGCCTCACCGTAACTTCATTCTTTAACTTAACTCTGGCTTGTCTTAGGCTTCGCGCTGGCTTCACTATGGCTAGACTCCGGTCACCGCTCCGGTCCCGCTTGGCTTCGCTCAAACCTCACTCCACCTTCACTTTAACTTGGCTCTGGCTACCTTCCGGCCCCGCTCCGGTCTAGCTCTGGCTATGCTCTGGCCTCACACGAACTGCATTCTCTAACTTAACTCTGGCTGGGCTCTGGCATCGCTCAGCCTTGGCTTTGGCTAGGCTCCGCTCACCACTCCGGTCCCGCTCTGGCTTAGCTCTGGCTTTGATCTGGCTTCGCTCCGAGTTCATTGTAACCTCACATTAACTTCACTCTAAATGCACTCTAACTTGCCTCTGGCTTGGCGCTGACACTGGTCCGTGCCCCCTTCGGCCCCGCTCTGGCCTCACTCCAACCTCATTCTGTAACCTAGCCCTGGGCTGGCTCTAGTTTCGCACTCACCTCGCTCTGGCTAGACTCCGGTCACCACTCCGGTCCCGCTCTAGCTGGCTCAGGCTCCACTCTAACCTCATTCTGTAACCTAGCCCTGGCCTGGCTTTAGTTTCGCACTCACCTCGCTCTGGCTAGGCTCCGGTCACCACTCCGGTCCTGCTCTAGCTGGCTCAGGCTCCACTCTAACCTCATGCTGTAACCTAGCCCTGGCTTGGCTCTAGTTTCGCACTCACCTCGCTCTGGCTAGGCTCCGGTCACCACTCCGGTCCCGCTCTAGCTGGCTCAGGCTCCACTCTAACCTCATTCTGTAACCTAGCGCTGGCTTGGCTGTAGCTTCACACTCGCTTCGCTCTGGCTAGGCTCCGGTCACCACTCCGGTCCCGCTCTAGCTGGCTCAGGCTCCACTCTAACCTCATTCTGTAACCTAGCCCTGGCCTGGCTTTAGTTTCGCACTCACCTCACTCTGGCTAGGCTCCAGTCACCACTCCGGTCCCACTCTAGCTGTATCAGGCTCCACTCTAACCTCATTCTGTAACCTAGCCCTGGCCTGGCTCTTGTTTCGCACTCACCTCGCTCTGGCTAGGCTCCGGTCACCACTCCGGTCCCGCTCTAGCTGGCTCAGGCTCCACTCTAACCTCATTCTGTAACCTAGCCCTGGCCTGGCTCTAGTTTCGCACTCACCTCGCTCTGGCTAGGCTCCGGTCACCACTCCGGTCCCGCTCTAGCCGGCTCAGGCTCCACTCTAACCTCATTCTGTAACCTAGCCCTGGCTTGGCTCTAGTTTCGCACTCACCTCGCTCTGGCTAGGCTCCGGTCACCACTCCGGTCCCGCTCTAGCTGGCTCAGGCTCCACTCTAACCTCATTCTGTAACCTAGCGCTGGCTTGGCTGTAGTTTCGCACTCACCTCGCTCTGGCTAGGCTCCGGTCACCACTCCGGTCCCGCTCTAGCCGGCTCAGGCTCCACTCTAACCTCATTCTGTAACCTAGCCCTGGCTTGGCTCTAGTTTCGCACTCACCTCGCTCTGGCTAGGCTCCGGTCACCACTCCGGTCCCGCTCTAGCCGGCTCAGGCTCCACTCTAACCTCATTCTGTAACCTAGCGCTGGCTTGGCTGTAGCTTCACACTCGCTTCGCTCTGGCTAGGCTCCGGTCACCACTCCGGTCCCGCTCTAGCTGGCTCAGGCTCCACTCTAACCTCATTCTGTAACCTAGCCCTGGCCTGGCTCTAGTTTCGCACTCACCTCGCTCTGGCTAGGCTCCGGTCACCACTCCGGTTCCGCTCTAGCCGGCTCAGGCTCCACTCTAACCTCATTCTGTAACCTAGCCCTGGCTTGGCTCTAGTTTCGCACTCACCTCGCTCTGGCTAGGCTCAGGTCACCACTCCGGTCCCGCTCTAGCTGGCTCAGGCTCCACTCTAACCTCATTCTGTAACCTAGCCCTGGCTTGGCTGTAGCTTCACACTCGCTTCGCTCTGGCTAGGCTCCGGTCACCACTCCGGTCCCGCTCTAGCTGGCTCAGGCTCCATTCTAACCTCATTCTGTAACCTAGCTCTGGCTTGGCTCTGGCTTCACACTCGCTTTGCTCTGGATAGGCTCAGGTCACCACTCCGGTCCCGCTCTAGCTGGCTCAGGCTCCACTCTAACCTCATTCTGTAACCTAGCCCTGGCCTGGCTCTAGTTTCACACTCACCTCGCTCTGGCTAGGCTCAGGTCACCACTCCGGTCCCGCTCTAGCTGGCTCAGGCTCCACTCCAACCTCATTCTGTAACCTAGCCCTGGCCTGGCTCTAGTTTCACACTCACCTCGCTCTGGCTAGGCTCAGGTCACCACTCCGGTCCCGCTCTAGCTGGCTCAGGCTCCACTCCAACCTCATTCTGTAACCTAGCCCTGGCCTGGCTCTAGTTTCACACTCACCTCGCTCTGGCTAGGCTCAGGTCACCACTCCGGTCCCGCTCTAGCTGGCTCAGGCTCCACTCCAACCTCATTCTGTAACCTAGCCCTGGCTTGGCTCTGGCTTCACACTCGCTTTGCTCTGGCCAGGCTCAGGTCACCACTCCGGTCCCGCTCTAGCTGGCTCTGGCTCCGGCTCCGGCTCCGCTCTGGCTCTACACAGGCTTCACTCTGGCGTTGCTTCGGCTTTACTTTGAATTTAGTTTAATTTACCTTTTTAACTCAGTTTAGGGTCAAACACGGATGTGGACCTTGTTTGGACGTTCGGCATTAGTTCTTACCAGTCAGACACCCAATCGAGAGATCTGGCTAGGGACTCCGGGATCGCCAATTTCCGTACTTATCTCAGTAGGCCCTGGGTGACGCATTGAGCAAGGTCGTTTTTCACAGGTTGTGTAAGTTAATACTAATAACAGCGATAAAGTGGACCAAAATAATGAGTGCATGAGGCTATTGAAGCTCCAGATGTACAACAATGGTATCGACGCGACCTCCAATTGATCTCAAAATTCACTTAATGCATATAATCGTCATGGCTGCGTGGAAAAAAAGAATACAGAAAAATGTAGGATTGTTGAAATATGTGTAAACTACCATTACTTTAACTTATTTTTAATTTGAAATATGAATAATTATATTAAATATTGGTGTCCAATTAGCTTAAATATTTTAAATCTTGCATATTGCTCATTATTACTCTATGGCAAAGTGTAGAGGTGTATCGAAAATATGCAAACGGAGCGCTTTACGCAAGCCTGTCGCGCACACACTGTGTGTCAATGCATGCACATTCTCTTAGGTGCAATCATGTGTTCTGGGCAGCAAGTCCAGCAAGTCAGTGTCAGTGGCAGGCGCGAGAAATCATACATACTGTGTTTGAATATTGTACTCGTAACCAGAAGAGGATATCATAATCTATTTGTGCCAAGCGGCAACTGGGCGGCTTCAGTGGTAACTTACATTTGTGCATAATAACCAATTGTCTAACCTATCATGTCAGACACAAAGCTCCCGAGTGCTTTATTTGTGTTTGGTCAGTTACTGTACACGAAGTTATTAACATTTCGCTCTTCTAGTAAACAAGATAATCTAATACAGCGCTTGTCAGTGAAGGTAATACGCCTCAACGCTTTGCCATGTAGCAGTGTCTTTATTTTACTCATTACATAATTATGACCAGTCTGATGAATAATCTAAACAAGTAGTTTTCCTCGCATGAGAAACTCAATTTTTACGGAAATTAATTGTTGTTTCACATTAGCCGTGTGTAGGACGCACTATGAAAGGCTAGAGCCAGACTGAAAAACTCAATGCCATAGCCGGGAATTGAGCCACGGATCTTCTGGTTTCCGTCCAGCCGCTCTAACCATTTGAGTTACTATGGCCGACATGCTGACATGACATTAAATTCTCCAACTGACTCGTGTTTCTCCCGGTAAACCATTTAGGAGTTCTCATAAACACACGAGACAACTACCTTAATGGCGACTTACTATGCTGTAAATACTTTCAGGCCCGGACTTTATAGTTCGGACCACTATTAGGTACAATTAATGGAAATTAATTGTTCTTTCACACTAGCCGTGTGTAGGACGCACTATGATAGGGTAGAGCCAGACTGAAAAATTCAATGCCATAGCCAGGAATTGAACCACGGATATTCTGTTTTCCGTCAATTTTTACGTTTTTTCTTCTTTTTTCTCATTCATTCTATCATTTTATTTATGTCCCTGTGATAATTTACAACTGCGGTGGTATTGTTATACTTATCTTTTCTAACATTTATTAATACTGATTATATTTATCAATAATCCTTATTATGGCTTAGTTAGGTACTACTAAAACTTGTAGACATAAAGACCAATTCTAGTACAATACATTCACGGTACTTCGCTAACAACTTTGAATTATTTTCATACAGCTTCTATTAATTCGTAAAACATACAAAAGTAATAGTGTCACATTTTAAAATGCAATATTTACATATTATTCTTACAAGTCCATGGCCTTTCTATGATATTTGTAATGCAAGTAAGGTTGGGAATATTTCAAAGAATAAAACAGAGGATCAAAAAATTCAAATCGATAAGCACGGTTAACCAGAGAAGTTGTATATCAGTAAATGCTGTTTTAAGCATACGGGTGTGGTATTTACAAACAACTGGTGCAGTTATCATCTGATGAGATATGTAAAGTGGCTGCTTCACGTGAAGATAAAACCCGGAGATTGCAAACTAGCAATTTCACAATGGTAATTTTGAGATGCGAGACTGATATCGGAATGGAATACATTTAGAACCACTGCTCTAATCAACTTTAGTGTGAGCATAACCCACACTGTTTTGCCTGATACATCACTCCTTAAGTTATATTAATTCTTGCAACGCATCAAATGTGGAATCTTAACAATTGAATAAGGGAAGTTAAAAAGCACGAGTCATTTGTTGAGGCTGTATTTAAGACCCCCAAGAAAGTATTTGTTCAAAATGAATAACTATTACAATTAAGTCATAAAGTATTTCTACTTATTTGGACTACAACAGACGTTATTTACAAAGAATCGTAGCGCTTATCTGTGATTATTCGAACACATCCGTAGCTTACTTTACAGAAAAAAAAACTGATGAATGTTTCCTTTTATAGAACGTTCCACGTTGTGCATCTGGCTATTTCTCCGGTTGATTTCCTCTTATTGGTTTTCCAAATCTTTAGCATCTTGGCATTAAGTTAATACCAGATCATGCTAAAATATTTTGGGAATTGTAAAAGGAGGCGATAAAGACATTTAAACAACTTATAGTAGAGTACTGTTAGGTCCTATGCCATAGCGTAGGGGCTAAAGCATCATGCCTTGGTTCCCTGTCACGGAATGTGACGTGGGTTTGATCCTACCCCTGGGATGTGGATTTTAAGTCCCAAGTATAGGACCGGTGCCCACTCAGCATTATGAGAAATTTGATGAGCTTACGCTAGGTAAGCGGCCCTGGTCATGAAAGCCAACTTACCGGCTCGGGGTGCCGAGATGCGAACCACATCGCCCACTTCTAACTTGGGTATGTGGGCGTGAGGCCGGCAGTCAGGTTGGCAGGACTTGGTCTGATATGGACTGTAGTGCCGTGGTTTAACATTCAAGAATACTGGCACTGATTTGCTGAAAAACAACGTTCCTTTAAACGTGATCTCATTGTCTTTCATTTGAGGTATGACTGATAGCTTTATTTCTTAATTATTTCAATATAGAGAGGCTATGTTTATTTAGTTTAAGCTTTCGTAAGGAACTGCATAGTTTACTCATTAATACTAGATGTTTAGACTGTCTTTGCTTTTACTTTTATCTTTCTTTGAGCTTCCGATCCTTTTTAAGGTAAATCCCTCTGCATGTATAAGCACAGTGGGATGATCATAAAGCCCGTTGAAGTTAGGTAGTTATACATTTCGTTAAAACTACTGCTTACTTAATGTCCTGTATCTAGTAGAGTAAGTGTTGCATTCTGTCCAAAATTTCTATATTGAATACACACTAACGTGCACGCACGTGTGTGTGGAGGCTTAACTAAGAATGTCTTCTTATTCCGGGGAGTTTAAGATGTGTGTTTTCAAATAACAGGGAAGAGCTACAAAATGGTCCAATTGACAGTATTTGACACACATATTTTCTTGTCCCGTGATCCAAATTTTTGTGCAGTAATATTTTGTGTATCTATTACGGTTTAGCAGTTATACAAAAATGTTGCAGAATTAAGTGGACTTCAGAAGGTATTCCTAGAGAATTGAAGGAATATTATATTCAGTTTATCAAAATATCTTGGACATATGGTATATTTGAAATCTAGAGAGTGCAGTGGAAGGAAATTTTCTTGAAAAAGCTTCATATCATATATAAAGTAGATGCCAAATTGAAATGCTAGGTTCGGTATATAGCCAAATCTTATTCTTGAGCTATGCTGAGTATTTCATACCTACTCATGAATGTGGAGAAACTTACTTTGTAAGATTACTTTACACAAATGACATATGTTTCCTAGAGAACAATTGCTTGAATTAACTTCAACACATAGCTTTGTTCCGTTTAACTTGATCGCTACTGCTCTTCACTTCATAGTTGGCCGGTCATTAAACAAGTAACTCCTACAATGTCGCAGAAATAACTGCCTCAGGAAATATAAACTAGATAAGCTCTAAATGCGTCAAAAATTTATATAAACTGCAAAACCGTAACAATTAGGATAATTTTAACAAGCATCAATATTAATATAAGAAAACATCGCTTAACAATAAACGGAATTCATATTCTACATATGCAAGTTAAATGACTGTACTGGGAAATATTGTCCGCCTCGGTAGCTTAGATGGTAGCGTGTCTGCCTCGTGTTAAAGAGCTCCTGAGTTCGAATCTCGGTCAGGGTGAGTTACCTGGATAAGGTTTTTTTCGGGGTTTTCCCCTATCCTTCAAGACGAATGTTGGGCAACTCTAAGCTCCTTGGACCCCGGACTCATTTGAGCAGCATTTCACCCAATTCATTCACCGTAAATTACAAAAAAAGGGGAAATATCGCTGCTGCATTAAATCGTGGCGAAAATAATAAAAGGTAGATATATTTTTAATTCCAGAACATATCCTTAGGAAAAACTGGCGCTGGAGAACCCAGAGTGATGAATCTCTTCAGGAAATCCCTGTTTTATTTGGAAAAGTCCACTTACTGAAACGTATTTCTTAAGATCTATACGAAATTCATTGAATTCAGAAACACAAACAGGCCAAATGTAACTGCCAAGTCAGGTCTATTCCCCCAAAACCAAACAAAAATAAAGTTTCAAAAAGGAAAAAATAATAAAGAAAAAACTTACACTCCCCATACAGTGGAAATATCACTGATAAACTATAGCTCAAATACCAACAAGACTGGCAATTTGTTAGCCAAACTGATGCATAAAAATGTGAGACACGCATTCGAGTGTGTCGGTTAGTGGTCTTTGTTGATTATACTTCCCTACAGAATAACAAGCGGGATGGCTCAGGCGGTTTCGTCTGTGGTCCCTATTCCGGAGGCCCTGCTTTGATTCCCGTGGCCGACATACCTGACCCGTGGTTGTTTTTCGGGAGTTTTCCCGGGCCGCTAGCCGAATGCTAGGTAGATTAATCTCATCCCCCGAATTTCCTGTCCCTCCATTTCATCTCCATTATCGTTTCATATCTGGTGGTCTCTTTCAGGGTAGAAGTGTCAGCGGGTGTCTCGGCGGTGCATGTCGCGATGATATGCTCTGAGGAAAACTACTTCCTCCTCCAGTAGGTCGGTTTTGGGACCATTTTGGTACCGCCAGGCTCGGATTGCCTGTCTGGGAACTTTAGGGCTCGGCTGCTGCGCTCTTTGCCATCCCGCTGTACGGGAGCCAGTTCATTGTCCTGGCCTGACGGGGAAGTCTCTATCCAAGAAAACTGTAGGGACCCTGCCCTCTGTACTGGCGTGGCTCCTTGTTTCGGCCACCCTCTTCTACTTCGCTTCATCCTTACTCCCGGGGTTACCCCCACTGGGGGCATAGGAACAATGGGCCCGGCATGGTTGCCTACTTACCGAATCATCTCAGTAATGAAGTCCCAATCCAAATCCTACAGATCCCCACGAAGTGATATGCAATGAAACTATTGACCCAACATCAAGTTTATTAACTCATATGCAAAGAGAAATTGGTGAGATAGGCCTTTCTCAATTTTTTTCCTGACTTTGTGCTTCTGCTTATGTTTCCTGGCTTTTCCTTTTGTGTTACACATATTCATAACTCACAAAAACATTTATGCCAGAGATGGGATTCGAACCCGCAGATGTAAGACACCCACTAGTGACCAGCCTATGAGAATCGGTCCACACCGAGCTTCCTCTCGGTTGAAATACTCTATTCACACTATTTTTTCTGGATCTGCTTTTGATCTCGATGAGACAATGTGAAACAAATGAAGGATCTATTGACAGTACCCGTACATAAACATTTCATCTCAGAAAATTCGGATAGTTTTAAAATATCTTATAAAAATTGAGGGAATGGAAAACGAAACATTCAAATAGAAATATCTTCAGGGAATATTGAAATAAAAATCTGTTTTCAGATGTGGATGTATTTACAGATTTCACCACGGAAATCGCCGAGGGCAAACGTTAGAGAAATGGAACTCAAATATGCTCGTGTCGCCAAGTTTTTATTTATTTATTCTGTAAAATCTAATATTGGATTTCATTTCGGACGCCGTGTTCTTCTTTCTAAAGCTTTTAATGATATTCGGTTTTCCTCCTCGGCTAATTATTTTAGAATTAAGCAGAGCAAATTAAAGTTTTGCTAAGAATTAAATGCGATGGAGAGCTGTTCTTGCCATTAAGGGAACTTTTTATGGTCCAAATGAATATATTTGTTTACAAACTTTAATTAAGTTTTCAACTAGAATATAGTTTCTGCGTTGCATATTTTAAAGAGTCTGTGCTTGGTATCGTATATTAGTTTTCTTTGTAGGTCGGATTCTCCGTATCGTGCATTGAGTCTAAGGATTTAATTAAAACATCCCTAATAAAAGTTAATACAGAGATAAAGCACTTATCTAAGAACTAAAGATGGAGAGTTTCATATTCTCAGTGAAGTTTGACTTGTAGAAGAATGTGTTACATAATGTGACAAATGTTCTCAAATTTGTTCCAACAATGCTTAAAATTTGACACCATTTATACCTAATTACACTGAGGCATTCTAAGCAGAAATTTTGTATAAAATGTAACAATATTCTTCTGAATCATATCTAATTACTACTAAAATATTAGACATTCAAATGTTAGAGAAATTTCAGACAGCAAAATATTAGATTGAGAAATTGCGACTGTAAGTACTAATGTTTCAATTTTATTTTACCTTTCCAAATTCAAGCCTGCATTGGTAGCGTGGTGGTAGCATGTCTGCCTCACTCTCAAGAGGTCCCGAGTTCAAATCTCAGACAGGGTGAGTTACCTGGATTAGGTTTTCTCGGAGGTTTTCCCTTATCCTGAAAGACGAATGTCGGGTAACCCACAACAGAATGAGGACATCCCACCATGAAATCGCATGGTTAATACGTCACCTTCCCAACAGGAAAGCACCTGGCCCTGACCAGATCCCCAACATATCCCTGAAGAATCTCCCCCTGAAGCTACTAAGTACCTTGCGCTCATCTTTAATTACTGCCTCGAACAGGGTATCTTCCCAACTGCATGGAAGACTGCTAATGTGTTATACTTCCCCAGACATCACAAACCACTTCACAACCCCAATAATTACAGACCAATCAGTCTCCTGAACTCTCTGAGCAAACTTTTCGAGAAAATAATTCTAAAGCGATTAAACACGCATTTTAAGCGTACAGGGCTTCTCCGCAATGAACCCCCTCCCACCCAGGGGCCTACTTCGGTAGGTACGGGTTTGGCGCACCCGGGGTCCCAAGCCAATAGTCTCCCTCGTGTGGGCTCCTCTTCGTGGTTGAGGGAGACGGTCAACAGGCCCACCCACGTGTAGGCCATGCGTAGAGACCCGTGGAGAAGGTTTTTAGATTCTTGTCTAGTTTAGAGTTTAGGATTTAGTGAACGAAATTTTTAGTAGGTTTTGATTTATGTTTTTTATGTACATGTAATTTTAATAGGTTTTGTTACAATTGTATAGTTTTTAGAAAGTTTTATATCTGGATTTTGCCATGACTAATTTTTTTAAAGGACGCTGATGACCGCCGTAGTTGAGCGCCCTTATATATATATCATTATCCGCAATGACAGTTCGGCTTCCGAACCACCACTCCTCCACACTTGAACCTATCAGGGCCACCGAACATATCACCCAAGGCTATACTATTAACAAATCTACCGGAGCACTTCTCCTCGACTTCGAACAGGCCTTCGACAAGGTCTGGCACAACAGACTCCTGCGTAAAACGATTACCTACAACTTCCCAGACTCCGCAACCAAACTGACCGCTAACTACCTGACCGCACGATCCTTCAGATCATCTGTAAACGGGACTCACTCCAGCCTGAGACCAATCCGTGCCGGCGTACCCCAGGGCAGCATCCTTTGAAACCCTCCTGTTTAATATTTACATAAATGACATTCCCACACCAAATTCCATCAAAACTTTCGCCTACGCAGACGACGCTGCCATCATGGCTTAATCCTCGCCGCCGTGACTTATACATAGCCACCTGCAAAACTATATCACACAATTTGTACCCTGGCTCACCGACTGGCGAATGAAGCCAACCCCACTAAATGCCAAGCCATCATCTTTACTAAAGGCACCATTCATAGAAGGTAAAATATCCCTCCCCTAAATCTCCTTGACACCAACATAAACTGGTGATCCATAGTTAAATACCTTGGCATCACCATGGACAGAGGCCTGACCTAGCGTGAACACACTCATCAAATCAGAGGCAAAGCCTACTACCGATTAAGGAAACTGTACCCACTCCTAAACTACTCTAGTCTCATACCTATAGAAATTGCCTTAACTATTTACAAAACCCTCCTCCGGCCACACCTCACATACGCCGCCCCGGTCTGGGGCTTCGCGGCTAACTCACACATCAGGCGACTCCAAAAATTCCAAAACAAAATCCTACGGCTCATCTGCAAACTCCCGCGGACCATTCCAGCAGCACTCATACACAGTGAACTCAAAATGCACACCATCAATGAATTCATCCGTAAACTAGCCTCCGAACTCTACAAAAACGCAGAACACCATGCAGACCCACTCATCGGAAATCTAGGCAATTACGACCCACTGACAAATAAACACAAACGTCCCCTTTATCTCTTTCACAGACACTCCGACAATGACATTAGCGAACATGACATTCAAGATTACATCAACCAACTTGTTCCCATCTAAAACTATACATAAAACACAACCACGACGTCAACGTTAGCATCATCTCCTCGCCGAATTCCCTCAGCATTCCAAGCCATTAATAATATCTTGCACGACATAACCACCTCTTAACACCCAACCCCACAGCTACTAACATGCATGACCATATTAACCCAACAACACTAACCCTTCACAATGCATGGACAAGCATGCATCGCAATACGCACTACATGCACGCACACCTCTGCTCGAAAACACTCAGTAACAACACACCAAATCCCCAGTCTGGCACTCAGGGCCATGTTTGCCACACTGGCCTTTAACACCTCGCCTACTCAGTATGACTCATGCTGTTCACATCACTATCCAGAGTACTTACTGCAGGATCTGCCAACTAACACCACTAATCACTATCACCTAACCCCGCATCCCTGCATGATAGTATTAACAGCATGCAGGAGGCGATGCAGAATGCATGCCGATGAATGACGGTTGATCGCCACCGGGCCAACGGGGAGGGGCCTGTCTAAAAAATTATAAAAAAATCTAAGCTCTATGGACCCCGGGCTCATTTGAGCACCATTTCACCCATTCCATTCATCGTCCGATATGACTTAACGTTGTAGGACGTAAATTACAACAACAAAAATCCAAATTCATCCTATACACAGCTTGTTTGGAGAACAATTACTTCCCATTAATTGGCATGACTGTCAGTTCAAACATTAAGCCGCGTGATAAGGTAATATCTTTATTTTAGGGCACTATATATGGTCCTAAAATGAATTTGAGATGTTCTTGTGGTCTTACTGATAAAAAGGGGAGTTTTACTGTTTGCTAGCTGAAAGAAAACTAAGTGGAATTTGTCTTGAATTGCCTGAAAATAGTTATCGCACACCCGTATGCAGTTAAACTACCCTTAAATCACTTAAATACCTGCTTAGAATGGATGTCTATAGAATGACCCTGCCATATATCTCAGTGAATTCTAACGCCATGATTCACCACCGGCTGCGTTCCTAGTAGCCTAACGTAGCAAGAGACAAGCTTTCCACGCGAATATTTAATAGGAATTTAATCGGTAACTAATATGGTTATCCCGCAATGTCGGTGCTTTAGATGCCTTCTCTATTTTGGGTTTGATTCAAGGTGGGACATTGGACTTTTTGCACCCAATGTTAAATATTTGTAATGTCTTCACAATTTTGGATCTAGAGCTTTGAAACTTTGCAATATTAATTAAAACTTATTTATCTATTCCGCATATTGTTTTGGAATTTTTTGATCCAAATTCTTCGTGTTTTCATTTTAAAATTTGAAAAATTTTAAAATTACTTATGTTCCTTTTCCTAAATTTCTCTAAAGGCATTCAACTAGAAACTCCGTATGTACGAGGTCTCTTCAATAAAGAATGATCATAATTTTTTACGGGTCACAATTTTTCGCATTAAAATTCGATCTTATATACTGTTAGCCTAATGTGAAACAAACACGCCGTAGTAATTTCCTTGTTGGTACTCCCGGTTTCCGAATGTGAGAACCAGGTGAGTTCAGAAATGTCCAGTATCACCTACCGCTGCAATGGAGGTAACACGCGAGGAACAATATGCGGCATTGAAATTCTGCTTTCGTCTCAACAAATCTTCAAATAAGGTCTATAAAATGTTACGGGAGGCCTATGGAGATTCTGTTCTTCCCCATAGCACAGCTCGAAGGTGATTTAAAATGTTTAAAGATGGGAGACAATCAATTTCAAAGAAAGGTGGGCCCGGTGCTCCAGTTACTGCTCTTACGGAAGAAAATATGAATATTGTGAGAGAAGATAGTCGAATTACCTTAAGATCATTCATTGGGTGCCACATTTCCGTGAAGCAGTCTGGATGCTGCACCACGATAATTCGCGGCCGCCAATTACCAATGTTATAGCTGAATATCTTGCAGAAATCAACATGAAGTGCGTCCCTCACCCTCTCTGTATTCCGGATTTAGCCTCATGTGACTTTTTTCTAATCCCTAACTTGAAGAAACGCTTTTGTGGGAGGCCTTATCCATCGTCAGCAGTGGTGGAGGCTGCGGAGGTGATTTTGAACGATCTCTCAAATAGTGGTGTCCAGCATGACTTTGAAGACTGGCAGAAACGCTGGAACAAGTGCATCGCATTCAGGGGAGACTATTTTGAGAACGACCATCAAAATTATGAGGATGAGTAAACGTACGTTGTTAAAGAAATTGTGATCATTCTTTATTGAACAGCGCTCGTATATTATATTGTACATATTTAAGTTTTATTCATGAGTCACTATGTTTACACTCAAACTTCACTTACTTGCTGTTGTTTAATTGAAACGTTTTCAAGATCATTCGATCTCATCCTCAGCTGTTTGGTGACTAAATGGACCTCCCTCTTCTTCCACTACTACGGAGCTCCGATCACTCTGCCATCTGGTGTCAGGGGCACTAAGTTTTAATACTTCATTTAATGCCAGTTTTTGTTTATGAATATTTTTTCCCAAATATCCAATTCTATGGGTGTACTTAAAGATTTTAACAGTTTAATGTTGTGGCCAATGTTGTGGTTTTCTGTCCAAAAATGGTATGAATCTGTAGATTTTTCTGTTCGTTTCAACTTAATATTCCTCTGGTGTTCTTTTTGCCTGGTTAACAAGTTTCTCTTAGTTTTTCCTATGTAGCTTTTTTCACAGGTTTCACAATTAATCTGATAAATTCCTGATTTCAAATTGTTGGGGATTGTATTTTTCAGTGGTTTATTTAGCAGGTTCCTCAGACCGAATTTGTTTTGGGGTGCTAGTTTTAAGTTTAGTCTTTTGAAGATTCGTTCAAATTGTCTAAAAGCCCATGGATGGTAGGTGCATTTTCTATATTGCCAATTTGTGTTTTTAAGTGGTGTGAGAGTGGTATTTATTAATATTATCCTCAGTTTTTCTTTTCTCTTCATCATGTTCCTTATGATGGCTGGGTATGTATTTTATGTGTTGTTGTTCTTTCAAAAATTCATCCTTACTCAGTGGGATGTTGTATAGCCGGTGAATTAGACTTCTAAAGGCAGCTAGTTGATGTGAAGCTGGGTTGTATTCATTTTTCTTTATGTAATTATCTATGTGTGTGGGCTTCCTGTATATTCCAAAATCTACACCATGACGATTTCTAGTTATCTTGAGGTCCATCTAGTTATCTTGAGGTTATCTTGAGGAGTAGTGGAAGAAGAGGGAGGTTCATTTAGTCACCAAACAACTGAGGATGAGATCGAATGATCTTGAAAACGTTTCAATTATACAAAAAGTAAGTGAAGTTTGAGTGTAAACATAGTGACTCATAAATCAAACTTAAATGTGAAGAATACCTCACTGTTAATAATGCTTTTGCTTTTAATATTTATGATTGTAAATATTAATAATTCCCTCCAGTTAGTTCTTTCACTTTGTTTCAGTTTTAAAAGATTATTGTGTATAAAATACATTTTAACGTGCATTGTTTTAAAGTTTTTAAACTTATAAAACTCATAAAAATTATATTTTGAAATTCTACTTGCAGTGAATTTAGGATACTAGCTTTCTAACTTTATGTGCAAAATTCCATGCATTTGTTTGCAATACCTTTTAAGAAAATTGTGCAAAAATACTGAAAAATGCAGGTAACAGATTCATGATCCAAAGAAAATGAAAGCTCATAACGTTGTTCTTTTCTATTTTACTTCTATATGTTTTTCTTTTAATAAATCATGGTATGTAACTACAATTTCTTTATGCTCTTCTTCCTTTAATTCATATTTGGTCACTGTGGTAGAGGTTTTTCTTGTATTAACTCAGTTTCCACTACATAGTTTAGAGGCGTAGACGCTACATCATACAGTAATAAATCTGCCCTAACGCTGTATCAACTCAAAGGGAAATAACGAAACGATTCCAAAATTCAACTGTCCTGAAAATGGCTTTGCAATATTTCATAACATGGTCAGAAACAATCTAAAGTTGAACTGCAAGGGCTACTATTAGTTTCAAACATGTTAAATACTTTATGTAAACAAAATATATAACTTTAATATACAGTTTTTATTGAGAAAGTAAATGACAAACTGTAAATTACGCTCCCAAATATTTGTCATATTGCGATTTTAAACTAATCCAAATTTGTATATTACGGGTACTTCCTTACTATTACGAACTTACAGTTGTGTCTACTATTTGCTAACCAAGATGAGCTTTCATTACAAATTCGCACATTTTATATTATAGCAAAGATATAACGGCCTACATAAGTCATTGTACATGAAGGAAAATTCGCAGCTGATCTCAGTAATTCTATAAATGTATCATATTCCTTTTATACATGCTGCTTCAATCATTTAAATACTTTCCCTTTTTAATAAAATAAAATAGTATCTAAAATTTTCCCCGTCAGGAGTAATTTGAATCTGAAGGCAAATTTCTTAGTCTCGTACCCAGTAAATCAGTCACTTACTTAATCGATTTTCATTTTTCGAGATATGTCACATTTATGTACCTTTACTAAAAGTATTTTCAGTCGCCCTGAAGTAAATCATCTATGTCATTAAAATGTGTAGCTGTGAATGGCACAATTCAAAAATATACTATCTCACGATGGTTCAATCCTGCTGTAAACAAGGCGGAGCTGACTCAACTCGCCACCTGCTAGACACTGCATACAAGAACCCAAGTTTCGCAACACTAGCAGCGCTAACTCCTAGACAATAAATAAACTCACAATAAATAAACAAACAGGCAGGCAGGCAGGCAGACCGACCAACAAAGAATTTCCATTTTCAATAGCAGTAGGTTATCATACTTACCAGTTCAGATGAGTCTCAACAAGCAACTTTACACTGTAGCATATTCAAATTTTCTGTATATTCCTTCAAATAATCAAACTTACCACCCACAATGTTGCAACAAAATATTTCTACCACTTCAAGGAGATTTAACAGACTTATCAAATGAACATCGTAGCAAAAGAACAAGAAATGAAATTTGTGTGGTATATCTGAGATATATTATTCAACCTGTTTCTTGCTTCATCCATATATGTGTTACGTTCATAAAATATAAAGTTTAGATTGTGGCGATACAAGGCATCTAGAGAAGAATGCCAGGATAAAATTGTTTACTTACTGTCCTGTTAAACACGTGAATAAGGTGTAGCTTAATAATTCCAGTATGTAAACTATAATGGCACGATAAGTGTAGTCGGGAGTTTTGCTACTCAAATGTCCTTAGACTAAAATTAATTTTGAGTTTGGATTTTTTAAAATATAAAGTTACCAGCTAAGAAGTTTCGCATCTATACCCTTGGTAACTGATATCTTGCTCTTCTATATCTCTAATGTACGCGTATATCATCAAACATCCAGAACCAAAATATGCAATCGAAGGTTATAGGTATATTAAGAAGCGGAATAGACGTATGTGGGTGAAACCCCAAGACTTTTTCGACTGATGGCTTGACGTTTATATTCTTATAGTTTCAGAACAAACCCGGCTTCTGCTGTCCTCATTAAACTTCTGTGCTGACGCTCCTTGTCAAAGTTTGTCGATAAAATTAATTGGGCTTTAAAATAGGAGAAGCCTTTGGGATGTACTGCGCCGGTGCAAATGCACGTTCTCCCTCTCTCTGTGTCTCTCTCTCTCGTTCTGATTTATAAATACATTTAAACCTGAATTCTTTTAATTAGACGCCACGAAATTACTTCCATTTGGTTAAAGTTTCGTTTTAAATATTTTCCCCAAAGCTTGTGGCAGTATTGAAATGTGTCAAACCGTGCTTCGAGTTTGGATTATAATGTTAAATAGAATGAGCTTCTCAGACTTTTAGAGGATACAAATGACAGTGACAGGACGTGTTATAAATGAGACTTCAATGTTAACACTTAAAATATTGAATTAAAACGCGATACTAAAATAAATATTAATGCAGATCTTACATTGAATTAATCTACCGTAATCCTAGTAAGTTATGATGACGAATCAAACGAAAAGCTTTGCACATCATCTTTAGAACATCCAAGGCCGCGCGGTGGCTCAGTGGTTAGACCGCTTGGCTCTCGCCTAGGCGGCCCGGGTTCGATCCCAGGCGACCGCAAAGTGAGATTTGTTGTGGACAGCACGGCGCTGGGGCGTGTTTTCTCCGGGATCTCCGGTTTCCCCCGCCATCTCATTCCACCGGTGCTCCATCTTAATCTCATGTATCATCAGTGTCATCGCCTGCGGTGCCGTATGTAGTAAAAGCGGGCGTTAAACACTACACATTTCATTTAGAACATCCACCTTGATTTTAAAGCCTACAACAGTTGAATGCTGGGTAAATTGTTATGACAAAATGTGATGTTATGATAAAAGGGCTTCCACCAGCCACTGTCATTTGTTTTGTGTTTAAACTATGTGAAGGCTTATTGTCTGTTTTCAAGTCAGTCAAAATAAATTTGTGGAAATAGTACCACTTCATATTTCGTTGCAATACAACAGAGATACATAAAGTTGAGGGATTACCTTGATATGATGTGACAATCATCAGCGTCGTTAACAAGCAAATATAAATATAAATAAAACAAACCAAGTCACTCGCTAGAAAGGAACAGGTAATCCCCACCCGTCTAAGAATTGGTCGCTCCAGTTTCACTCATTCTTATCTCCTCTCAGGACAGCCGCAGCCTACGTGTAACGTATGTCATAAAGACCTTACCATTTACCATCTTCTCATCCAATGCAATAAATACGAAAGAAATAGAAAACAACACAGAATCCCACAGGATATCTCCACACTGCTAAACAGCTTCAAACTACGCCGCAAGCTTTTTGCTTACCTAAAGTATATTGACATTTGGTAATTGATATAAATATATGTAAACTATACTCTATCCAATTGTATTCTATAATCAACAGAATGGTGTAAAAGTAATGATAATTCTTCCAAAATACTGTTGCTAATCTATGAGTATGTTCTTCTCTTGTTTTTAGTAATCTGTATTTAATGTAAATTGTCTTTCCTAATGTAATTAATATGTGTTTTTATATATTTGATTGTAAACCGGTGTACTTAAGGTAACATTTTATAAATTTTACTAATTGTACTGTAGTTTTGATATGGTCGCGATATGATCTAAGAAGTTGAAGCGACCTTAAATAAATTTAATAAAAAAATATACATAAGCTCTAGATCACTTTTTGAAAACTGATGATATGTTTGCCTTTGAATTTCATATGATTTCAGTAAAATTTACAAATAAATTTAATTGTGACACCATTTAAATAAATACGTATTTACCAGTTCAAATCAGTAATTAATAAATGGCATACGGAACGTGTGATTTTAAACATACGTATGTTTTCTCTTATCTTCTGGGATTCACCGTTTACTACTGTGTCAAGAAGGTTCAGGAAATCGGTCAATGAAACACAAAATAGTCATTATTCATCCAATTTTATTTTTTCTTTTAAATTAGGCCCCTTTCGAAATTATACATTTATGTCAACAAATAATCCAGTTATCAAAACACTTTGGTAGTCAATTTTGGTATCTTTTTCACTGAGAATTCTCCTTTGTCTTCTATCGACTGAAAACGGATGCCTCGAAGTGGTAATTTGACTTTTGTAAAGAGAAAGAAGTCGGCTGGAGCCAGATCAGGTGAATACGCTGGTAGTTAAATGAGATTTGTTGAGTTTTTATCCAGAAATTCATTTACAATGATAGCCTTGTGAGCTCGGGCTTTATCGTCGTATTTGTTCTCTTAAACGTCTAATAATAAATCTCTCTCAGACGTAAATGAAGATTTTCAGACACCAATTGTTTCACTTTAGCGATGTTCAGTTCAGTTGAAACTGTTGATGGCCGATCAGAGCGAGACAAATCTACCACCATATCTCGACCACTTTTGAACTCACTGTAGCATTCATACGCGCGTATTCTTGTAAAGTCGATACACCGTAAGGCCTATGTAAGATTTTCAGCTATTTGGCACACGAAATACTATTTGTAATGTAAAATTTGAGACAGATTTTTGTTCAATATCGTTATTCATTGTAATATCACAACACACCTTTGAGATGCACTAATAAAATGGTGCCCTGTAAACAAACTAAATGACAGATGAAAATCAAACTCAAAAATTAACTGTGTACCATTTGTGATCTCATTGCATTGGCTGCACACGCTTACCAATTTACATATATCAAAGAACTTATTTCTTCAGCTTTTATAGGACATTGTTGCTAGAAAGCCATCTTACACGTATTATTAGAACATATTTTGAACTTAAGCGAAGAGTAAGGTGTTCCAAACCTGTTTCATTACTGCTTCATTGTGAAATAAGGTTGCATCACAACGAGATCGTTAACCTCTGTATAGGGTTTCTAGAACCTTATGGTGGTTCCTTCCTTTAGACGACAAGTTCATAAACATACTTAATAAAATGTATAAAATTTTCTGTGAAAATTCTTTGAAGTTTCCTATTCTGCCAAGAAAATAACGAGAAATGGTCATAAAAATCTTGTATAAGACAGAATTCGAAATTATTGATGTCGCTAAGTTGGTACATCTTTACCCTATACCCCAGTTGCAATACCTCATTTTATCCTAACTTTATTGTGAGACTGAATCTGTGGGATGAATTTGACAGGAAAGTGTACTTTTTTCGTAATTCTTTGGCCTCCACGCCTCGCAGAATGAGGTGTGGCGTACAGTGTGACACGGAGTTTCGAACTCGGTACTGCTGAATTCCAAGACAAGAATTATGCTAAAATTTTAGGACGGTCAATTTATTAATAATAACTAAGCACTAGTAACTTTGAACATTTTTGGAACTTTTTATTTGCCCATGGATGATAAGTAAAATTTTCAAAGAAGTGGGTATAATACTAGGACCTTATAATAATTACAGTATAAAGAATTTGCTACAGTTTTCTAAAAAAGACAAAATTTCAGACAACAAAAAATCTGGTATTTATAAAGTTAACTGTTTAGAATACGATAAGCTCTATATTGGTAGAACCAAGCGTAATTTTGAAACCAGAGCGAAGGAACATTTTAGAAATATTAAATATAGACAGACAGAGAAATCTGCAGTGGCTGATCATTTTCAGTCATATAATCATGAAGTAAATCCAGAAGTTAAATTATTGAAACAATTGAAAGAACCGATAGATTTAATGGTTTGGGAGAAGATATTTAATTTTAAAAATAAGGATTGCGCAATGAATTTTGATATCCCTCCAGTAGATGTCATCAATAAGTTTGTGTTGTCCCCGGTAGATGGCAGTTAGATAAGGAGCTATTCTTCAAACTCCTGTAGTGGTCAAGGTCGGTCGGTCAGTCAGTCAGTCAGTCAGTTAGTTGGTGAGTGTCAATCTGAGTGGTTGAGGATGAAGCAGATATTTTGCTTTGAAACCGGTCCCAGGGTTGGAATAAGATAAGTAAATAGTGCAGTTGTGTCACTAGTGTTTAGTTATTATTAATAACCTAGTTTACTTCACTGTCAGCAGCTTCAGTTTTTTACATAACGGTCAATTTATCTTATATCAACGACGTCTTTCTGGTTGTCCCATGCTGTGAGCTGCGCTTACATTTGCGAGAGTTGTAGCTGTATTTTTAAGTGAAGTGTGTATATCATAAACATACATTGTTCAAAATGATCATAACCAAATCAAATATTACAAAGATTTTAAAAAATTTTAGCTTTCAATGGGGTTCATATATTTTGTACTGGAGTACACGGAAAGGTAGAGGTGTACCCAGATCCCCAATAGTGATTTTTTGTTGTCAAATTTGATTGAATCGGTATGTTTGGAGCAAAACAAACCTGTCAATCAGCCGTGGCCTAATTGATTTTAAAGAAAGTGTGTCAGAGATCTATTAATCTATCATTTCTGCGTAGTTCTATGTGAAACGTATTAAGAAGACAAAATTTTCGAAAAAGTTTCCATGTAGAGTTAGAGTTGCCGAAATGTTCTGAAATCTTACTGTACCATTTGGGATCATTACGTTTGGTACTTAATGACTTTTCCTTTTTCAGTTATGCTGTTCTCTCTCTCTCTCTCTCTGTCTTTCTCTCTCTCTCCCTCACTCTCTTACTCTCTCTCTCTCCCTCACTCTCTTACATAAACACAGCGGCTGTTTCCTAAATCCTTTTTTTTTATTTTTCGTTTATTTTCAGGGCCTCAAAAGTATACTTCTGTTGAAATCTGCTTACCGAATTCTTGGGTGGAGTACAATACCTTCTCCACTTACCTGAAGTATGTAGCAGATAAAGCAGACATAGGTTTTCGCTGTATGAGCTTCAGTAACAGCCTATGCCGAAAATGGAGCAGCAATTGAGCAATAGGGGAACTAGATAAGGGTTGGATAATATTCCATTACCAATATCTAAAGCATTATTTGTTTAAACGGTATGCTTCATACGAGAAACAAGATTTACGATTTGGGAATTAAGTGAGCTTTAGTTGGTTCTCCTGCCTTTGGAGATATCGGGAGTGTTGTAGCCGAGTCTACTTTGCGGTAGATAACGTTACAGCGACCGGTTGTTTACTTTCGTTTGTATGTACAGTTTGGCTATATTGGAAGCTAAAGGGCTTAAGACTGTTGCAGCAAACGCAATCATTCTGGAGAGGAAGTTGTCCAGAAGTGGGATGGAGGTTTCAGCCCTTTAGTTTAATCTTGGTCATCCACTTCAGTATTGGCAGTTGAGGCAGGTCCGTCCCCCCCAAATCAATGTTACTTACGGGTACAGGAACTGCTTTTTCCCTTAAAATCCAGGGTGAATGAAAACATTTACACAAGGACTTCCTCGTGAGTGTTTGGAATTTTAAAAACATTTTGTGCTGAATATACATAAGGAAGTATCATGGGCAAATGCTAATGAGATAATTTGACTGTTCAAATAAACTCTCACAGATAAGTGTATATAACTAGAAAACGGAAGCTGAAATTAACTCTTGAATAATATTAATAATTCAAATTTTAATAATGAATTATTATTAAACATAATTTAGTAATCATCATTTATTGTTAGTAACTACAACAATTTAGGCCAATACCGGCTTTCCAATCTACCCAACTTTTTTTTAAGTACTCTATCTTGAAAACACTTTTTGACACTGCTTCAATTCAAATGCAACGCACAAACATACACACACACGCACACACACATCTATGAACCTAAGAATTTCATAATGAACATTCCAATAGATACAATGCGGTATTTAAGTCCAGTATATTCCCCATCTATGATGATTTTTATTTACATATTTTGCTTTCAAGATATTTAGAGACAATAATGAGACAAAGGTGCTTTCTTCTACACCGTACTACCACGCTAGACTACAACGCGAAGCAATTGAAATTTATAAACACCCTAATAATTTCAACAGAAAGGGAGAGGCCCTCAAACTGAACAACATCTGGCATCCGATACTGGAACAGCTAAAACAAAACCTAATGCAGAGAAATCACGCGAACCAACCAGCTATCAGCACTGGGCAGCAGACCAGCAGACCAGCAGAAGAAGAATCGAATCGGAGTGTTTGCTGCCCACGACTTAGCCGCTTATTGCGGCTTCATCTGCGCAGTATAATAGAGTCGATTTATGTCTCAGGCGGTTGTCTTCGGCAGTGGTATGTCTAGCCTTCTTTTTTTTTTTTTTTTTTTTTTAATTAACACTGCATGCTCCGCTACATCGTAACACTACATGCATTCCTTAAACTTATTACGAGTTGTACTAATTACACTTTTACAAGTGTTACAAATTCTCATTATATGATACATGTTTTTGGTAATGCTTTCACATTTTTTCAAAGTCTATTTTGTTTATGAATTTTAAAAATTGTTTTTGGCACTGCTTGATTAGATGACTGTTTGTTGCCGGCCACTGTCCACTCCTCAGTCTAATGTTTTGTTTGAGTTATAGTCTTTCACTGTTCAGAAGAGGACAGTTGTATATTAAATGATCCACTGTTTGGTATTGTAGTTCACATTTGCACATTGCACTTTCCGATATTTTGAATCTGTTGTAGTAGTCCCCTGTCTTCCCATTTCCAGTTAGGATGGCGGTAGTCTGTCCGTTGAGTGGGATGCTCATTTTTAGTCGTTCTTGCACAGAAGGAAAGAACTTTTTGCTGATTTTTCCTTTTTTTTTGTGTTCTCCCATTGGTCTTGCCACCGTCGCAGTCCATTCTCTTCTGCCTCCTTGATTATGTGTGTCCTAGGTATCTTGCTGTAGATAATGTCCCCATTGTCTTCCTGTGCAGCCTCCTTTGCCGTCTGGTCTGCTATTTCGTTCCCGCATAGTCCCGCGTGCGCCTTTACCCATTTTATGTGGATGGTCCAGCCGTTGTCCTGCAGATGCTTGATCTTGACCTTTATTTCCTCTATTATTTTGCTTCGGATTTGACTGTTCTTAAGAAGGCTACTTTAATCTGGCTGTCCGTGTTCACTACGCCTAATTTATTTCCCACTGTAAGCTCTAAGCTGTTATCGGCTATTGCTCGAAGTCCCTCTAGAATTGCTATCTGTTCTGCTTGGTTATTGGAGCAACACTCACCCAGTTTATACTGGAGCTTTCTAACCTCTTCCCCATTTTGGAAAATTACTGCTGCTGCTCCTACTTTTCCGTTTATCTTGCTTCCGTCTGTATAAATCTCTATGTTGTACTGTATGTCTTCCTGTGCTTCTTGAACATGCATTCGCTCTGAAGGATGTGGCCACTCGCTTAGTTTCGGGACTTCTTCTGTTAGTGTCGATTTATCATTTTTTAATTTATGCATCTCTAGTACTTCCTGAATCTTTATATTTAGTGGCTTGATTGCTGCCAAAACACAGGAGGCTTCGTATGACACAGTTCTATATGCTTTGGCAATTTTTATGTTCATTAGTCTATGTACGCGTTGATATTTGAGCATGTTCTTTATCTTTTGGATCGCTTCTTCCCATACTTGCACTCCATATAGCAGCATCGGAAGTACAGTACCTTTGTAGATTGTTCGAAGGGCTTCTTGGCCTAAACCCCAGTTCTGCTTGGCTGAGTTTGTATGTCTAGCCTTATGCGCGCTGTCGCCCCGTGGGGGTTGCGCGCCCAGTGCTGGCTGCGCTCTTCGGCCTGCCTGGGAGGCATCTGAGCACAGTCCGCTCAGCAGGCTAGAGGGAAAGGCACAAATGTTTAGGTAATGGACTTACCAAGCCCATTTCTGGGTTTGGGAATTTAAAGCCAAGGGAATGTGGCCCTGTTCAGTTCTGGTTACCCAAAGCATCTTTGGACAACCGATAGCTCGGTCGGCGGCGAGGAACGTCACGGTCGATTCCGACGTCACCAAGCACTGGGAAACCCCACCCACCAAGGACACAACCCCTGCTCCAGCCGAATTAATCACGTACGGGCAACCCAGATATAAATACGACACCTCTAGCGTGCGCCTCAGTTGCGGTCACTGCCGGTAACCACATGGTCTCCATTCCAGCCTAAATTAAATTTCAGCTAATCCAAATTTTTATTCTGGAATATTCAAAAAATTATACATACCTTCTTCCTAGCTTATTAACTAACCCACCAGCGGTGCACGCTGTCCGTAGCACCCGGTTCATCATTCCCTGAGGAGCAACAAGCTACCTCCCTACACTAACCCCACTTAAAATACACCCGTCATTCTGCAACATCCACATCCTGCCACTACGTGGTTAAGCTCTTCCTAGAGCAGGTACACGATTTGACCACCCTTCGGGCTGTTCCAAACAGCCCGCCAGCATGGAGTTGAGTTGAGTTGAGCGCCTCAGTTTTACCACTCATGTTGTACGCCTGTGAAATCCGGGGCGTGGCAGCAGATAGGTGGATAGCTTACCTTCAGTATGCACAGAATAGGGGACTCCGATCCATCTATTCTGTGGGTCGTTCTTTCCCCATGAGGTTGCTTCACGAAGCTTCTCTTCTCCCATACGTGGAGGACGAAATTAGGTGCCGGGCGACAAAATTATACGTTCAAATTCCAGCTCACAGAAGTGCCCTGGTTCGGTCTCTAGGAGAATACGACGCTACCAGACGCCGCTTCAGGCTTTACTGGGTACCCCGTATGGCATGCGGGCACCCGAGGTAACAAAGGAGTTAATCCATACAGCAACATAAGCTAAATTTCAAAATCTTCAAACCAGCTGTTTGGCTACAAAATTTACCCCATTTTATGCAATAAAACACCAGGGTTTAAACAAAAAAGCGGTTTGGCATCCTGTACAAAATTAAAGAGGAGCAAAAAGCTACGTCATAAATTTTCCTCAACAAAATAATACCACATCATCCTGTAACCATCTAAATTATCAACCTTCAGTCAGACCCAAAACCTGGGTGGGTACGCAGCAAAAACCTTCTGGCTGTTAAGGGCCTGTCAGTATTAGACTTGGATGGCGTCTCAGTTGTGCCTGAACTTTCACCAAGAAGACTTAGACCACGCCACTGATGATGATCACCGCAGTGTTGGACGAAACGTATGAACAGCTAAACTCCATCACACCACGGCTCCCAAGCCCGGAAGAAATTTCTTATGTTAATAAAATCAGTCTTAATTTTCTGGAGGACGCTAGTGAAGTCCTGTTAATGAGTGTTTCATGTTTAATTGATAAACTGTATTAGATACTTTTTAATGTAAATTTATATTGAGGAATTAATCCTTAAAGAATTAATCCTTTTAAATACATTACTCCGGTATATGGGTGATTTTTGATTAATTAGAGCCAACTGAAAAATTCAATGCCATGGCCGGGATTTGAACCACGGATCTACTGGTTTCCGTCCAGTCGCTCTGACCCTTGAGCTACCATGGTCAACGTGCCTTCCTGACATTAAATTCTCCAATTCACTCATTGTATTTCCCGGTGGACCACTTAAGGTTCTCATATTTGAGACAACTACTTGTGGCGACTTACTATTGTAAGTACTTAATTACCAGGATTTTTATCGTAGATTATTTTTTAATGTAAATTTATATTGAGGAATTAATCCTTAAAGAATTAATCCTTTTAAATACATTACTTGTTCTATCGTCAATTTTTTAACAAATACTTCACACTCAAAAGTCGTGCGTGTTACAATTTATTATAATTTGTTTCCAAAAGCATAATTAAGTTTAAAATAGGGATATAAGGCAATTTAAAATGTTGACACTGTCTCTTAAAACGGATTACAGTAAATACTTAGAGATATTAATGATAATACTCCTATATAGAGGAATGGATAATTAAGTTTTGAAGCTGCGAAGCTTTTATGTACTGCGACCCATGAAATGAGAATGCAATTTCAGACGTCATTTAACTCCATATCTTAAGATTTGACTATTTCTTAGATCTACTGTGAGGTAATTTTTATAAACGCTTATCTCTGTTAACATGACGAAGGTTTATGCATAGCAATTTGTATAGGATTGGGGACATTTCTATGAGTGCAAAATATAATATTTTTAAAAAAATTCTCAAAATTTGGGAAATAAATTACAACATTGTGAAACACCGACTTTGGTGTGTACAAGTAATAATTGGTCTACACTGATTATGCAGTGCTGAAATAGATCTGTTTGTTAAATTATTTAACCCTCCGTTAAGCGAGTGTCTTGGTAGAAAACCGCTGGTCGCGTGGGGTCAAAGAGGCCCGCGCTATATTTATGTAATTACGAGTATATGCCTGTATTTCTTTTTGTCTTCATTTTTCTTTCCCCCAATTGTTGGCTTTATTTAGGTTAAATATACGTGGATTTTATTAGTATAGCCATCTTAAATACCTCAGTTGAAGTATGATAAACCTCCTCTTTTAAAGTACAACTTGTCATTAGAAATGTTCAGTTACTAAGTCATCAGCTATTCTTCTCTTTTCCCCAACTAACTAGTTATCGCAAATAATGTTGGCATGTTTTCTCAAACAGAGAAGAGAGTTGCATTTCCCACTTGTATATTTAGGTTTATTGTTATTTTTGTCATTATTGCAAGGTTCATATCGTTTCTTTTTTAATAATTCTGGTGTATTCGGTAACTATCCTTGTAATCCATGATTATTTCAGGCTTTTTCTCGTCACTTTGACAGTTGTTCCGACGAAACCTGTATACCTGAGATAAAAACTACTGTTTTACCCTTTTTGGAACATATTAAAGTATTTCCTTTTTTGTGAAGCCAAATACGCTTTAGTATTGACTGCGACCTTTTGGAGAAATAAAATTACAGGGAAAAACCTTTTTGTTTTTGTATACTGTATCGACGAAAGAAATTTGTCTTTTGCCCAAATCAGTCACCAGGGGGATACACTAATGAACTAATTATCTCCTGTAACATTTCTATCAGTGTTACAGATTGGTTCAGTTATGCCCGATTTCACCAACAGATGTTACAATTGACGTTAACAAATGTAACGTAACAATTGTCACAGCGCTAAAACTAATGTTACATTTCTAGCATTTCACCAATGTGTTTTCTTAAAATGTTAACAAACCTGTATTAACGCCAAGAAACTTGTAAATATCACAGTTATAGCAGGCTATGGATGATTTTCTGAATGTATTCCGATGCGCTTTTGTTTTCATTTCCGTCTGCACAAATGGCGGATGAACAAAATCATAAATAAAGCCGTAAGACAAATTTCTCATCGACGGAGCAAGAATTGTTAATTGAAATTGTGACGAAGTGTAAGGATATCGTGGGAAATAAGAGGACGGATGCAGTGAATGTAAAATAGAAAGATGTCGCGGGGAAAATATTGGAAACGAATTTAATTCAAATGCATGTGTCTCTACTACAAGCACCAAACAACTTGTCAGTATTACGTAAATTTAAAACGAGGTGCGAAGAACAAGTGACTTGAACGTTTAAAGACGGCAGGTGGACAGTGTATTATCCACATAATACAGTAAATTATAACATCGCAAAGTTATTAATACTTGAAGCATAGGCAAGATTGGCATATTCCTTTCGATGTATGTTCTCATTATTACGTAAATTTAAAACGAGGTGCGAAGGACAAGTGACTTGAACGTTTAAAGACGGCAGGTGGACAGTGTATTATCCACATAATACAGTAAATTATAACATCGCAAAGTTATTAATACTTGAAGCATAGGCAAGATAAACATATTCCTTTCGATGCATGTTCTAACTTAGTATTACGTAAATTTAAAACGAGGTGCGAAGGACAAGTGACTTGAACGTTTCAAGACGGCAGGTGGACAATGTATTATCCACATAAATCAGTGAATTATAAAATCGCAAGGTTATTGATACTTGAAGCAAAGGCGAGATCGCCATATTCCTTTCGATGAATGTTCTAACCTCTCTTGTACTTCCGCAGTAACCTTCATAGCAACATGTTTCGACAGTCTATACCTCCGTAGAAAATTTTCTTCGGATAGTTCCTCAAAATCATTTCTCCTCATAGGCCGTACTCTATTATGAATGCCGTTTAGACGGTCTTAAAAATAACAAATCGACATCTACAGCTGAGTTCATGCTCGCCATCATGACGGTTTACAATTGTTAAGGACTTAACATTAGAAATTCGGCTTATTAGTTTAACATGAAATTTAACACGAGTGTTACGCCAACACTAGTTGGTAAATGCAATTTTTGTTTTAACTATTGCTAAACTCGTGTTAAGTCTTAACATTTGTTGTTGAAATCGGGCATTAGTCTTACAATTACATCCTCTGCGGAATTATTTTGCGAATATGGTACGTCCGGTTACTATTCATAATAACTTTCTATTTTGCATCAGTCAAACAATATTTTTATGCCATACTTGTTTGGCTTAAATGGTATATATTGTCTAAAACCACTTCGACCACAAAGTGTAGGTAATTGCTGGTCGACTAAATTGACGTTTTGTCCAAAGAGAATTATGCTTCTGACATGTATTTACAAACATCAGATACTTTTCTCTAATATCATCCAGTTTGTCCAATAGCAATAAATACCATTTGGTATTCACGACGAAGTACTAATGACTCCTTCCACTGGCAGCAATATTTCACTACTAATTATCGAAGAGAAACGTGTCATCAGCGTGTAATGGGAATAGGCACAAGAGGCCCGCTAGACCTGCACGACACCTAAATACTGATTCGCCATTCTTGCAGGTACCATAATAAACAAATTTCTCGCCTCAGCAATCATTT
Source organism: Mantis religiosa (assembly GCA_030765055.1). Classification (NCBI taxonomy): domain Eukaryota; kingdom Metazoa; phylum Arthropoda; class Insecta; order Mantodea; family Mantidae; genus Mantis; species Mantis religiosa. Next base: position 17,303,384 of record CM060955.1, on the reverse strand, counting down.
GAGTAAGGTGTAATGCCAGATGCCCTATACCTTGTTTCACATAAGCTTGCCCCGCATATCTTAACGATCACGTGACCTAATCACCTCTCATTGGCTACTATTGTAGTATAGACTGTCGTGCGGTAAAAATTAGTTCGTTATTTAACATGGTAATATATCTTTATATGTTGGAAGAGAATTGTCAAATTTATATTTTCGTAACTATTTTAATTAAACATATTACGCAACAGAGTTGATTTATCTGAAATGAATGTTAATTCTTAAACGAAGTAAAGAGGAGGTTCCTTTGCTCTCAAGCACATGGCACGTGCTCTTAAGCACGTGATTTAGCGGTAGTGGTGACATTTGTTTATGACTTTTATCACTGACCTTGTTTTGTACTGGATTAGTCATGCATCGCCATTCGAGAGTTCGGGAGCTAAATTATTTTATTGATCGTTTATTGCGCATGTATTATATGTATAATGGCAGAGTCTACCGCCAGTTTTTCGTTTAAGTATCGCAAGGATAATTATTTACAAACAGGCGAAAAAAGAATTGTGTTGCATGTGTTTAATGCACTCACAGAGAAGAATCCGTCTTTGTCAGTGAGAGAAGTCGAACAGCTGTGCTCTGAGTTACAGGTGTGAGTGTTAGTTCCGTAGGAACATCGCGACATGAAATTGAGGAAACAGGAAAACTTACCACTCCAGGCAAAAGCAGGAATAAACAAAAGTGCGTGCTCGGAGAAAATACGTGAAAAGTGTTGTGCGTCGTCATGTGTGTAGTTTTTCTGTAGAAACGAACTCCCTAACATAAGTAACATTTACTCTGCTGTAAATGAGGATGCAGATTTGCCAAATTTCAGCAGATTGCTTATACAGCTGGGGTTTGTGAATGAAAAAAGAGGCAAGAAAAATGTGCTGAAAGACAGAGACGATATTGCTGTGTGGCGAAGACGTTATTTAAGGACAACCACACTGCACCGAGATACAAATCGCAAAATATACACGAAAAACATACGAAAAGCAAGGTATGGTGTGACGCGACTTTTAAGACTGAAAGACAAGCATTTTTTAAAGGTATGTGTGCAGGTTTAAAAAATCCCAGTGGAAAAGGCCAAAGGCCTTTCATTATAAACTCTTTCAGTTTCATTGCTCAGTCATTCAGTTTCAAATTGCACAGTTCATTATAAACTTGTACTTTTGCATGCCTTCACATCTTTATTTGTATGATTTTATTTAGCTTCCCGGCAATTATTATGACGTTTACTGCAGGTTTAAATGTGACGGGAAGGCGCCGCCTATGGCCTATGGCTCGAAAGCATTAGCCAATAAGGGTGAGAGGGAAGGTAGTTGAACGCGGAGTGATACTTTTCAGATTGTCAAGGTTATATGAAACAGAGATTAGTCAGTGAATTACGTAGGTACGTTCGTTTGTAAAATATAATGTTTAAATAAATCTAGGTCCCTCCCATACCACACGCGCTTAACGGAGGATTAAAATAGATTTCAGGTTTCACACAAATGGTTTAAAATATTTATCGTATTGAGCATTTTTATAAAAATTAATGTAATGACACTAATATTGTAATAAACATGTAATTTTGAGTTTTGAAGCATGAAGAAATACTACTATTTTGCATTTATTAACCTGAATAAAATACAAAAGGTGTCTCACATAATGTATATTTTCCAAAATGTAATGGATGCACCACCTGTTTGTCATGCATGGATGCAGTGGCAGAGAAGTGTCAAGCATACGCAAATGCGTCACAAAATTCGCTCACCGACACAATGCACAACTGTTATATGAACGTTTGAATGTCGCATGGATGAAATGGTTGTCATATCACAAAGCATATAGTGAAGCATTGTCCCGGTTGGCAACAGACCCAGAAGGATGCAAGTGACAGGGTTTGTTGCAGAGGAAACTCATCAGCAGTAATGAGATTTGATAGCGCTAGCAAGACGCATTGAGCGCCCGCTGTGTGGCTTTAATCCCGAGGCTGGGAGCTCGTATTAGCATAGCAATTCATGGTGCAAAATTTAATTTTATGACGGTTTGCTCATTGAACACAAGAAAAACCCCTTCCGCGGTGGTGTAAACTGTGAAATGTGTACAACCCTTAATTGGTGACGTGGAGTTTGATGGCTAAAACCCTCAGCAGAGTTACTAAAACCGAGGTTCTCATTTCTAAACTGCAATTCATCTGCAGAACTTATGGCCCTAAAACCTTGTGCACTGAAATATGCAAAACATCCTTTCGGTACCTCCACATTTTGGGATATTCCCCAAATGGGAAATTTAATGCTCTTGTTCTAAATCACTTACACGTTACTGTTTTTAACAGAAATATTAAAATAATAATAAACCCTGGCGCAACAGCCCAAAAAAGGGCCAAGATCTAATAACCCGACAGCCAGCTACACGCTCACTTAAGCAAGGCACAGGTGGGATACCATCCAACTGGTACGGGGAAGAGATGTGGTCAGCATCTCGTCATCCCCCAGCCAGAATGTTGGTTTTACGTGACCAGGGCCGCTAACCTAACTCCCACTTTTCTCACGTTACTGAGTGGGCACTGGTCCTATACCCGGAGTTTAAAATCTGTACCCCATGGGTGGAAACCAACCCAGGCCCTTTCCTTGGTATCAGAGACCAAGGCATGCTGCCTTAGCCCACCACGCCACAGAGCAGGATCCAAGTTATATTAATTGGTTAAATTTTAAGGCTGAAACTGTATTATAGTGGACTAAGCACGTTAATTTCATGAGAAGAGATTGAAATACTTAAAACGCTTAAACAATTGAATTGCAGATACGAGAATCGCTGATAAAACCCGGGTCTCAAAATGAAAAAGAAAATCATTTAAAATGTTTTCTCTAATTTTATTTAATTACTTCTTTATTTCTTAACATAATATCTAGAAAGCCGAATACATTTGTCTTATCGGTCTTCTAATTTAACTAAATCATCTGTGTAGTGCTATTTATAATGGTCTTGACCTCTTCGTTGCTGTGAAATCTTCGCCCTCCAAAATTTATTTTGAGGTTTGGGAACAGGTGGTAGTCACTGGGTGCTAGATCTGTCGAATAGGATGGATGTTCAAGCAGTTCAAACTTTAATTCGCACATTTTTCTCCATTGCAAAGATTGAGGAGCATTGACGTGAAGAAACAAGATATTTTTCATTGACAAATGAGGTCTCTTTCTTTTCACCTCATCACTCAACAATGCAGTAAGCTTGCTTAGTAGTCACCATTGACAATTTTGCCCTTTTCCAAGTAATCAATAAAAATAATTCCCTGTGCATCCCCGGAAACACTCGCTATAACCTTGTTAGCTGAGAAAATTTGCGTTGTCCTGGCAAAAACCATTGTTTTGACTGTGATTTACATTGTGAGTGTAGTGATGTATCCAAGTTTCATCCATGGCAATAAGCCGTCTTAAAAACTCATTGGAATTTTTATGGTACAGCTCCAAATTTATAACAGAAACAGTTTTTCTTTGCAACTTTCGATTATCTGTTAACAAATGCTGCACCCATCGTGCAGAGACTTTACTGTCCAATACACTACTTAAAATATTACCTGCACGTTTTTATATATTTATAGCCTCTGATATCTCAAACAATACTAAACGATGAACTTTTTAAAATGATTTCTGTAGTTGTGACTTCCGCAGGGCGTTCAGAGCGAGGCTCATCACTAGTGCTCGTACGTCCCACTTTAAACTCTGTAACCCACCTTTTAATCATTGTATATGTACGGGCAGAGTCTTTCAATGCACTACCCATTTCCTCATTGGTTTCTTTAGGCCTTAAGCCTTTCAACTGGAAGTACTTAACCATTGCTCGTTTTCCCAAATCCTCAATTTTCGTCAAACTTCTACACTTGTCTTGCTTAAAATGCTGTCATTCAAGAACTAAACAGGCTATTGACCTGTAACTATGGATACAAGCTGGTATAGAGTTAAACAATATGCAGTGACGCCATCTCTAAGTGATACCCGGGATTTATCAGTCAATCCTCGTAATAGAGAGCTCCTAGAAATTTTCAAAGTTGTTGCATTTTCATAATTACTTTCTCCGTTCATTATTCTACAAACTATTCACACAGAAGCTCTGTCTGCTTCTAATTAATCGGGGATAAATTTTTTCACACGTTTTGCTATATGTGTACGTTATTGGACTAAATAAATTGATTAAAACAAAAGAACGTTGCATAATAGCTCTGAAATACAAAACCCGAGATAAAGGAATTGTCAACTTAAGGTTTAAATAGAAATAGTGTTTTCATGTGCCTTCTTCTACTTATTTTTGGTTCACCCTTGTTTATAGCCAAACCTCTCAGGAGAAGGTAAACCCCCCAGAAAAATCTTTATCCTCCTAACTTACTCTAACGGAGATTAAAAGCTGGAACTTCTTGAATGTGAGACAGATACGCTACCTCACAACCACGAATGCGGTTTTCTGTGGAATCCTGTTCACAGATCTTCCAGATACCAAGCCATTTTATATGTACACTGTCGAGGGTTAGGTGACTGCCTAATTCTGAGTGATTCCTTTATTCTACTTGAGAACTATTGAGTTGTTGAACTACCATCCTATTGTACAGCTCAGCAGGAATGTCCATTTTTTACACGTTTCAAGTATCAACGTGGTGTGTGTTACTTTTGCTTGCTGGGAAATGAAATGACGTATTTGGTAGTTAAAGCGACAGCCGTTGTTACTTCGGAAGACTTTAGGCTTTCCGTGCAGAGAGCGGTGTTGGCGCGAATAGTGGTCACCTCTTCACGGAATTAAACTTTAAACAATGAAGGAACTTCCCACTAAGTGTGTCAACTACCTCTCGCTCATCTCTGCAGCAAATGAGTGTAGCTTGGCTTGGTTTTGGCTCTTCAAGGGGGATCCAGACTCGGTTTATCTGCTCTGTAACAATGCTCTCTTCGTCCATATGTGCGGCCTAGTGCCGTTCCTTAGCACCTCTTACGGAATCTCTGCAAGTGTCGATGAGCTCTGCAAGGTCCTGCGGACAATAACAAAGCGGTCGAAAAGGATTTTAAAAGTCACGATTACAATTTGAGTTTTAGGGAAATATGCATCAAGGTTTTATACCTGTCTTTTGTTATTTATTTCAAATTTACCTCTACCTATTGCCTCAAGTGATTGTATGTATTTACATTATCTGTGACTTTTCTAGCAGTTTTATTGTGAAGTAATTCTTATATCCTGTCTTTGCTATGATCGATTTTCAAATGATATCTTTGGAGGGGAGAATTGGAATATGGCACACAGTTCTTTTATATGGGACTTCTTAAGAGTCTGGTTTCCTCAAAAACGTCTTTAGTAATTTTTATTAAGACCCCGTATATTTAAAATACCTGACACGATATTATGAACATCTTTTATTTTATAATAATAATAATGTATGAAGTGGTCTATCTTTGGGAGGAATTGTATAATTTGGCAACTGTTAAATCTTAAAGGGTATTTAATTATTTGTGTGATTTTTAAGACAGTGGATGGATGCTGTGTTAGATCATAAAACAAATGAAGAAATAAGATAAGAATAACAAATATTTAACCTAACGTTCCAACTGGTAAAGGAAGCTTAGGGAGACCGAGAAAGAGATGGAGAGTTATTGATTAATGAGAACGAAAAGGATCCTAGGGTCAAACCTTGAATGATGACGGTGATTTGTGGCAATAGTTATTTCTGAAGTTAGTGTGGTTTCTATTTTCACTACTCCATTACATTATAAACTGAAATTAATGGATTTCTTCCTTTTCTAGATCGAAAGATAATAAGAAATAATAGTGAATTAAACATTGGTATTTATAGGAAGTCTACTCATATTGATAATTACATTAAAAATAAAAGTTGTAACCCCTTTTTACATAAATGTGCTGTTTTCAATAGATTGATTTATAGATTAATAAATATACCCCTGAATAAAGATGAATTTAATATAGAATATAAACATATTGTTAATATTGCTTTAATTAATGGTTCTAATATAGACTTTATAAATAAAAAATTGAAAAATTGAAATATCAAAAAACTGTTAATGATATTTATACCCATATAAAAATAAAATACGATTACAATTTTAAAAAATGTACTTACCATCCTTGTGTTAATAAACATTTTCAAAAAAATTTAAAGAGTTTGGTGTAACTTTAGTTACTTAAAATAAATAGAGCATTAAAAATTTATTGCATTTCTCTATAAAATATAAAATTCCTAATAATAAAATATCTGGTATTTATCAGTTTAATTGTTTCGATTGTGATAGTTTATATTGGAAAGCAAAACGTAATTTAGAAACCAGAACGAAATACAATTTTCGTAATATTAAATATAAACAAACTGATAAATTGTTCGTAGCAGATCATTTTTGGGTATTTAACCATGAAATAAATCCGGAAATTAAACTATTAAAACAATTAAATGATCCGGTGGAGTTAATGGTTTGGAAAAAGACGTTTATTTTAAAAAACAAACATAGAGTAATTAATTTTGAAATACCAGCAGTCGGTTTTGTATTTAAGTTTGTTTTATTTTCAGATTTTGATAGTACTAACAAAAACATATCAACATCTAGCGATCGTAATGTTGGCGACAGCTTTGTTTCCAGCTGAAGATGTGTATAAGTTTACACGAAATCTCAATCTCATAGAATTTATAAGAATTATCATTTATGATAACAGAAGTGAAGTTTTAAGGTATAAAATGTGATGTTTGTATATACTTAATTTCATGTTTTGAATCTTTAATCGTTTCTTCCAGTGTTGGAAATAAAATATAAGATATTTCAACTTTCCATTATTGATATTTGTTTCTTACCTACAATGAAATGTGTAATTAATTTATTTATGCATACAGTTACCTACTTCAAGTAGAACGAAGAGGATTTATGCCAGAATAGTTCGTAGAAACTATATAGAAATAAAAGTTAGTACTAGAAAACCATATGAAAGCAGCACATTGTAGTGGTTATATATGGTGAAGGTAGATTTATGCCACATGATGCGGCGACATATTTGAAGTAGGATTCGTTGTCGTGAGGTACACGCCCCACACGTGCGAACAGTTTCGCGTTTCGCTTGGTGTGGCTACGCGTTGAGAAGCCAAACCTTACCTCGATTTAGAACAGATGAACTCTCCTGTCTCGAGGCCGTGAAGCTGATGGTCTCGAAGATTTCTGAAACTTTTCCTTCCGGTAGCTGCGGCGAGCGATGAGATCTGGTATCGATACAAAAGGAATTTTGCGTTTGGGCAACTATGAAATAAAATTATGAACACCGTTTCACTTTACATGTATTTATTTCTCGACACCTTTTTCTTCAAATGCGACTTTTTCACTGGTATAGCACTTTACCAACTTTTAATTTTCTCCTTCTCTTTGTGAATGATGCAACGGTTTTCCACTTAAGTTATTTCTCGTCGCGTATTTAGCGTATATTTTAATCGTTTATTACACGTTAATGAACGGTGAACTCCACTAACTTCCTGTAGTTTCAAGAGCCTTTACCAAAAACATATCTACACGCTTCGATGGTAAGAGCAAGAAGAAGCAAGAAATTTTAAGTATTAAATTATTGGTTCTTTTCTCTGCTTCGTTGCCAGGTTACCGAAATACTAAATTTTGATTGGTCCGACGTCACAATTTTTGTAGATTTAGTTTACGGAATTTTCTGAATTTGGGATTTCATTAAACCTAAGCATTCGTTGCATCATCTACATGGCATGCTTGGTTATTGATTTACGTTGAATTTCAGATGGTCATGTTTACTTTATACGTCCATATATGGAATTTTAAAATATGTTTACAGACCAATATGCAATATAAGCTTTAACATAGAATTCAGGAAAATCACCATTCAAAACTGTGTAAATTGTGTAATACATGAAGGTTTCCTGAAATGCCATTTAACTGCGAAGAGTTAACTATTAATGACAATGACCTAAATATCCTATATGATATGCAGCAATGGTTTCTATTTTTTGTATATTTGAAATATAGATTCGTGGTGAAGATGCTCTTAATTACATCATTCAATTCTCAAATCACGAGGTAAACGAGTTAAGTAGCTTTTTTATCAAAGCAAAAAGCGTTCATGAAAGTGACACAAGTTTAGTAGCGCTGCTTAGTTGAAAATTTGTGTGCTTTATGTGCGGGATTGCTAACATTCCGCAAGCTTTGCCTCGGTTAAGCAGAATGCAAACCTGCAAAGCAGTGGCTTTGAACATCCTGTTGGGATAAATTATCGGAATGAGCATTTTCTCGGTGCATTAAACAGCCAGTCAGTGCACAGGGGTTCTGCTAGCTGCATTGTTACATTTTCGTTGTAGAGCTAGGAAACATTAGTTCCCATGACTTCTGTATCTCTCTGTTCTCTGCAACTGCACTGAAGTCAAAATGCAAACCTCTGCATAGAGAAGCTGCAAGATACAATTGTTCGTGAATGCTAATAAACACTATTTAATACTAATGCTCTATACCTAATTTAGAAGACTAACAAAATACAGCGGTGAACGTGAAAAAAAAATGAAATGAACTGACATTATTGAGAAATTACGTAAATAATGGGCGTCAGAAATAGTCCAAACAAGAGAAAAACCTACCATCTGGATAAGACAGATAGGATCTTTCAAGCTCTGCGTGGCTTACCAATCCAGTTTGTACTGAAAGGCGTGTTTAGTCCGGAGAATGTGAATTCCTATCAACTCGAGATTAATATTAATTTGATATGTGAATTCCTACAACGTCGCGGTTAGCATAACTAAAATTTTACAATTAAAAGGTATTTTCCCTCCCACTTTGTACAGACTTGGAAGTGTGCGTCTATGTTGTTGGTTGGTGTGATTAAGAATGTAATCCTGTAAATGGAAATTTATTGTTCTTTCACACTGGCCGTATGTAGGCTAAATTGTGGAAACGTAGAATCAGACTGAAAAATTCAATGCCATAGCCCGGATTTGAACCACGGATCTTCTGGTCTCCGTCCAGCCCCTCTAACAATTCAGCTACTATGGCCAACGTGCCGATATGACATTAAATTCTCCAACTGACTCCTATTTTTCCCGGTAAACCACTTAGGAGTTCTCATAAACACATGAGACCACTACCTTAATGGCGTCTTACAACATTTAAGTATTTTAAGGCCCCGACTTTATAGTTAACCACTATTAGGTCAATTAATGGAAATTAATTGTTCTTCCACACTGACCGTGTGTAAACTAAATTGTGGAAAGAACAATTAATTTCCATTAATTGACCTAAGACGGGTTAACTATAAAGCCCGGACCTTAAAGTACTTACAAGTTGTAAGTCACCATTAAGGTAGTTGTCTCATGTGTTTATGAGAACTCCTAGTGGTTTACCGGAAAAAAATACGAGTCATTTGGAGAATTTAATGTCATATCGGCACGTTGGCCATACTGGCTCAATGGTTAGAGTGGCTGGACAGAGACCAGAAGATCGGTGGTTCAAATCCCGGGTATGGCATTGAATTTTTCAGTCTGAATCTACGTTTCCACAATGTTATCTTGGTCCATCGTCAAAATAATACTTCTAATAGAACTTCAGGGCTTAGTGTTTTTTCCTGTACCATACTTTCGTAATGTATTGAAATTTTGTGATGTGCCATCTTGAATATTCATGCATGGCTACCTGCATAAATAGGTGTTTTCTGCGCCTTTTGCTTTTTTTCTAGTTGAGAAGGCTCGAAAACTTGATTTGGCACAGCGTCATATGCACTGTTCTTCACATATATAATATTAAGACTTTTGTAACCATTCACCACGAATAAAGGCTTCTTTCTCTGTATACTATAAACTTCTATGGTAATATTGACGTGTATACCCCGGCAGACTGTTGACAATTGATCAGGAGTAACCGGTTGCGTGTTACCAGATCAACAGGTTACACAAACAACAAATTTGTAGGAATTAATATGCCTCCATTTATCGAACACTTTTATCTGCTGCAAATTTGTCGAAATTCACAGTGACCCGTTTAGTCTTTTCTCTAGCATTCGAAATATATCGCCCTATTTCACCTTTTATTCTCTGATTTAGTCATTGATATGAAATATTCTAATTGTTCTTTTATAGTTTCACTTTCTATGTTATCTTTAAGTCTGCAGTCAGTCATGAAGAACTTCGTTTCAGTTTCCTCTCTCTTCGCTTACCAAGGCCTCAGTTCCTTAAGATATAATGTACACTGTCATAGATTCATTTACTGTTGACACTGTGTATCTCGTTTTATTTTCACAATATACCTTTTGTTATTCCCTTTACTACTTTTATATACATTAGTTTTCAAGTTTTTAAAATATTTAATATGTTCTAGTTCTTCGTTTTGTCTTTTAGGAATATTTTTAACTGTATTAGTACCTACAAATAAGTTTTTTTCTCCTTTGAAATAGATACTTAACCATGCCGTGGCATTTGCTTTAACGAGTTGGTACAAAGCCAGTTCTAATTTTAAACTTCAGCAGTTAAAGTGTTTTATGAAAGTTTGATTAAATGCAAAGTTATCAAAATACTAACCTAATCTTTGCCTCATCTCTCCTTCCGCTATAGTGGAGAGTGTGGTGAATTGTGCCAGTATATACGAATGTGTTATCTTAGTAAAGAAATACTAAACCGTCTTTGTCAAGCCCTTTAACTGGTACACTACTATTTGCCTTATACTGCGCTCTTCCTTTACTCCTTAGTTTAAGCGTCCATAGGTTAATGCTTGCATGTTAGACTTGACAGCACATCCATAATGGATGGATTCATCGAGAGACGTGTGGACAGTCATTGCATACCAGTCAAGTAGCTCCGCTGTTTCGCCGCTCTACTAGCTGTTCATAGGTCATGTAAGCATGTATCCAACTTGAATCCAACGAATAAGAATTTGGATCAGCCAGAATTGGTGTGGAACATAGATGATAAGGAGTTAATGTCAACATTAAGTAAAAAAGCACCTTAGCAAAAACCAGGGTATCCATACGGTTCCTGGATTTTACTTTACAGTGTGTACCAGAAACAGAATTTAAGTTGGTACTCGTAAACGTTCTGTCCAAAAATTCTACACCTCCTTCGTGCCTATTTCCATATAGTTTACTGACAGGCATGTTTGTTTTCCTAAAATATGACTTAAGTTCTTGCTAGCTGATTACCGTTAATTTAAGCAACTGTATGATTTCGGATAGTGTACCCAAGTCTGCCAATACTACGCATACAAATGGTGCTCTGCACGGGTAATCCTCAGTTGTCTTACTTAATGTGGCTAGTCCTGACATACTTCAAAAATAAATTAAGCAACAGAGATTGGGATTTACGTCTTCATTGACATTTCCCTGGGCTCTTGTGCTAAAGAGAACTTCATAAACCAATCTTTGCGCTGAAACACGGACTGACAAAAACATGGTAAATGTAAACTAAGATAAAACCGAGAACATATTTGGAAAATGGAGTGATATTCCCCATAAAGATTAAGTTGCTCTGAAAATAACCTCTGCAACTGCATATCACATAAAATAAGCTGATATTACAAAGCACAACTCATTCCTTCTTATTAAACCAAAAACAAAACAGCAACATAGAACAAGTCATAGATGACATACAAGAATTAACCAAGCTGCCTATCTGGTTTTCGACGATTAATTTCAAACTTCAAAACTGTACCAATAATTTCGTATGAACTAGACAACGTCCGAAAAAATGACTTCCTTGTGCAATGGAAGCCAAGGTTCACTTCTTGAAGACAGCTCTAGGAATATCTAATCACACAATCTCTAGGCTAGGTAGCCTGCCGACACGAGAGCTCTTGAAACAGGAACTAGAAGAAGGCACTAGATGAGAGGACGAGGCAGATTTCTACGATAAACAAGTCCTCACGAACCACAATCTCTATCACTTCGTGACTTCTACGTCAGAACAGGGATACCATCACAGGCTAAGAGAAATCAGTCTTTCGACGTACCGGTTACAGCTTTCGTTTTAGCTTTTTATCTTGGGACGCTTTGTTTTTATTCATTGCATTGTTGGTGGTTTTTTGTTTTACTTTTAGCTGACATTTGAATGGTTTTTAGCGTTACATTTTAACTTCGGGCCCAAATAACCTCGTCGACGGGCCCTAAAACACCACTCACTCATTCACTCACTCACTCCCCACTCACTAACGCACGCACTCACTCACTTACTCACTCACTCACTCACTGACTCACTGTCTCACTGACTCGCTCACTCACTCACTCTTCATATGACCCAAGTTTGTGCTCGTAGGGTGCCACGGCTGTAGATTTCCAAACAAAAGTCTGTGGAAATAGAGACAAGCCGTGAGGTGCTGCGTCTCTTTGCTGATGGAGAGGATGCATCTTTTAAGTCGATTATCACCGATGATGAGTCATGGCTGCATCATTATGATCCGGAAGAAAAACAAGCCAGCACAGTATGGAAATCCAACACACCAAAATAGGAAAAAGATGTTCCATCAGCAGGGAAAGTGATGATCACAGTTTTGACTGTAAAAGAATGATTTACTACCATGCAGTTCCCCCCTCACACTGCTGTTACAGCAACATACTACATGTCAGTATTGGCTATCCTGAGGAAGCACAATGCAAGGAAACGACCAGAGCTTTTTAGGACTGGGTGGCGACTTCATAATGGTAATGCGCGGCCTCACGTTTTAAATCAAGTCATGCAGTTTCTGACTCGCTTCAACATTACACCTTATAGCAGCGATTTTGCACCCTGAGACTTTTTTTATTCCCACCTCCAAGGGAAAAACTTAGGGGTATTCGATTTGAGAACTCCGAAGCATTGCTCAAGAAAAGTGAAGTGATTCTCAAGGACCTGACAAGCAGTGGTCTGTAGCAAGCACTGGCAGTGACGCTATAAAAAGAGCATTAAAGTAGCAGGGGACTACTTTGAAAAATATTATGTAAACTTTGAATTGAAATAATAAACATCTTTGAAAAAACCAGTCTGTCTGTTCATCGCCCCTGTTAATAAAATAATTGAATAAATAAGGGACACATTCCTTGTGCTGTTATGTAAGCCATCATGGTACCAATTATTTGTGTAAGTTTTTATTAAGTGGTACAGAATGTATGCTAGAAGATGAGGCTATTTTCAAGAATATATTCAAACACTATAATAATAAAATATATATTACGTTGAAGAGCATTTTCCAGTTTATACTCGCACAGAAAAGGGTAAAACTCCAATTGCGCGTAGTTCATTCAGTGGAAATATTAAGACATTCTCATACATCTCGTAATATACATCAGCCATATAACTCATTCGCTGATATATTTTAGTACTGCCCAATATCCTAGAGAAAGCCTTATGAATGCTTTAGGAAACATGATAAATGTTTGTTTCCTAACCTCAAACATGTTGTAAATGTCCATCACATTTCGTTCCCATGTTTTTATGGAGGAAGTGTTATTTAAAGTTGCAATTTATATTCTTTCTGCCAGCTCTGGGAAGCGGGTACAACTCCCAAGTGGGCTGTAATGTTCTTAAGGGGGAAAAATCCTGGCTGAAGGCTGTTCAAAAACGCATGAAACCACAGAACTTGCCACCAGCCTCTCACTTGGTTGCACTTTATTTTATTTACTTTCTCTCTTCTCTGCGTAGTACGAGTAGTTTTAATTAAGCTTGGTTACACGCCAAAAGTAATTTCTATGAAACAGATGCTTCCCTTTATATAGTTTCTGTACTTCTTGTAGTAGGAAATGGGCAATTTATACGACCTTTTAAAATATATTAAATATATTACTCTTTGGATATTTAAGGGAACTACACTTAATTTTTTATGAAGTATGTTTTATTTATTTATAGGTTTTCCACTTTACAGCTGTTCACCCTTTGTTCCTGCCTTCCAGAAATTTCTGTCGCTCCATTGTACTTCTTCCAGTCCTCTCTTCTTCATATATGAGGGCTGTTCAATAAAGAATGATCATAATTTTTCTCACTAAAATTCAATCTTAATAAATTCTGTTAGCTTAATATAAAACAAACATGCTGTAGTAGTTTCATTGTTGTTACTCCTGGTTCCCGCCTGTGAGAACCAGGCAAGTTCAGACATGTTCAGTATCGCATACCGCTGCAATGGAGGTAACAAGCGAGGAACAATATGCCGCTTTGAAATTCTGCTTTCGTCTCAACAAACCTTCATTTGAGGCCTATAAAAAGTTACAGGAGGCCTATGGAGAGTCTGTTCTTCCCTACAGCACAGCTCGAAGGTGGTTTAAAATGTTTAAAGAGAGGAGACAATCAATTTCAAAGGAGGTGGACCCGGTGTTCCAGATACTCCTCTCATGGAAGAAAACATCAACACTGCTGCTGCCATTGTGAGAGAGGATCGACGAATTACCTTGTAACAATAGTTTTGAGTTATATTTAGAAAAGGTGTGAAAAGTTTATAAATTTATAAAGAAGACGATTATGTAAATCTGTTTCGTAATTTAAACAAGTAAAAATATATGAAATTTTATGATTGGCCGTTGTAAGAATTTTATGACGTAATGTGACGTGGAATTGAATCGGCCAATCACAAAATTAAGATAGGAGTAATGATAGTTACGAAAAATCAATAATCTTGGTAGAGATGCTTTTGTAATGAAGAGTGTGATGGATAGTGGAGCAGGATCAAGAACATTTATGTAATAGTTGGAACTGTTTAAAAATAACAAAGTAAGAATTTATCGATATGTTGGAAGTGACTGGGAAAGGAAGTTCAAGTAAAATGTAATCTAAATAATACAATTAAATTGTTAATATACAAAATTTGACTTCTCCGAAACTTTATTCCGAACCACGCCTGAAACCAAGATTCTCATGTCTCTTATTTAATCAAACACAATCATCAAGAAACAACTCAAAATACAACGAATTAACCCTGTTATATCTGGCATCTCAACGTGGATCTTCGAAAAGTCAACGTGCATCCCATCTCAAACAGAAATCCCGCACCAAATTGCGCCCGAACGTGTGACTGATTAAGATGGAGAGAAATTAACTACGAATAAAGAATGCCTGTCCCAAACTTAAGATCACTTTATGAAATACTGAACATTTCATTGGGTACCACCCACACGTTGGATGCTGTACCACGATAATGCGCGGCCGCATGTTGCCAACGTTGCTGAATATCTTGCAAAAATCAACGTTAAGTGCATCTCTCACCCTCCCTATAGTCTGGATTTAGCCCCATGTAACTATTTTCTTTTCCTTAACTTGAGGAAACGCCTTCGTGGGAGGCATTATTCATCATCAGAAGCAGTGGTGAAGGCTGCGGAGTCGATTTTGAAGGATATCTCAAGAAATGGTTTCCAGGATGTCTTTCAAGACTGTCAGAAAAGCTGGGACAGGTGCATCGCATTCAGGGGAGTCTATTTTGAGAAGGACTATCAAAATTATGAGGATGGGTAAAGGTACGTTTTCAAAAAGAAATTGTGACCATTCTGTATTGAACAGCCCTCGTACGTTCTTCTGGCTCTTCCCCGCTTTCTCCTGCCTGGTACTTCCCACCATAGGACTTGTTTGGGCCATCGTTCTTCCGGTATCCGTTGTACATGTCCATACCACTGTATAGCTCTACTGGACATTCTCTCTATAACAGGTTCCAGTGCCTCCTTTCATGTCAAATTGTATAATGTAGGCGTTTCTGAGATTTTGTAGCCTTGATACACTCATACGTCCTCGAAGTCCATTCATTTCTGTCGCTAATATCCTGTTCTGCTTTCTACCATTTAAGGTCGAACTTTCAGAACCATATGTAAGTATACTTTATATTATTTTTAAAATTTGTTGTTTAGTTTTTATAGTCAAATTCGTATTTCATAAAAGAATGTTCAAGCTTCTAATCGCCTTCCTTGTACATTACCCTATAGATAAATGTCATTCTTATCTATTATAGATCCTAGATACTTAAATTTTTCGACACGTTTAGTTATCACATTTACTTACAGATCATCCAAGCCTCCGCCTATTACCATATATTCACATTTAATGATATTTATTTTTAATCCGACTGCTTCAAAAGCATTTATTAATTTTTTATCATATACTCTATATAATCTTTATCCTTTCCTATCAGAATATGGTCATGTGAAAATAGTAAATTGTGCAATAAGTGGCCATTGACGTTTAGTCCCATTCCCCTTGGAACGTGACTTACTCCACTTTCTCAACACCCCTTCTATAAATATTTTAATCAGTGTAGATGACATGCCACAACCTTGTCTTAGTCCTTTTCGTGTGGGGAATTCTGCTGATACTAGGTTCCCCATCTTAACACTTGCCTTAGATTCATGCCTTCTTTTAATGAAGTACATAAGGTACTTAGGTATTCCAGAGTTTTCAATTGTTTACCATAGTCTATTTATAGGCACAGTCAAATGTTTTTTCAAGATAAATGAATAACCTATGCACTTCTTTCCCTTTACAAAACATTTTATTGGACTTTTGTCTTATCACAAATATATTATCACAATTATTTACTTGCTGTAAGGTCTGCTTGTTCTTTTTTTTTGTAATTTATGTCATCCAACGTTGTCATATCGGACGATGAATCAAATTGGTGAAATGATGCTCAAATGAGTCCGGGTTCCTTGGACCTTAGAGCTACTTGACATTCGCATTTAAGGATAAGGGAAACCCTGGAAAAAAACATACTCCAGGTAACTCACCCTGACCAAGATTCGAACTCGGGACCCCTTGAACGTGAGGCAGACACGTTACCTCTACACTATCGAGGCGGGCTGCTTGTTCTTCCAATAACCTATTTTTTATTGTTACCCAAACGGCAGGCTCGCGATGCCGATCAATAAATGAAGGTTGCCGGCGGGAGGGGAAACGCAGGGGTGGCTGGGTCTTCGTTTACCCCTCCTCCTGCCACTCGAAGTGACACACGACACCGCGGGGATCACGCCAGCCAGCTTAATTTTCGACCGAGAGTTACGCCTCCCCTGTGACCTGGCTTTTGGAAGCCCTCCGAGGGTGAAACAGCCAGCGACCGAGTATGTGGAGAACCTGGTGGACCACCTCCACGAAATGCACGAGATGGCTCGCCAGAACATCCAGAAGAGGAGCGACCGCATGAAAACCCGATACGTCAGGCAAGCCAACAGCCAAGGGTTCCAGCAAGGTGACCTGGTCTGGTTGTACCGTCCTACCCGGACCAAGGGACGCTGCCCGAAGCTTCAGCAGCCATGGCAAGGACCGTACCGTGTGGTGAAGAGGATTAACGACGTGGTCTACCGCATCCAGAAGGTGCCCCGAGGAAAGATGTTGGTGGTACACCTCGATCGCCTGGCCCGCTACGATGGCGCTGTTCGGGACGACAGCCTTGAGGAGGGAGCAGTGTTACCCAAACGGCAGGCTCGCGATGCCGATCAATAAATGAAGGTTGGTGGCGGCAGGGGAGACGCAGGGGTGGCTGGGTCTTCGTTTACCACTCCTCCTGCCGCTCGAAGTGACACGAAGCTTCGAGAATGTTTTCCCCCTCCATAAAAGGAGATTCGAGAAACTTCGGGCCGCCGATCGATACAAGCGAGGCGAGAGTCAGTTGAGTTGAGTGTGTTGTGGCGGGCGGTGTGTAAGGAGCGCCCAGAGTACGTGTAAAGGCCAAATGGCAAAATTGTAATTGTGTACATTAAATTGTAATTGTGATATTGGAATAAGGTGGAAATAAAGAAAATTTTGAGTGGTGTAATTGAACTTTTTTAATTTTACGAACCCACAAGGTCACAGTATTATCTCCTCCAATCTAATTTTATTAATGGTGCTTAATATAAATTTCTGCTTATTGCCGCCATACCACTAATCCACATATATTTCACTGTTTCTCGTTTGTTCCCTTTATTTTGTATATGGGACGAAAGCATGATAACCTCCACTCATCCGGGATAGGAGCTCCTTCAGTTAATGAAGTATATTTTAACACTAATTCCATGCACGTATGAGTATAAACACTTTATCTCTATTACCCTGCTTAGTTAGAAACATTTAGCTGTAAATTAACAAAATTATTTCAAACACAACATTTTTAAAAACACTAATACGAAGATTACAAAGATTACGAACACACTGTTATTCAAGGCAATCACTTAACCAAAAATTACAGCTTGCATGAAGAAGAGATCATAAAATAAAATTCGTATTGAACATATTTCTACAAGTTTGTGTAAGTGATAAACGAATATGCCAATAGTAGAACAAATAGCTTTCTAAACAAAAATTAAAATGTGAACATCATTTTAAACCCGAATTGTTTCAAAGTATTGTTGTAAGTTCAACCACTGCTGAGCACTTGTTTTCTTTTCCCAATTGCACTTTTAGTTATTTGGCTCAGATCAGTTTCATGAGTATACGGTTGATAGTCGACATGAAAAATTCAATGACACGGCCGGGATTTGAACCACTGATTTACTGATTTCCGTCCAGTTGCTCTTAACCATCGACCTTCCATAGCAAACTTTTCGTCATGATATTAAATTCTCCAATTCACTCATATTTCCCGGCAAACCGCATTCGAAATACACCGTTTGTGGCGACTTATTGTTGTAAGTACTTGAGTCCCAGGGTTCGTCATTTAACTGTTATTATTTTAGTTAATTGATTGGAGAATTTAATGTCATGATGGAAAATTGGCCATGGTAGCTCATTGGTTAAGAGTGACTGGGCGGAAACCAGTAAATTCGTAGTTCAAATCCCGGCCGTGTCATTGAATTTTTCATGTCGACTCTATAAATCTAACACCTTCGCCTGTACACGGCTAGTGTGAACAAATGAATAACTTCCATCAATTAACTTCATTAGTATAGGGTTTAAATGTCAAGAGATGGCACCTATGTATTAAACATCTGACAGTGTATCTGCAATGCAAGGTATAAGGAAAGCAGTTCTGCAACGTCTTATCTCCGTTAATTGATATAAAGTGTATGTACTTTTGGAGCATAGTTTGCGGAGGCTATATAGAAGTAAATGATTGGCAATAAGGAAATTATGTCGATATATCACATCACATCTCATATTTAATAGATTTTGAAAGTACAGAATGATAAATTTTGGTTTCAGTAGCAGAAGCAATTGTTTTAAATACTACTGATATTAAGTTTTAACTATGTCAATTATTGGAAATTAATTGTTCTTTCACACTGGCCATGTGTAGGCTAAATTGTGGAAACGTAGAATCAGTGAAAGAACAATTAATTTCCATTAATTGACCTAATAGTGGTTAACTATAAAGCCCGGGCCTTAAAGTACTTACAGTATGTAAGTCGCCATTAGGGTAGTTGTCTCATGTGTTTATGAGAACTCCTAAGTGGTTTACCGGGAAAATACGAGTCAGTTGGAGAATTTAATGTCATATCAGCACGTTGGCCATAGTAGCTCAATGGTAGTGCGGCTGGACGGAAACCATAAGATTCGTGGTTCAAATCCCGGCTATGGCATTAAATTTTTAAGTCTGACTCTACGTTTCCACAATTTAGCCTACACACGGCCAGTGTGAAAGAACAATTAACTTCCATTAATTGACCTAATAGTGGTTAACTATAAAGCCCGGGCCTTAAAGTACTTACAGTATGTAAGTCGCCATTAAGGTAGTTGTCTCATGTGTTTATGAGAACTCCTAAGTGGTTTACCGGGGAAATACGAGTCAGTTGGAGAATTTAATGTCATATCGGCATGTTGGCCATAGTAGCACAATGGTAGTGCGGCTGGACGGAAACCAGAAGATCCGTGGTTCAAATCCCGGCTATGGCATTGAATTTTTCAGTCTGACTCTACGTTTCCACAATTTAGCCTACACACGGCCAGTGTGAAAGAATAATTAATTTCCATTAATTAACCTAATAGTGGTTAACTATAAATCCCGGGCCTTAAAGTACTTACATTAAGGTGGTTGTCTCATGTGTTTATGAGAACTCCTAAGTGGTTTTCCGGGAAAATACGAGTCAGTTGGAGAATTTAATGTCATATCGGCACGTTGGCCATAGTAGCACTATGTCAATTATTGTTTACATGAGTTGGAAAGGGGCGTGATAGTATAGCAATATTGTTTGATCAAATTAAGTTTTTATTGAGGTTTTTGTGAGTACCTGTCTGAAATAGCAGCTTCGATCCCGATTTAGAGCTGTTTCGAAGCATGGAATTACGAGCGACCGGTTGTGTGTATTCGTGCGTCGGAGGAATTGACAATGCCAAGGCTAACGGCGAGCTAGCATGCTGCTGATGGACCAAACGTGCTGATGACCAACATCTAACACAACAAAAAGTCCACAAAATGGCAAAACCGTGCTAAATCCACAGAAACGCCTTACTTCAGGCAGCTACCATTAAAACCCAAACGAGTACCAGTTTCGTAGTTTGACGCAGGAGTCTAAGGGCAGTATCACTGTGCTGTTGGATGAAGGTTGACGTCAAATAACGCTGACTTCAGCGGTCTTTATAAATGTCTTGACTCGTGCTGCAGCCATATATTTGAAATTTACAATCTGTCTTAACTCTTTATAACTTTGAGAATAACCTGTAGACACTTTTTTGTTGTAATTTATGTCCTCCAACATTTAGTCATATCGGACGATGAATAAAATGGGTGAAATGATGCTCACTGCGTCCGGGGTCCTTGGAGCTTACAGTTACCCGACATTCGTCTTCCAGGTTAAGAGAAAACCCCGGAAAATCCTTATCCAGGTAACTCACCCTGACCGAGTTTCGAACTCGGGACCTCTTGAACGTGAGGCAGACATGTTACCATCTACGCTACCGCGTACAATCTTCACTCTTCACTGTGTAAGACAGGTCTCATTGCAGATTGCAAATTCGGATACTTAACTGTATATTTTGTTTTATATGCGATTCCTTTAATATTTGTCAAACAAAGATAATAGTGGCTGGCCATGTAGCTCAGTCGGTAGAGCACCTGCCTACCGTGCTAGGGGTCCCAGGTTCGATTTGGTGGGGATTTTTCTCTGACCAAGGTAATTCCCCATCTTCCTCAGAGTCTGGAAGTATAAATGAGAGTGTGAGTGTGTGCGTGATGTAATGATAAAAAAAACAAAGATAACGAGTTAACACCTTCAGTATGTTCCAAAGGAGAACGGCCGCCGATATGACCATAGTAGCTAAAGGAACAAGTTAAATGGAACAAGCAAAAAAAAAAAAAAAAAAAAAAAAAAAAAAAAAAAAAAAAAAAAAATTAAATGATCCTTCGGTTCCCTCCAAATTATGGGAATTGCAAATGGCATATGATGTGTACCATTTTTCCAACCAGTCAGCAGTCTAGCACACGAAACACAGCATGTATTTGGGGCCCAGCTCTTATCAAAATCACCAACTTGACAGCCAAAGTAAAGTTTATTACACTTCTTTACAAGTGGGGTCAAATTTCACCTCTGAGACTTGAAGGTCAGCTCACCACAAATATAGCAGAAATTATCTGCATGATTTACACAATTTCTTGGCATGATGAAAAAATAAAGCACAGAAATACAACATGCACAACATACACAATACACTTCTAAACAGAAAGGAAGGAAATATTTCACTACTCAACAATCTCACAGTCAGCTCAATACTGACACATCACAATGCCAAACAGGTCTGAACATGTCTAAACAACAACAATGAACAACAATGAACCTGCACAGTCATGTTTTATTGAGCTTCAGCATGATATTGCAAATAATTTCAATAATACAGCTTGAGTAAAATAGCTACATATGAGGTAACGGTTCCTATGGCAGGTCAAAGAAAACGCTAAAACCATATTTTGAAAAGTAGCTTTTACAGAAAAACTATGCCTGATGGGAAAATTCTGACTACATGTCTGAATTCAGGATGGAAAATGCCACTAGATTAACTATTCAGATCTCTTGTGGGAAGAAAAGAACGTTGTCGACCAGTATTGTGTGAGCCCCTGATGTAGGCACATTCCTGGCGAATTGAAATGTTCATATTTTGTTTCATTTGGAAGGGATTTGAGGTCGCAGAGTTAGGTGGGCCACCCTATATAAAACTACCACTCTTATAATTATGTGTGCACATTCTGTATTATTAGTGGTAAAAGATAATCCACATCTTAATAAGTTCTAAATATTAGTGTTTTGCCTCAATATATAATTCCATGAATGCTTATATTCAAACACTTTGCTTTAACACATCTGTAGTAAAGTTTTAATGGCTAGATTTGTTGTATGTGTAATTGCGTTAGGACGAGGTGTTTTCCCGGATAGCTTGTACTGGAATGTTAGCTTATTATCTGGTTCCGTTTGAACTAAACACACAATTGCTACATATTGTTTCATATTTCCAGCATGGAAGCTTGGTAATTAGTAGTTAAATATTGGTTGGTTATGCGCGTACATAAGTCAACAAGCTCGAGATAGGTAGAGGGACAGATTTATGATCACGCTGCAAATGTTTGTCTTTTGTCTTAATTTAAGCACAGTGTAAAGTGTCGGCACATTCATTTCCAGCGACAAAACATTCTAAGCGAACTATATGTGAATTATTGAAAACGAAAATTGCTCGGCACATGTTGAATTTCACAAATGGTGTAAAACTGCTCTCGCCAAATTTGGTATGCATTAGCCTACGTTTTATAATTTAAATGTAATATACCTCAGGCAATAGATTGTCAAATTTTAATAATAGCTTTTTAGAAAGTGTATGTGTATAATAGGAGATGTGCATAGGAAATTAATAACTGCGAAATAATCCAAAAATTGGTATTGTCCATAAAGTTAGGAAAATGAAACAGAAAGAAAAACTATCTTCAAAACGTTGTAAATTTTTCTGCTATTCCGTAAAATAGAATATCCAGCATAAATTGTGAATTAATTTGCAGGGATGAAGATGGCGCGACCGCCCATATAGGGCCCAATGCCTGCCCAACTGGCTGCCGACCTCACGCCCACTTACGCAAGGGCGATCATCGACCGTTATATGCAGCCTGGTTCTCGGACACACCCCATGGGAATAAGATTTCGGGATCTCCTACATTCGCATGGCCTCCGAATGCCTCGCGTGGAGAGGTCGTCCATCAGCCCTCATCTTGTTTGGCAGCTCGATCGTGCGCGGTTCGATCTCGCCCTTTCCAGCAACTCTAGACTCGGTATTCCACATTCGGTGTTCCAACAACTTTTTTCCGAAATACTGGGCCGTTACCCTAACTATGTTCCGGTCTTTACAGACGGTTCTCAGTTAGGTAGCACTACCGGTTGCGCGTTCTTCAATAACGGTGAGGTTCATAAATTTCGCCTTCTGGACTCCACTTCGGTCTTCTCAGCAGAGCTGTATGCCATCTTCTATTTGCTCCTTTTTATTTGCAAGTTAGCTCCTGCTTCTTTTATTGTTTGCACTGACTCTCTAAGTGCTCTCCAAGCCCTGCAACAGCACACTGCCGCTCACACCCTTGTTTTAAGAATACAGGCCTAGATATCGCAATTGCTCAGTCGCGGATACCATTTTGTTTTTACTTGGACCCCAGGCCATGTGGGGATTTCCGGGAACGAGGAGGCGGACGCGGCTGCTAAGTCCGCTTGCCGTTTGCCCCGGAGTTTAACAACTACGGTGCCATACCAGGATGTGCAACGTTTTTTCCGTCGCCAACTCCTATCCGCTTGGCAGCAATCCTGAACAGCTTTGGGAGGCACACAACTCCGGGCGATAAAGGAGAGCGTACAACCCTGGCCAACTTCCTGCAGGGTTAACCGGCGGGCCGAGGTGATACTCAGCCGGCTGAGAATTGCGCACACACGAGCGACTCATGGCCATCTGTTAAGAAGGGAACCGGCCCCTGTGTGTGCTCCGTGTGCAGTACGCCTCACTGTGCGGCATGTACTGCTGGATTGCCCGCAGTACGCCCGCGTTCGCCAGTCTTTGGGCTTGGGGACTAACTTGGTCGGTGTTTTAGGGGACGACCCAGTGGCCGTGGTGAAGGCACTGCGGTTTGTTGCGGAAATCGGTTTTAATAAACAAGTCTGACTTGGATTTTATATTTATTAATTTTAGAGCTTTTAAATTATTAGTACTGGGATGAGTTTTTTATGTAATTTTAATGGTTGAGTGTTTTTATCTTATTTTACCTTTTTAGCTTAATTAGTGTAACTTTTAGGTTTCAGTGTTGACTTCAGGCCCAAATTACCTTGTTGTCGACGGGCCCTAAAACACCACACACACACTCACTCACTCCAACCGATACGGGGAGATGTGCTCAGCATCTCGGCACCCCCAGCCGGAGAGTTGGGTTTCTTGACCAGGGTCGCTTACCTATCGTAAGCTCTTCAAATTCTACACAGTGCTAAGTGGGCACTGGTCATATACTCCGGTGGGAGCGATCCCGGGTCGTATTCCGTGGGCAGAGAACCAAGGCATGACGCCTATCCCACTACGGCATGGCGCAAGACAGTTTTTAGTCTTACTTGCTTTATTTGTTTGAATTACCTCGGCAACAAAGATAACACTGAGAACCCTTGGCCATCCACATTTCTTAACAGCAACAGAATCAGTTTCCTCAAATGTCCTGATCAAATTCCCATGATTATGAATGGAAAATAAATTTTCTTATAATTTCGTCTTTCGTCTTAACTTTCAACATTTTTGAGCAGTCTGGATAAAATTGGTCATGTTTTATGAAACGATGTTCTATCCAAGGTAAAATTAAAAACGAAGCAAAAGAAAATCATATAAAATTGCTTGCTCAATATGTGACTTATTTTGTTTGTATCCTGCCTCAAATATTGCTGCATTTATAGCGTTTTAAAGTTTGGACGGACCTTGGATGGTCATGCAGAATTAAAATGGAATATAGCAACTAGCTCTTACAATATTTGGCCATCGCAGCCTGTTCTACTTCCCTATCTCCATTGTATCTTTCAAACAAATGCATTTAGAGAAAAATATCTGGAAACTTTTATATTGATTAACGTTAGGTAGATGGAAAAATAGATATCTAAGCCCCTTTAAGAATAGTTTGATGAAAATAGGATGGAGAAGGTCATGGGAATGCAACAATCAGTTGTTCTCTGTGTACTGCTCTGTTTTGTTTCGCTACACGGGAGCCGATGGTGCGTGTTTTATGGACGGTTTGCGAGTGTCTAGGTTTACACATTTGTTTGTCAATTTCGCCGTTGTGGGTTTAATGCATGAACAAGCGTGAGGGGGAAATGAACGTCGGAACGCTGAGTTTTATTGGATTGCGTACATAACCTGGGAATTGCATTGTAGTGCCAGCGCAGGAAAATTGGGAATTTTTAATGCAGTATTTCATCTTGAGAGCGCAGATGAATATGATGCAATTTGCCAGCGACCCACAACAGAATTGCTTGCTACATTTACTTAAATAATGCACAGTATGTACTTATAACGTTGCTCCTAATTTATCCGGAGGTCATGCAACACTGGTTTAATTATCCCTAAGCTGCCGGTATTATGTTGCTTACCGCTTTAGCTTCCATCGAAGCAGTAGCGACAATTTCTGCACGGTACTTTAAGACGTGCTGGTCGTAAATGTTATTGCCTGCGAACTAAAGACCGTTATGTTAGACAAGATTACTTCCACCTCTATACATGGTTAGTTTGAAGGTGGAATCGAGAGAATCCACAGAATATGCTGCTGAGGGCTTTAACTATTCTTTGGCTTTAAATCTCGCAAAGATTGCAATATATTAATGTAAGAAAGAACGAAGAATTTACATTTTCCTACGGCGTATTACTTTTAGAAAAATATCCTTGTGTGTTTCCGTGTAATTAAATCAAGTGGTATTCCAACACTGGCATGTGTAGAAGTTGATAGTTGCCAGCTGTATGGTCTTTGTGAACTTGTAATGAAATAAAATGGTATGGTACAGACTAACTGTCCATCACTTAAGATCCACAAAGTATCTCCAAGTAATAATTTTCATTAAAATAAGCGAGAATGACTCAAAGAACTAAAGCTACTATTTAGTACTCTTAATATTGTACAATCATATGTAGGCCCATCTTATATTGTAGGGCTGCTCACATTACAAACAGACATTCCTACTTCTCCTCTACCCCTGAGATGTTCCGATTTTTCCAAAAAGTGACCCACATGGAGAAAGTACACAATTCACACACTTCTGTTAATAAATTAAAATTTTACAAGACTTTTCTGTTTGTCATTAGTATATACCATAGGAAATTAATTGTTCTTTCACACAAGCCGTGTGTAGGAAGCACTATGAAAGGGTAGCTCCAGACTGAAAAATTCAATGCCATAGCTGGGATTTGAACCACGGATCTTCTGGTTTCCGTCCAGCTGCTCTAACCATTTGAGCTACTATGGCCAACGTGCCAGCATGACATTAAATTCTCCAAATGACTCGTGTTTCCCCCGGTAAACCACTAGGAGTTCTCATAAACACATGAGACCACTACCTTAATGACAGACTTACTATTCTGTAAGTAGCCGGGTATGGCATTGAATTTTTCAGTCTGGCTCTACCCTTTCATAGTGCGTCCTACACACGGCTAGAGTGAAAGAACAATTAATTTCCATTAATTGTACCTAATAGTGGTCCGAACTATAAAGCCCGGGCCTTAAAGTACTTACAGCATAGTAAGTCGCCATTAAGGTAGTTGTCTCATGTGTTTATGAGAACTCCTAATGGTTTACCGGGGGAAACACAAGTCAGTTGGAGAATTTAATGTCCTGTTGGCACGTTGGCCATAGTAGCGCAATGGTTAGAGCGGCTGGACGGAAACCAGAAGATCCGTGTTTCAAATCCCGACTATGGCATTGGATTTTTCAATCTGGCTCTACCCTTTAATAGTATATACCAACTTACGTAAATTAATATTTCTAATGCTGTTGAAATACACGTACAATTGTACTAAAAAGCGCCACAGAAACAAAATAATAAACTTTTCTTCACACATTATAGATGCTACACGTGAATGAATATGTCAAGCACTTCCTAGCTACCGATGATTTGCAACTGTTTCCGGAAAACTTCGAAGCAAGTCACGAATGATGCGTGAATACATAAATAATAAATGAATATCGGGGTTTTAACTCTTATAATCTTTATTACATTAAACTTAGTTATAAATGATATGTCAAATGAAAATGCAACTCAAACTGTTTGATTGTACCAGTGTGCATGCGCGTGCAATGTTTCTGCCGCAATCCGCTAGACAGCGCTAGTAGCAAAGATGGCAACAAGTAAACAGAAAGCGTTTTGTGTCTTGCAGTTTGTGAAAACCGATTCTGTAGTTATTGTGAAACATGCGTTCCGCATAACGAAGTACCCGATTGATTGAACGTCACTGTACCTGAGCGCTGGATAGGCTGCAAGGGCTCCAATGACAGGGCTTGCTATGTATGGCCTCCACGTTCCCCTGTCCTAACGCCATGCGATTTTTACCTTTGGGGCTTCATCAAGGATTGTGTGTACGTGCCTCCGCTACCAGTTAACCTCCCTGAATTAGGAAACCGGATTGAAGCAGCTGTTGCTACACACTTATCAACGTTTGGGAAGAACTCGGATATAGACTTGATGTGTGCTGTGTGACAAAGGTAATCAGATTGAACATTTATAAGGTTGTTAGTAAAACTGTTTAAGTTTCTTTTCCATTTAGCATATCATTTATAACTAAGTTGAAGGTAAGAAATATTATAAAGAGTTAAACCCGCGATGTTCATTTATATAAATCCAGTATTCAGGATTCAGTGAGCTTGCGGAAGCGGCGCTATTCGGTAATAAATTTTGATAATGTACCCAGAGCAAGTAAAATGTTGTTTGGCATGAAGTTTTAGATTTTGTTCTTTTTCTCCTTAAATCCTTTGGGAAGCAGCGGTGCAACACTTCATTGCACGCTTCGCCACTGAACTTCACAAAATAAATAAATGTGCCTTGATTTCCCCATAAACATTTATTTCCGAACTAAAAACTAAACATGAAACAAACGTTTTATTAAAGGTGACAAATTTCATAAGTAGTTCTCCGTTCCATACATTCTGGTTCATCAGGAGAAGGCATAAGGAAAACAAAAGAAGAAGCAAATAATTTCATCTACAAGGAAGTCAATACAATTTATACAATCTTTTCCATTTTCACACGCATTATCCCACTCAGTATGATGCACTATATAACACTACTTAGTTTAATTTAGATTTATTATATTGTTCCAGAGCAATTCCACTTTAAGTCCAAACGTTGGACTCTTCAGTAATTATTGCTGAGAGCACTGAAAAGACAGCAATGTGCGCTGTCCCCTTTGAAAATTGAAAAGCTTTCCCCAGTACTCGGCATGTGTCATTGAGCTAAAGCAAACAAACTTGGGGTTTAAATAGTCCGTCGTATTTCCAAACTGCAGCTCGAGGATCGCAGAGAAATTGCTTTCATGCACTGAATTTCTAGAGCGTAACTAATATAGTGTTATGCGGCTTGGAATCAGAGATATAGTTAGAGCTAGATCGACTGAAAGCAACCTTGGACTGGGCGACAGCTTTCACAACCATTGTTGGAGTTATGTACTGATCTCCTACAACGCAATATAAAATCACATATCTGCATAGTATGATTTACGCATAAATTGGATATAATAATCTGTTTGAAGTCTTAGAAGTAATATAGGAAAGCGTCATTAAATAGTTGAATATCGCCAGCTGAAACAAACGAGAGCCTCTTCAAACAATGCTCATAAATAAGAGGTTAGTTTATCTTCCTTCATTAGTTATTACCTGGGCTGTTTAACTGACAAATAGACAGCCATAGTGTTAGAGGCTGTCATATAACCTATTATTAAAAGCAATTCTTCTTTCTATTAGTTGAAATACAAGGATTATTTCTTGTTATAGGAAATAGGACATTATTATTGGTAAGCCTGGCACAGTGAGAAAAATATGTACGATATAAATTACAGTAACTGCTTAATAATAATGTATTGTTTCATGAATATAAGCACTTCTTACCCATTTGCATTGGAATTGCAAAAATGGTCGTTTCTTTCTAGAAGTTGATTGGGAACAATTTGCTACAGCTCCAAAGATTTATACGCTGATGTAATGTAACTTTATGTCAGAATTTAATGCTTTTTTACATAGTTATAGCCACAAATTCTGTTAATTTATAGCTTTACACTATAAGAAAACTTTCGCTCTTTCTGGGGAAAGTATACATGGTAAGAGGAAATGTTCCATGGGAGACGTGACAGAATTTCCAATGCAAATGGGAAACTTGTTACCCATTGTTTAGAATAAGAATAAAAGTATTGTGAAGGTATTGTCAACAAATATGTATCCATTGTGGAATAAGGATCTGTAGATGCTGAGCATGAAGTAATTCCTATGTTTCTCTAATAAATTGACATGTTTTCTCATCTTTGGGAAATAAAGAAGAAAATCATGTTCTCTTGATGCTTGAGAATGGTTAGACAAAAACCACATATAATAACATGGCATGGCTTGGCTTATAAGCAAATGTATCTATTTTAGAGAGGAAATCGAATGACAACAAGAATAAGAGAATTAGGTGCGGAAGAGCATCATTATTTTTATTAGGTATTTCCAAAAAATTGTGCATATTCCAAAATTTTACAATTTACAACTTTAGGCTGCATTTATTTGCCTTTACCTTGTTGCTAGCTTGGCTTACATTTCACCATGGTCTTTTGCTCTGCCAGGTAGCTCTTAACCTCCATGTCTCCTTGTTACTTAATTAGCCCCATTCACCCCCTCATCTTCCTTTCGTATATTCTTTACATTTCTGGCCCATTGTTTTTTACTTTCTGCAAGAACTCACCAATACTTCTTTCATTATTTTCCTCCCTGCCCATTAACATTTTTATAGCTACTATCCTCTTCTCTAATTTCTCCCATTTTTCTTCCCAAACCTTTTTTCTCCATATTGAAACCTCCTCGAATTCTGTTACATAGTGTTCTATGCTTTCTTTCCCCCCACACAATTCACAAATTTCCTTTTCCCTACCCCTTATCCCTCTTTTCGAAATATTATTCCAGGTCTCATCAATGCTAACCCTTCTCTCTCTTTTGCCTATTGCAGTAATCTACATATGCTTCTCGTCCCCAATTTCTTTTTATTTGCTTGTAAAATTGTAATTATTCTATATTTTCTAGACTTTCCAATATTTCCTGTCTTTCTATATCGTCTATTCTGAATTTACTAATTTACCCACATCGCATGTATTCCTTTCCTCTAATCTCCATATATCTCCCAATCGTATTTTTTCCATAATTCGTCCTAACACTGTCCACCAACTATTTGAGTACTCTAATCCTTTTTGCTGTCTCGTGCATTATTTCATAATTTCCCCTTCTTCTTTGGCATGGCCACGCCGTGGCTCAGTGGTTAGACCGCTTGGCTCTCACCAAGGCGGCCCGGGTTCGATCCCAGGCGACCGCAAAGTGAGATTTGTGGTGGACAACACGGCGTTGGGGCGGGTTTTCTCCGGGATCTCCGGTTTCCCCCGCCATCTCATTCCACCTGTGCTCCATCTTCATCTCATGTATCATCAGTGTCATCGCCTGCGGTGCCGTATGTAGTAAAAGCGGGCGTTAAACACTACACATTTCATTTCTTCTTTGGCCAAACACATATACCAAAATATTATTATTCTTTCCATTATTATGCCTTTACTTGTGTTTCCTAATTCTACTAAAGCTACTTCCCTATGTGCTGATCTTAGTAAGCCTAGTAGCTCTTTACAAAACCTTCTGTAGTTATGGTCCACCGTTTTGTATACCTCTGTGGCCCCCCCCCCCCCCTAGATCTCCACTGAGTACAACATTTTGGATTCAACTAGTGCTTCATACATTCTTTCTAACCACTTGGTTGTCATTTCTAGCTTATATCTGTTCTTATTCCATTCATTGCCGCCCTTCCTTTTGCTTCAATTTTTCTCCTGTGTGCTCCCCACTTTCCATTGTTATTCAAACTTACTCCTAAGTATTCAAAATCATTCACCACTTCTACCCTTCTGCCATGTAGTACCCACTTTTCATCCTTTTTTTTTGTTTAACTCCCTTCTTGAATACCATAACTTTCGACTTATTTATGTTTATTTTTATTCCCCTCCCTTCACAAAATTTCTGTAGTCCTACGAACGTTATAGATACTACCATTAAGTCATCCACATATATCAGTCTAGGAATTTCTTTGTTTGCTATTACCGGACAATGCTGAATTCCTTCTTTAACCTGGTCTATTATCTCATCTATAAATAAGTTAAATAAAATTGTACTCATTTTGCATCCTTGTCTTAGGGCTACTTTGTTCTGACATCTCCGTAATTACATTTTCCCCACCTTATGCAAAACTTCACCCCTTCATAGATTTTCTCTCGTCTTTTATACATTTTCTACTTACCCCTTTCATCCTCAATTTCCAAACTAAAGCTTTTCTGTTTATCGAATTAAAAGCCTTCTCAAAATCGGCAAATAATATATATACACCCTTCCTCTGTTCTTCCTGAGGTATTTGTCTATTATAGTCTTTATTATGAACGGATTATCTATTGTCCGTTTTCCTTTACTGAGACCTGCTTGAATTTCAGACAGCTGCCTTTCTTGTTCTACCAATATTCTTAGCCTTTCTGCTAATATTCCTAGCTGCATTCGCGTCTAGGTAATCTTGCAAAAACATTTATATAATTGGTCCAAAAGTTTTTGGAGAGTTTTTCTCCTAATTAAATGGTAAAACAAAAATACAACTGAAATTTCAAAAGAAATTAGAATAATTGAAGTTAGCTGATTAGGTAGATACTTTAAGGACAAGTAAATGTAACCTTGTTTCGCATAGTGTCAAATAAATATCTTTATAGATAGAAGACAGCCACTTCCTCATGTCCCTTTTTAGAAAACTATTTTATACTTTTCCGCACGTAACAAGGTTTTAAATTAATTTTGTAAGAATGGAGTTAACACTACGTACTTAATGCAGCTCACCAGTTAATGCTTTCAGTATTTTTGCGTCAGTTGTTTTTTCTGCCTGGGGAGAAATGGATTTACTCATAGGTACATAAATAATTTAAAACTAAGATACATCTTTTCCTAAGCTCTGTGCTACGTGAAATATTGTACAAATTTTAAATAATATATACATTAGGTGGGTGTTAAGTACACCTTAACAGCAGTTAAACCTGTTTCCCCGCAGATTCAGTTTAGAAGTATCCATCGAATTTTTGTTTGTTATGACAGCATTACAGAGTGTTTATAAACGATTATAATCTGTCGGAAGGACTGAAAGAGAACATTAAACGGATTTTCCAAATCAACAGCCAGAAAATTTCCATGGAAAGTAATCTAGTCCCATGGCGAGCACATTAAGGGGGGTAAGAGGAGTGGTATTTTGTGGTTTCAATGAATTTAGGTAAAGCTGGAATTTTAAATATTCCTCAGCGCCACAAACCAACCACATATGTTTTACCCTTCGCTTTATATTGCAATTTACTCTATTTAACAGTACATCAAATACTTTATCAAAAATCGAATGTTAAATCTGCTACATTCAGACCCATCATATCAAAAGATATTTAATGAATTAGTTATACAGTCTTCTAACGTCATTGGTTGTCGTTTATAAATTACGTGTAAGAAAGTTTTTTTCTCTTTCTAAATTTTAACATATTCCGCTCCATGGCGACATTACACTGAAATACACGTTTTCAGCTGGCCAGAATAAAAAAGACAAACATTTCTAGAAAAAAGGCTCTATGTGTGTCAAATCTTGTATGTGTACAGCATGACTAGGGCTGGTGATGTTTTGCAAATGCGATATAGCGCGATAAAGTGCGAAAATGACTCAAAATGCGATATAAAGGCGAAATCGAAGATTTTTTCACAAGTAATTATTTTTCCCAATGCGTTTTCTTCTGGAAAATTTAACTGAAGAGTATGTAGAAGCTTTACATGTTTCGAAAGTTGTAAGTGACCACTCTTCTGGAATGTGAACCTTCTCGCTAAATTAGCCCATTGTTCTACCTTTGCCCATTTGACTTACCCTTGTATTATTTGTTTAACATACTTTTATAAAAATAAAAGGTGTATCTGAATTTTCTGGGAATACTCTCTGAATTTCTCTTCGTTTAGGATGGGTTTGAATAATTACTAAACAGTAATGCAAAAACAAAGTTATATTGCATAAAGCGTGTATTTTATTAAAGCTAAACATTTATTTTAAATATCTTTCATGTAGGATTAAGAGGCCGCGCCGTTGCTGAGTGGTCAGACCGCTCGGCTCTTACCAAGGCGTCACAGGTTTGATCCACGTGACCACAAAATGAGATTTTGGGGGACAACACGGCGCTGGAGGGTTTTCTCCGAGATATACGGTTTTCCTTGCCTTCTCATTCTGAGGGTGCTGCATCTTCTCATATCAGTGTCATCGACTGGGGTGCGGCTTGTAGTAAAAGCGGGCGTTAAACACATTTCATGTAGGATTAGCCATTTTCCAAATAGCTTTTGTTACTTGTTTGAATTTTTCAATACGTTCAAAAGGGAAGTAATTAATGGAAATTAATTATTCTTTCACACTGGCCGTGTGTAGGCTAAATTGTGGAAACGTATAGTCAGACTGAAAAGTTCAATGCCATAGCCGGGATTTGAACCACGGATCTTCTGGTGCTACTATGGCCAACGCGCCGATATGACATTAAATTCTCCAACAGACTCGTATTTTCGCGGTAAACCACTTAGCAGTTCTCATAAACACATGAGACAACTACCTTAATGGCGACTTACTATGCTGTAAGTACTTTAAGGCCCGGGATTTATAGTTAACCACTATTAGGTCAATTAATGGAAATTAATTGTTCTTTCACACTGGGAAGTAATTGTTTCTTTACATTTATTTTTCCCTTTACTTTAATTTTGCGTTCATTTTTCCCATTTTTCTCTCCAGGCATGCAGGAATGACATTTCAAACGTTTCATATAGTGACCAGCAGCCTACTCTATTCACTTATACCCATCATACCTACAAGGAGTTAAACAATAAAGCTATTTTATAATTTTATACCTCCGTTGTTATGAAATAGGCAGGAAAATAAGTTTCTGTAGTAATCACTTGTTGAATATCCTTATAGATAAGCATACAACTATTACATGTCATATCTAATATAATTCAACTTATGTATTATTTCCTGACTCTCGATTAGTGCTGCAGAAAAAAGTTCGTGTGTGTCAATCTTAAAAACTAGTCAACCAACTTTAAATTCGTTTAATCAGTGAAAAGACCAATGGTATCTCATAAACAGATTCTGTAGCAGAACCTTTTGCTTCATTTCGTTGGTGTTATATAAAACGAGGGAGAAATTACTTTGTGATTGTCAGAAGTTCATCTTCGTAGATAAATGATCGCTGTCATGGAAGCCTGTCTTCCTGAAGTTATTAGTCTGCTAGACGTTACACTGCACTGGTTGACTCAGAGAAACTTGTCATTCGAAACTAATGTCTTCTTTTCTTTAGTGATGACTTTTATTAACGATACACAGTTACACGAGGGCTGTTCAATAAAGAATGATCATAATTTTTTGCGGTCATAACTTTTCACACTAAAATTACATATTATTATATTCTTTTAGCTTAACGTGAAACAAACCCGCCGTAGTAGTTTCATTGTTGGTACTCCTGGTGCCCGTCTGAGAGAACCAGGGTAGTTCAGACATTTTCAGTATCGCTTACCGCTACAACGCAGGTGACACGCGAGGAACAAAATGCGTATTTGAAATTCTGCTTTCGTCTCAACAAATCTTCAATTGAGGCCTATGCAACGTAACAGGAGGCCTATGGAGAGTCTTTCCTTCCCTATAGCACAGCTCGAAGAAAGTTTAAAATGTATAAAGAGGGGAGACAATCAATTTCAAAGGAAGGTGGATGTGGTGCTCCAGTTACTGCTCTTACTGAAGAAAACATCAACACTGCTGCTGCCATTGTGAGAGAGCATCGACGAATTACCTTAAGATCACTTTCTGAAGTACTGAACATTTATTGAGTGCCACCCACAACTTGGTGAGAGAAACATTACAAATCAGACGTGTTTGTTCGCGATGGGTTCCAAGACTGTTGATTCCCAAACAAAAGGACTTTCGCAGGCACGTCTGCATGCAGTTAAAGTTGATACTAGAGGAAGATCCAGAGTTTCTTTCAAACGTAATTACTGCTCATGAAACTAGGCTACATCATTTTGATCCTGAGAGAAAACAGCGAAGCTCAGTGTGGAAATTTCCTTCATCACCAACCCCCCGAAAGAGCAAAAGTGATTACTTCTGCTGGGAAAGTTATGGTCAACTCATTCTTTGATGTTCTTGAATAGTTTATCACCATGTTGTACCTGCACACACATCAGTAACTGTACAATACTACAGGGATATCCTGAAAACTTTGCAAATCCATATTAGGCGCAAAAGACCACAATTCCGTGAAGCAGGCTGGATGCTGCACCACGATAGTGTGCGGCCGCATATTGCCAATGTTGTTGCTGAATATATTGCAAAATTCAACGTGAAAAGCATCCCTCAACCTTCCTATAGTCCGGATTTAGCCCCATGTGAGTTTTACTGTTCCCTAACTTGAAGAAGCGCCTTCGTGGGAGGTATCATCCATCATCAGAAGCAGTGGTGAAGGCTGCGGAGGCGATTTGAAGGATCTGTCAAAAATTATTTCCCCCATGTCTTTGAAGACTGGCAGAAACGCCGGGACAAGTGCATCGCATTCAGGGGAGACTATTTTGAGAAGAACCATCAAAATTATGAGGACGAATCAACGTACGTTGCCAAAAAAAGTGTGATCATCTTTTATTGAACAGCCCTCGTATAAGGAAAGACAATTGCACTTACTAGCATTAAGCGTTAGTCAACTTATAGTCAACTTAGTTATATAATAAACAACGTATAATTTTTGTCAGTGGTTAGAGCTTGTCTTTCTCATAGAGCTTAAATTGTTGACTCGGAATTCGGAATCTTCATATTTACCAGACTTTGCATCTATTCCATTGTATATTTTAACGGTTCTGTACTATGCATAAACTATAAAATGATTGCTATTAAACATGCGTAGCACCTACCAAAGTATTAGGAAGTATAGGGTGTATACAAATGAATATCGGGGATTTAACTCTTTGTAATATTTATTACATTAAACTTAGTTATAAATGATATGTCAAATGAAAAACCAATTCAAACAATTTTGTTTGTTGGCACCAGTGCACACGTACTGCAATGTTTCTGCCACAATCCGTTAGACAGCGGTAGTAGCAAAGATGGCGACAGTAAACAGAAAGCGTTTTGTGTTTTGCACTTTGCAAAGATTGAATCAGTAGTTACTATGCAACGTGCGTTCCGCATTAAGTTCGGTTGTGATCCTCCTAATAATAATATTCGTAGATGGTATCGTCACTTTGAAGATACCAGCTGCCTTTGCAAAGGGAAGAGCACGGGACGACCATGAGTAAGTGAAGGGACTGTTGAGCGAGTGAGAGAGTCGTTCATTCTTAGCCCAAAGAAATCAGTCCAGAAGGCTAGTCGTGAATTAAAAGGTCTTGTGTCGACTGCTTTGAAGGTTGTAAGAAAACGCTTACGGCTACGTCCTTACCGTTTACAGTTATTACAGGCTCTAAAACTGACAGACCACGGATTACATGCCAACTTCGCAAACGACAAGTTTCATGACGATAACGATTTTATGGATGACGTTGTCTTCAGTAATGAATCGACCTTTCAGCTTAGTGGTACAAATGCAACGAGATTCCCCAAAAATGTATGTCTTTTTGTGACGTATCCCGGCGAAAAGTTTATGGGCCTTTCTTTTTTGGTGAACCTATTCTAACTGGCACTTCTTACCTTGATATAATAGAGCAATGGCTCTTCCCTCAGTTGGAAGAAAATGAGCCTGAGAACTTCATTTTCCAGCAAGATGGTGTGCCACCTCACTGGCATAACGAAGTACGCGATTGCTTGAATGTCACTGTACCCGAGCGCTAGATAGACCACAAGGACCCAAATGACGGGGCTTGCTATGCATGGCCTCCACGTTCTCCTGACCTATCGCCATGCGATTTTTACCTTTGGGGCTTCATCAGGGATCGTATTTACGCGCGTCCGCTACCAGCTGATCTCCCTGAATTAAGAAATCGGATTAAAGCAGCTGTTGCTACAACTACTGAATACACACTTATCAACGTTTGGGAAGAACTCGGCTATAGACTGTATGTGTGCCGTGTGACTAAAGGTGGTCACATTGAACATTTATAAGGCTCTTGGTAAAAATGTTTGAGTTGCTTTTTCATTTGCAATATCATTTATAACTGTATGTTGGATGTAAAAAATATTATAAAGATTTAAATCCCCGATACTCATTTATATATCTTATATTATAAAGTGTCATGTATTATAATTAGTACTCAAAGAATTATTCAGTTATTCCTACCTTACGTTGGAGAGTATATTTGTACCCAGAAATTTGTGAGATATTGAATTTGGTTTTAGGAATCCCCGCATTTTGGGAAATGGCAGTTACCCTGTGAAGTGTAAAATTCACCATAAAATCTTCTAGTTAAATATACAGTTTCATAAAGAATGTTCAGAAGTCAATGAACTTAAATTTGTCATTGTAGTTTAAACAGCTGACTGCGAAATATTCAGTTAAAAATGAGATTCGAGTTTAGAGTACTGCACAAAATTTACCTAAATGTAACATTGTTGGTAATGGTAGTGTAGTGACATTTTAAAGACTCATTTCCGTTAATCGTACCTTCTGACTGCTAATGCATAGCCTTCAGAACTTATCTTAAAATGTTACGTTGTGCTCGTTCAAATCTTCAAGTATGGCGCATTCCCTCGTGGAACACTTCAGAGCGAGCACATTTCTTTCGAAGTTTTTTCATCGCTTCGTTTATACGCTTCTTGCCTACGGAAGCAGTGTTTCACTTCCTGAAAGATTCACAAGACATGTTTTATTACTCTCTGGGAGCAAAAACTCTCAAGTGGTACCTACAAAGCGGCGTGCCCTGCTTTCGTCCATTATTCTATACGAGAACCACCTTTTTCGCTTCTTAACGAGGTTTACCATGTATAAATTTTGCAAACCTATCGAAAAATGACACAGAGTGAGGTAAATGGAAGCTAGTGAAAATTTCCACATCTCTTACACTATTTGAGCTGGCAAAGTGATTTAAGAGGTGCTCATACTGTCGATGTCCACTACGTTAGTCTATCTAAAATCAGTGTCTTTCCTAGAAACCATTAGCTGTAATTATATGATACCTTTTGAAAATACAACTGTTTCTTTTCTCTGTATTCAACTAATTTACATATATTTGTCTTTTCCTATACATAAACGTATTTTGAAGAATTTTTGCTTTTGATTTTGTTATTAAACTAATTCTTTACCTCCGATTTGAGTGATATGCAATATCCTTTGTTCAAATTGAATAATGTCACGGATAAGGCATAAAAGTTTCGGCACGAATAAGAAAACAGTCGGCGGATAAAGTTTCATGTTAATAATGAGCCTTGCTAAACAGTTAATGATAGCGCGGCTATTGCAAACAAACGCCGGCAAGCAAAAGATAACTGAGGTAAAGGAATTGCCGGCATAGATGAAGTTACGCTTCTGGAATGTGATAGAATAATTGGTTTCTTTATTCTTCCGGAAATTTCTGGACTGATAGAGATTGTTCGGGTGCTGGTTTATTTTACAACAATCTAGAATTACCTTAGGTATTTAAAGACGTGACGGCTCGCAAAGTGAGTAGTTGTAAACAGAGTGAGTAAGCAGAGTCTGTTGTGTAACAAGAGTGTTGTTGTAAAGAGAGCTGAACGGACGCTGTTATTGTGATCGACCTTGGAAGATTGTGTTGTTATGTGGTGTAATGTTACGTGAGAATTGAACAGTGTATCTATACGGAAATAAATAAAATTTAGAATTTCTGCAACTCGGCCTTTTAATTCTACGAAACAGCAAAGTCACAATATGTAGAGTATTTTTAAAGGTATTCATAACCTTGTAATGCAGAAAGCATAAAGAATGTAGGTACAAAAATTTTGGATCAGTTGGGGAAATTAATACTTAAAATAAAAAGGAATATGGATATTGTCGCGGCAATGCGTGCAAAAGTTCGGCACTGAGAGATAACGGACGGATAGTGTATCACGGAGGTAAAGAGCTTGCCTAAGCAGATAAACATAGCGTAGAGTTGAAAAAGGTCTACGGAAACAAAGAGATAAATGGAACATTCTAGTGATATCTTGATTGACAGAGGACATTCTGTTTCTTGTTTGCTAGAGAACAGTCTAGAGTTTTCAATACAGGTATATTTAACAGATCGTGACACGCCAGCGGGCAGTCGTAAAGGGAGTTGTAATCGAAACTGGTGTGTGAACTCTTTGTTGTGGTCAACGACCTCGGTAGATTGTGCCTGTGCATGTGACGGAATTCTTCTAGTGTAAGGATCGACCAGAGTGCATTTCCACGGAAATAAAGAATATTTTGAATTTCTGTAAATTGGAGCTTTAATTCTACGAACACACAAAATTACAATATTTTGTGCATTTGTGTTAAATTTTAAACTGAAGGTTTGGAAATGGATTATGGTACAGTTTTTCACGGGGTAAGATTAAGTCCTGTAATTTACTGAGGGCCCTTCTCAGGCAAATTCGTATAAGTGGCCAGGTCTTCTCAAAGAGAATACTGTTTATTAAAGCATTTCAAATTCAGACTCCATTGTCATCCTTTGTTTTGATTACAACGTGTGAAACATGTTTGTAGGCAACAGCCATTTACACTATTTTCTAAGGTGGAATTTACTCTGAAGATATTAAAGGTAACGACAGTAAAACATACAAACAGTAAATTATTTAATTTAAAATCAAAATTTTAATCAAAACCTTCTTAAGCTTTGAAACAAAACTAAAAAGATGCAAATTCTTCCTGTTCATCAAAGAAATATTTTTTAAACATTAAGTTAAAATGATATGCAATATAATACTATATTCAACAGCTAAAGTTCTGATAAAATGTTTTAAGCAGCTCTATTGTTTTTTAATTGAACAGCATCCAAGAAAAGCTGAGCATAGAAAATTTGGATATAACAATTAAGAATATTTAAATTTTGAACCAGCGCTAACGTTTTTAAGTACTAAGAAATTAAGAAATTGTGTCAAATTATGTGTATTTTAATTAAAGAAAATAGCCCGTGTAGAAACCTTCACCTTTACAGCTGGTACTTCATAAGAGATACATAAAAATCCCTTTAAAATAATTTATTTTAGGCAACTTCTTTGTTATTAAAATAATTTTCAATATACTTTCAATATGACTTTCCTATTTTTAATCATTTGTTGTTATTCATCGCTCTTGCAATGTCATGAAAAAATTTAGTTTCAAGCACAGATTATGGTGAAAATAGCTTTGGCTTTGATCCTCGATTTCATTTTATTAATCCATGTACACAGCGTGTCCTCTATTAAATCTAGAAGGAAATATGTAACTTTTCTATTTTTGCAAAGTGTCAATTAACAAGAAAGAAATGTAAAATAAAGTTTCATAAGAGTACTGTGTATAGAGAAAGAGTCAAAAGCAGAATTATTTTGTATGCAGATCATATGGTGATATGATCAACAGTAAAAGAAGACGTACAGAAGGCAATACAAAAACTGGAAACTTGGGCGATTGAAAATGCCGGACATATAAAACAGTTCATATGATATTCCCGAAGGTAGGAAAAATATAACCCGAAGACAGTAAATGCTATACAAGGAACTATTACAAATAGTAGGCAAGTATAAATACTTGGGAATTACATTACAAACAACAGCAACATCTTTTGGTATACATATCCAGGAAAGGGTAGCAGCAGCTATCAAAGCATTATTCAACATTCCAAACAGAACTAATCTGTCAATAAACACAGCGATGACACTACTCAAAATAGCAGTGGCACCAGTTATAGCATATGGAATAGAGATCACATGGGAAAAAGCTTAAAATCGGAGATCTAAAAAGAATAGAAAAAGTTAAGACAATGTTAATGAAGCGAATCCTAGGATAGCACCATCTCGACTGATGTATGGAATGTTGAAAGATACTTATTTTATAGAATACGCCTGAGTACAACATTACCCACAATCAATAGGGCCATACCAGGAACTGGTCAACATTATGGATCGAAAGAAGAAGATAGACCTGGATTTCTACAACACACCAGCCACGATTGCTGGTTCTTGGACCAGAGAATATAAAAACCAGATGACATGTGACAACTTTCAGTACATGGCTTTCACCATAAGATATGTATTGTCAAAAACTTTCACGCACCGAATGTGGATTGTAAATGTGTGTTATGTAGTCAACAATGCAAAATTATCATATGATAGAATGTGAAAAGAGCAAAATCTATAACAGATTATAGCAAGGAATAAAATATTTTTTTAGTTAATTAATGGAAATTATTCATTTCTCCACACTAGCCGTTTATAGCCTAAAGCTTTGATGGATAGAGTCAACATGAAAAATTCAATGCCATGGTCGGGATTTGAACCACGGATCTCCTGGTGTCCGACCAGTCGCTCTTAACCTTTGAGCTACCATGGCCAACGTGCCGTCCTGTCATTAAATTCTCCATTTGACTCGTATATTCCCCGGTAGACCACTAGGGGCTCTCGCATCCGAGATACATCGTTTGTGGCGACTTACTATTGTAAGTACTTGAGTCCCAGGCTTCATCATTTAACTCTTATTATTTTAGTTAATTAATGGAAATTAATCATTTCTCCACACTAGCCCTTTATAGGCTTAAGTTTTTGATGGATATTCAACATGAAAAATTCAATGCCAAAGGTTAAGAGTGACCGGACGGAAACCAGAATATCCGTGGTTCAAATCCCGGCCATGGCATTGAATTTTTAATGTTGACTCTATCCATCCAATAAAATACTTGTATATCAATGTTTGTATGCTTGTGTATTAATACTCAATGTGAGCGCACTTTTCTTGTTATAAGAGCACTATGTGGAAGTTATGACACATGAACAACTACGTTTTAACTGTTAAGCTGATATTGTATACATGGACATATTAGGTAAACATGGCCATCTGTAATTCAACTTAAGTTAATAACCAAGCAGGCCATATAGATGATGCAACAAATGCTTAAATGTATTGAAATTACAAATTGTGACGTAGGACCCATCAGAATTAAGTATTGTGGT
The DNA here is from genome assembly GCA_030765055.1 of Mantis religiosa. NCBI lineage: Eukaryota > Metazoa > Arthropoda > Insecta > Mantodea > Mantidae > Mantis > Mantis religiosa. Next base: position 17,261,195 of record CM060955.1, on the reverse strand, counting down.
GGCTTAGCAACAAAAACAAAAGAAAGGAACCTATGATTTTATTCTTAAATATTTTTCTGGCTTTAACTCTCGAAGAGGGTAGACGCGCTTTCGGTAAAAGACTTCTTGTAACTACGAGAAGTTATTGGTTTTCATCATTCATGAACGTTTAGTAAACGTTTAAGATATACATCGAAGACGCGACGTTACGATAAATTATTTAAGTAAAAACCATTGCATCATTTATAAATAAAAGGAGAAAATTAATATATAGTAAAGAGCTATATACTTCAGTGGAAGAAGTCGCATGTAAAGAAGAAAGTGATGTCGAGAAATATAATTCCAAGTAAATTGAAACAGTGTAAATTAAATTAATTGGGATTCGATTAATGACACTAAAGAACACTTACTTTTAAAAAAAGTAAGTGGGAAAATTTAAAAGTAAGTGTTGTTTAGTGTCATTAATCGACTCCCAATTAATTTAATTTATACAACACTGTTTTCAACACTTCCATGAAAGGACAGTGTAAATTATTTTATTCCATAGTTGGCCGAAAGCGAAATCCCTTTTGTATCGATACCACGCCTGAGAAGTTTCACATCTCATCGCTCGCCGCAGCTGCCGGAGAGAGGATTTAAAGAAATCTTCGAGAACTTCATCTTCACGGCTTTTAGACGAAAGGTTCATCGCTTCTACTTTCAAGGTAAGGTTTGGCTTCTACACGCGTCGCCACACCGAGGGAGCGCGAAATGTTTGTGCGTGTGAGGCGTAGACCTCACGAAGGGGAGTATCGTTCTTCAGATATGTCACCGCATCGTGTGACATAAATCCAAACCACAAGGAGGGAAACTGCCCCAACTGATTTCCTTGGTCCAAATGATATAGAATAAAATATATTTGTTGCATGCAGCCTACAGCTCTAAATTCATTTGTCCCGAATTCTTAACAAGTTCCAAGAATTGTAGTGAAGCTTTGTGGCATTCTGGGACTGCTTATCAGGCAACCTTTTTAACCCTGGAACATTATGTGAATATGAATTAAAAATGAGCGGAAATCAATACGCCTGATTTTTCTACAGTATTTTAAAGCTATGTGCCGATCGTGATGTAGCGCAAGGTTATTTGAAGGTCGACGCCGAAGTCTGAATCGTAAATATATTCGTATATATGCGCCACAATTTGCTCAGCATAAACACGATAAGCTCACTTACCAGATAACTACAACCTTCTGGATGTTTCTCCAACTTAAAAACTCTAGAGCTCTAAGGGCATTTTCTACGTTTAGGTATGTCAGCATGCTACGTCTTAAACCTGTTCCATATAACATGAATAACCGTATATAAAAACTCACGAAATAAATATCTTTGAGCTTGGGCAGGCATCAACAATACCCAGCCTTCACTTCAGCCTGCCAGTACCTCAGTACCTGGGTCGGAAAATCTGGTTCAGTTAATGTTGTGAAGGGAGACAGCAAATGTGTTTCTGGTACCATAAAAAGCTTTGGGCGAGCTTGTAATGAATGTGATGACGTGAAGTGAGCGAGTGTTATGAGTACCTGGCAAAGCGAAGAGGCGTATCGGAAATTATACGCAACAGTAGTGATGTTTGTGTCCGTATGTGAAGGTTGCGTTGAAGATACTTAGTTGCCGTAGTAAAAATAGATACATAGTAGGTCGTATGTGATTTTTGGGGAAAAAGTTGGATTTTAATTCAAAAAGAAGTTGATTTCGTAATTATACTTACCACAATGACAGGCATTTTTCAATGTCAAGACCTTGCTGATGAAATATTTATTACGCTTTTTCCATAAAACTTCATGAGCGTGTTAAAAATTATTCCTTATCTATCGCACTTCAGAAGTCGTTATGTTCCGAGGTACTGTATATATGGCGGAAGATACTTAATGACAAAAGTTGTAGTAGCAATGTAGTCCCGTATCTCTATCTCCCTCTCTCTCTCTCTCTCTCTCTCTCTCTCTCTCTCTCTCTCTCTCTCTCTCTCTCTCTCTCTCTCTCTCTCTCTCTCTGGTTATAGAATTTGAGAGGATAGAAAACATTTAGCCCCATTTTCGTTCTTTCGAAATTTTAAAATAAATATTAGGTCAGTATATATGTATTGCATACACCACCATTAAGGTTACTTTGCCTATGGCATACACTTGCTACATCAGTAAATCAGTAAACTATTCAAATCAGATACGCGTGCTCCATTCGTGGTCTGTTACTTACTGCATGTCAAGATGCTTCTAGTATTTCGCTATTCCAGTAAACATATAAGCGAATGCAATACTCTAGGTCACTTTCCCAGTTAGAGGCTCAAGACTTTGGTGTTAATTTCTATAGTAAATTAACCATGCATCGTCTACATCTCATTAGTGTAGTGACAGAGAAAATTGAAATTCATGAAAGGACATTGTAAGTTAAGTGAATTAAGTTTGTGAAAATCAGTAAACTGACAGTTTAAAAACTGGACGAAAACACACAATTGTTTTGGAACGGGAATAAACTAAAATACTCAGAAGATAACCTAAAAATAGGTGATCAAATTTACAGACGGAAACTTTGTGAATGAAAAAGTAGAAAAAGCGTAAAGTAGACAGGAAAGTTATTTCGGGGGAGGGCGTATGTTGCAAATGGCTGAGGAAAATTACAAAACAAGCCAAATACAAAACTTAAATAACAGTAAATTTTAGATTTCAGACACAAGTGTGGTCGTAACTCGATAACTACAAAGTTTTGGCAAAATTCTTAACTAACTTGTAAAGCGGTGTCCAGTTTTAAGCTTGTATTATTATTTTCTATTTTATATCCTAATTTTTGTAATATTACAATAAAATGACTACATTTAGCGCAGGTATAGCCTGAACTGTTAAGTTAAAAACGTGACCTGTATCACAAATTACTCTCGTTATTCTAGTTATGTTATACTTAGAAAGTAATTCTATTGTATCAATAAGAAAATGTCTGATCACAACGCATTTTATTTTCTTCCGAGTACTGTTTCTTTTATTGTATTATCTATTTTGCTGCGTTTTGACTTTGCGGAGCCTGTATAAACCAAACTTGTTATGTTAGAAGTTAAGTTTCATTAATATTAGCTGATCAGTGTTTCTGTCTCAGTAAAGGAAACACTCTTACAATGCACTAACATGAATTTCTCTATTCACCGGTAAGAAAATATCGTAAGAAATGCCAATTCTTTGCTTGGTGCTAATTTATATATCAATTTTCATAAATCCTTTTATTGCTTTAAACCCCGTAGGTACAAAGGGATTATGGGAATACAGAAGGCTTTAAAGAATATGAAATATTTGAAGAGTGGTCGCAATTTTATGGCTTTAAACTTAATTTCCTTTGGTAAAGACATACACACACGCACAGAGAGAGAGAGAGAGAGAGAGAGAGAGAGAGAGAGAGAGAGAGAGAGAGAGAGAGAGAGAGAGAGAGAGAGAGAGATGGGGGAAGAAAGAAAGAATGAATGTGAATTTCCCATTTGATACAGCTGTTAATTAATTGCACGATAATAAATTGTTTCCGTTAGTGAAAGTTACAGTTTTTAAACATGACGTAAGATTTTCTTTCTCTTACGGTTTACAAATTACGTAAAATCCATTTAGAAAGACGATAACTTCAAACGGCATTCCAGAAAGTAAGATAAATTTCAGTCGCCTGAAAAATCTATAAGTATACAGTATTTTAATCAAAACAGCCATGGTAAGGGAGAGTCACACTGAAAAATTCAATGCCATAGCCGGAATTTGTTCCACGGATCTTCTGGTCTCCGTCCAGCCGTTCTAACCATTGAACTACTATGGCCAACGTGCCAACATGACATTAAATTCTCCAACTGACTCGCATTTTTCCCGGTAAACCACTTAGGAGTTCTCATAAACACATGAGACGACTACCTTAATGATGACTTACAACGTGTAAGTACTTCAAGGCCCGGGCTTTATAGTTAACCACTATTACGTCAATTAATGGAAATTAATTGTTCTTTCACACTGGCCATGTGTAGGCCAAGGTACTTTAGCCTACCATACTTTACCTCCATGTTATATCGGCATGTTGGCCATACTAGCTCAATGGTTAGAGCGGCTGGACGGAGACAAGAAGATCCGTGGTTCAAATCCCAGCTACGGCATTGAATCTTTCAGTCTGACTGTACCTTTTCGTACTTTGGCCTACACACGGCCAGTGTGAAAGCACAATTAACTTCCAAAACAGCCATGTTAAGGAAAATATATGGAAAGCTTTTTCTTACATTTTGAAGAATAGTTTCAGATGCTTAAATTTCTTCAAAATGTCCTTGTCGCACTCATAAACATACAAAAGATTCATTATTAAGTATGTTGCTAAACATACATTTTACTAAAACATTTTTGGCTTCAGGCTTCTACGTAAATAGATTTTCGTTAAAAACTCGACTTTGTGTGTTTGGGTGAAATACAGAATTTTTACCACGGAGCAGAGAAAGTAAACTGGCAGAGAAGGAAAGTATAGAAATGCGAGTTAACCACTGCAATTAATTTTATTCTGACAAGAAAACTATTGTTTTATTGTAATTTGAAAGCTAAAGTGCTCTTGTAATTGTATATAGTGTAAGCGAAGGCAAAGAGCCAACACGTTTTTTAGTTGACTGCTAATTTACGTACGTTTGATTTACACGTTACAACTGCGTAATAACACTGCTACAGACGATATAGAGCATGAAATTAACGGTCTGATGATTCTGGAGCGTTGTAGCTTATATTAGCTGATGTGTTCAAACCTCCAAGCAAGAAGCCAATTTATGGATCAATTCCAATTGGAATAGATAAGGCTATCATTGTCTGGTGATTGCACCGTAAATACGTGTACAACACTTTCCGATGCTCGATTATTGGATAAGTTAAATTACTGTGAGTATAGCTTGCTTGAATTACTGGAATTCTGTTTGACATTTTGGGTTCTGCTGTCTACATATTTCCCAATCTAGCAAATTCAGAAGGTGAACATACACCATAACGAATATCAGGATGCCTTATATACCTAGAGCATAAAATTAGCTTTCTTATGTTTAACTGATAATGATTAGCTGTATATATAATATATATAAAACGCTAGGTGTGCATTGCATCGAGGGCAAGGGCTTTAGACACCCAACCTAATAAGTTTGCTTCTCCGAGACTATAGAATTAGGTTGGTTTACAAAGACCTGAGGGTGAGAGGACCTCTGTAGAGCACGCTACACCTGATTCTGACCATGCGTATGCTTTCAGTCGGCGATAGCAGAGTCTCTTGACTAAGCGGGTATATATTGTGACTTTGTGGGTTCGTAAAATTAGAAAGTTCAATTACACCACCAAAAATGTTCTTTATTTCCACCTTATTCCAATGTCACAATTACAATTTCCTATTGTACGCAATTACAACTAAGCCATTTCGTCTTTTCACGTACACTAGGCGCGCCTTACACTCCTGCTCGCCACGACTCACTCAACACGACTGCCCGTCGCCTCGCTTGTATTGATCGACAGCCCGAAGTTTCTCGAAGATTTCCTTTTATGGAGGGGGGAAACATTATCGAAGCTTCGTGCTCCTTCGAGCGGCAGGAGGAGGGTTAAACGAAGACCCACTCACCCCTGCGGTCTCCCCTCCCTCCACCGGCCTTCATTTATTGATCGGCATCGTAGGCTTGCCGCTTGGGTAACAATATGAACATGATGTCCCTAAGATCATTCATTCTCTGTTTTGTGAGCAGATAAACAGGCTTATTGAAATAATATTGTCACCCAGTTATCGGAAGGCGCGATCAACTGGCGGCTGGGTGAGGGCTGGGAGGCATTCGGACACGCCTACCCATTTGTTTTATAGCGCTAACGAAGGAATGGTTGGAAAAACATCACTGGCCGTCTCCTTCCCCTCCCCCTGCCTTCTGGAACCTTCTCGGTGATTCACTGAAACTCAAGACTTCCAGAAAAAGCGATATTCCTGTAAAAAGGGCTGCAGTTGGCGATCGAGTTCAGTTCTTGGCGAGCAGCCGTGAGGAGCGCCCAGTGAGCGAACGGACTGGAAGACTGTGTATATGCATCGGAGGAATGTACGTAACTGCTAGTGCAGAGTGGAACTGTGACGGACGAACTGGTGAATTGTAATTGTGTGCGTTACGTAATTCTGTGTAATCGGCAAGTGTTCCAACTGTAATTCGGTGGAAGTAAAAATCATTTTGAGTCTGTGCAATTGGATTTTTAATGTCACGAACCCACAAAGTTACAATATTCTTTAAATTCTAATTATAGTCACTAACTTTATTGCAATGTACAACTACGTACAGTCGTAAATTCTCAAATTTGAAACTTGTTCTACGAGGTTCCTTCAATAAATAGCCTAACTAATGTTTTAATTAACACATAATAGCCTTATTTCACTAAGATTTACCTACACGCTTCCGAAGTAATCTCCCTCTGATGAACTACAATTATTCCAACGATTTACCCATTGTTCCAAACACTTATTGAACCCATTTTCGGACACTCTGTTCAGGATACCCATGGCGTCATTGTTCAACTCCTTATCACTTTGAAAATGGCGATCTCGAATCTCTTGTTTTGCTTTAGGAAAAAGTTGAATATCGCACGGTGCGAGATCCGGAGAATAAGGTGGAAAATGTGAAATGTGTAGTGTTTGACGCCCGCTTTTACTATATACGGCACCGCAGGCGATGACACTGATGATACACGAGATGAAGATGGAGCACCGGTGGAATGAGGTGACGGGGGAAACAGGTGTTCCAGGAGGAAACCCGCCCCAGTGCCATGTTGTCCACCACAAATCTCACTTTGCGGTCGCATGGGATCGAACCCAGGCCACCTCGGTGAGAGCCAAGTGGTCTAACCACTGAGCCATGGCGCGGCCTCAATAAGGTGGATGAGACATGATCTCAATGGCCAGTTCTGCGATTACATCTTGAGTTGCACGAGTTCGATGAGGGGCATTATCCTGATGCAATATCCATCCTCTCCTTGCAAGATCTGGTCGCTTTTCGGCGATTACTTTCTTCATTGGCCGCTTCAGTACGTCACAATAGTAAGCAGCAGTTTCTGTGCGTTGATTAGTTGCAGCGTGAACATACAGAGTGCTCTGGTTGTCAAAGAATGCCAGATGCACTTTTCTGAACTTTTGCTTTCTTAAGCCTAGGGCTCGATGAATGTTTCCACTGCAAATTCTCTTGTTTTGTTAACGGGTCATAATGCTGGAACGAACTCTCGTCGCAAGTGATGACCCTATTCAGAAAGTCTGGCTCCCGTCGTAAACTTCCGAGCCATTCTTGACACGTCATGACGCCGTGAGCCCTCTGTTCGTCCTTCAGCACGTGCTATACCCATTTCGCTACAACTTTTCGATAGCCAAGAGCATTGTGAATTCTGTCTTCTACAGTTCCAACAGACAAATGCATTGCCTGCAACTTTAGAAATTGTTATTAGACGATCTTCTCGCACAATTGTGTTGCCTAAAGCTTGGTGCTTGTATGCTTGCTGCACCATTTCAAACGTTTCTGTAGGAGTTTTGTCTAACCATAGCCCGCTCACATCCCTTAAAGCCTCGGCACTCAGTCGCATTCTTACGCATTGAAGCGACCAAGCGGTGTTTGTCTTTTTTGTCGCTTGGAGCTCTCAAAGCTGACCCCTAAAGTATTCCCTTGTAGCCGTCAGTGGCCTTGCCGAGATTTAGTGTTGTGGTGGCAGTTGAACCAATTTTATGGTCTCAGTTAGTATAGAAAGAGAATTTTACATGAAGTGCTGTTGACACAATCCAAAGTAAGCGAACAGGAAATCTGGGGATAAATAAGAGTCAATAAGGAAACTAGGTATAAATAAGAGATAATATAAGTAATCATAAGTATGAGCACAACATGTCATTGTTTATTATTATTACTTTTACTGTTGTGCCGTAAATGATGGCAGTTCATTATCTTAGAAGGTAGATTTTACATCACAGCTTTATAGTACAAACATTTACAATAGACAGCACTATATTTCAAAGCTCTCCGTTTTTCCAAAGTCCAGGTCTCCGAACCATACATAGCAATGCTCCAAATGTAAGAATTCCGTATTGTATTATATTATATTATTTTTATTGATATTTTTATTATTATTTTTATGATCATTATCATCATCATTATAACAGCAGTAGTATCAATAACTACAACAAACAGCATAGCAGCAGTTATGAGCTCAATACTTTGTATTTCAGATGGTGTATTGTTGCGTACCCTTCTGTAAAAATAAAGGAAAATCAAAAGGGATCAGTTTCCATGAATTTCCAGTAGAAGAAGTACTACGTAAACAATGGCTAAAGCTATATCGCGCTCTAATTTCGTGGTAAATGATAAATCTAATTCAACAGTCGTGTGCAGTTTGCGTTTTACTGAGGACGACTATAAGCCAGGCTGTAAAATTAAACTGCTGAAAACAGGAAGGTTTCCAGGCATTTTTTCCGAACTATCCAGATTATAAATTAGTGAAACAAGTAACACCAGAGCAACAAATTTCAAAAATACGCTTACACACAGAAAGCAGAAAACGGAGACGCAGTTCTAGCAGAGAAAGCGTTAGCAGTGCTGCTGATGTTCTGGATCATGTCACAGATGCACGTACTTATAACTGCGCTGCAATTCAGACTGAGGAAGATATAATTTCCAAATTAAAGAGATTGGAAAGGGAGAGTAACACTTTGATGTAAATTATGGGGAGGAAATAAAAGGCACAAAGTATTTGTAAACAAGCAGCAAGCAAATGAAGAAAGATTACTTTATTATGAAACCATTAATTTTAATAAATAAATTCAATTATTTATAATACACCATTGTACACTGCAACACAGCTTCCAGTCACAATAATCGCAATATTGGGCGAATTGAACATTAAAGGTAATGTGAATTTCCATCTTATAAGACCTACTAACGTATATTTTAAACTGCTTTTAACTGTTTACTTACTTAGTTGTTTTTTCTTTTCTTCCTAGACAGCCTCGTTTCAGCAACAGTCCACTTATCACTGGCATATATAGGAGGTTTTATAGTTAAAAAAATAGCGACTGAATTCTCTTGTGCCACCTGTATTACTAAAGTGTCTACCACCAAGTGGGACGAAAACTCCACGTTATATTACCCATCTCCAGAGTTTTTTTCTCTTTTGGCAGTTATAGAGAAATATATAACAACTGCTGTACCTAAGCTACCTAAAGTATGTGGGAGAAAAAGGCCTAGAGGAAGACATAATACCAGCAACGCAATATTGTTCTTAACTCGTATGTGCATAGAACTGAAGGCATTCAGAACTGCAAAGTGAACTGATATGCAAACACTATATTCCTGTGATATTAAGGTGCATTGCTTCTGCGACAAGGGTAGTGTTTGAAAAATGTAAATTCCTAAACTATAAACCACTGCATCGGAAAGTTCTGCGTCTGTAATGTCAACACATTGCAGCTGTCCGCTGGAACAGGGTTGCAGAGGGGTCATCAGCCAGCGCCATACGGTGGGTAGTGGACAAATCTGTAACTTTTAGTCATAACACTCCAGCTGGCGAGTGCCGAGACTTAAAGGAATATGAGCGGGTTATGGTCTAACAGAACACAAAACTTTAATGATAGGCGTTGCTGCAATTTCAGTTCCAAGGTAGGTGTAGTAAATACGACCTGCTAGCGGGCTCTCACTCCCAACTTATGGACTCTATATGACTGGCACTCACAGCACTGCTGGAGGATGGATTCACCTTTCCACCACTAGCAGCCATAGCGCTCCAGAGCGATCTATTTAAATACAATTAAATTAGTTCGGTTATTTATTGAAGGACCCTCGTATTATCTGACAAAATGTTTTTGTATTGAGAGAATGTTTTCTCTACATCGCAAGATGTGATTGCAGCATGTGTGAAACAGTTTATATTTGAATCTGTGTGTTGCTATTTAAACAATTTCGCACTTCACGCAGTGTCTAATATGATGGATTGTTTTTAATTTTGTTTAACACAGTTGCTATTAGTATTATCAGGGACTTCGTTTATTTGTTTACAAACTTCTTCCTGCGCTTAAAGCAGCACACTTCAATATTCGAAGTCTCACTTGAAACCCACCCTCTGAACGTGACTGTACATCAGGACAGCAGTGGATCACGAGGATTTATAGGTTAGTATCTCGCAATCTGTAGCCACCTCGTTCGAAAGTTTTAGTGTCCAAAATTCCTGCCCTGATTGTATCCCATCCAAAATGTGATATCAACAGTTCACCAGAAATACACATTTTGAAATGGTGTACAGCATAGTTTAACTAAATAGAAAACTGTCTAATATAACAAACTCTGTAGTTAAACTCAATGTCTTTCAAGAAAGCAGTATAACGATCTTCTAGGAAATGTTCCAACAAATTACCCTTTCCTGCAAATTTTGTTTTTTACAAATATATTTAATATTTTAGTTTTAATAAGCGTATATCTGGAATCTTCTGGAAATAGCACGTGAGGAACTGTTTATTCTGAATTAATTTTGTTTAAGAATAATTAGTAAATTACAGGGTGTATCAAGACGATACCGAACGAACATACAGAGGTAGTTTCTCAGTTCTTTGTGACACATATATAGTTTTACCGGCAATAGAGCCTAATTAAGTGCTCTAGAATAAGTTTGGATTAGGCAGTGACAGCAACAACGACCCGTGCCTCTCGCTGTTGGAGTTCGCAGGTACAGGTCACACGCAGTTCCGCGTGTTGTAACTGTAAACATACCGGTATACACCACAGTAGCTTGCTATTATTAATAATTTATTTGGCTTATGAAACCGCAATAAAGAAGCTATTGCTTATAGCTTACGAGTGTTTAGCGTGTTCCAAAATTCCTTTATAACAGTCCATGATGGCAAATAAGCTGGTGAGCATATGCAACTTATACCTTTTAGAGGGAAGTTAATGTTAGTGAGGTAGAGGATGGAAGCATTAAATGATAAATAGAACAGAAAACATCAAAACTACATGGCTTATACAATGAGACGAGCATTTTATTTCACGTGTTTGATAATACTAAATAAAGCATTTGTAACTGAAAAGGAAGCTGTTGATATCTACAATAAGTGGTTGAAAGTACTGTACAATTAACATCATAACAAAATACTCTGAAGTTAAAGAAATAAATATTGTCATTCATGTAACTATTTTTAAAATTAATGATTTTAATGAAATTAAATCAATCGTGCGTTCGTTCAACTCCTTCAGCTCTTCCATCCCTCAAAACCATATCCGTCATTTCGGTGTTCGTATAGCGCTCCATATCGCTTGGATTTGCTAAGTACACACAAAATCGTCCCTGTTAGGACGGAATGTGTAGTTTTACACTAAAGAGCAACCTTCAACTGTCCGAGATATTAATCGCTTTTTCACAAATAACTGTCCTTTGTTTCATTACCTGAAAGGTAGGCTAGGGTCACTGATAAAGAGCAAGAGGTAATGTTTCTGTTTTCGTGGCTGATGCGTCGCAATAACAACTTTTGAGGTTCGCACACCAGTGCTTCCGGCGGTGCCTAATCACAAATTAATGTTATATTATTTAATGCTACATAAAATTATACATAATAGAACTTCGAAGCTGCGACACAGAAATTCTGACTAGTGAAGCTATAAACTACGAAACGGCTATAATCGTTCGGTTTCATTTTGAAACAGTCTGTATAAACACAAACTTGCTGAACAAAGTGTAAACATCACTAAATCATTCAGTCAGCATTCAGTCCGCTTCATGGAAATGTGGTATTTTGCGCCTGATATGGACTTCCAATATTTTCAGAACATCCCTGTAGTATTGTCCAGTTACTGATGTGTGTGTAGATACAACATACTGATAAACCACTCCATGAATATCAAAGAATGAGATGACCATAACTTTCCCAGCAGAAGCAACCTCTTTTGCATTTTTGGGGATTGGTGATGAAGGAAATTTCTACATTGAGCTTTGCTATTTGCTCTCAGGATCAAAATGATGTACTCAAGTTTCATCACCAGTGACTACGTTTGACAGAAACTCCGGATGCTCCTCTAACGTCACTTTAACTACATGTTACCTCCATAACAGTAGTACGGTAATTTAGCAAACTCCGATTCCAGCTCATTCGTGAGATTTTGGAATTGTCTATGTCGAAGGCTACTGGAACTATTAAAATTTACATATTACAACTGACATTACGATATTTAAAGTAACGGCTAACGCGTAAAGCCTCCCTATGTATTACGCAGTGTATGGGCAAGAATGAGAGTCAATATTGCTATGTTGTAAAATCTTGCTCAACCGGCCAATGAAACTTTTTCTCCTGCTTTCATAGAGGGTGCTCTCTCAATCACAACATTCAAGATTTTGTACCATGGAAGCTCGCATTTATTTCCAACATCATGGACAGCGTTGTGGAGCCGAAATTGTAAAAGCACAAAATATTGAAATGATATAATTTGGAAATCAGCGCACGTTAAAAAGGTACAGCTAGTGGTGGCTTAGTTGCTGTTAAGAGTGTCAATTTGGGATAAATGTGTGCGAGCTGGTAAGGAGGGTCATAGGCCAGGTACTGTGGCTCACTTACCGAGATCGGTTTTCTCGGAAAATGACTGCACACTTGGTCGACAAAAACAGAGTGAAAGGCTTCTCAGTTGGCGTGATGTCGTGATGCTTCGCGCTAAAATTTATAGGGGGTTAAGGGGAAGTAACGGCATGATCGGAGACCACGAGCGTCGGAACACTCGCGGAAGGAGGTTGGTCCAGTGGCAGTTGGCCGTCAACGTGACCGGCACTGTGTTATATTGCCATAATGAGTGAATCTACTCTGCGGCCGTAGCAGCAACGATGTATCGGCAAACCTTTAATTCAATTTTGTTTGAATAAATCGCATTTTAGAGAAAGCTCTGGTTTTTCTGTGTTAAATCCTACACATACCCAGGGTGCCAGATCCATGTGGAGCAGCTGAGGCAGAAATCGACGAGAAGCAGCATTTCACTTAGTAATAGTGAAAGAGAACGTGGAGCCGTTGCATTCCACCTTCTACAAAGCAGCGACTAGACGACAGATTAACGACGTACCGTGTAATTTCCGCTGCAGTTGATAAAGTCGTTTCCCAATTTGTACTTTTAAGGGTCACTATACCTAACATTAATTCCAAGATACTTAATTCGTTATCACCTCCCCTCAGAAATACAATTAACTGCGCCTCGCCAGTTCTGTCCACCTATTCGTCCAGGGTTACGAGTATTGAAAAACACGTTAATGACCTTAGTTTGTCCTTTAATTGCCCTTTCAAACCACAACCCAATCCTCTATGCGTCTTGTTATTTTACCTCGAGAGGGACTAACTGGTGCAAATAAATCTACTAAGTCGGGACAAAACTCCTTCGCAGCAACTAGCAAGCATTGCTTGATAATTTCGCCTTCACTAAATGCTTTCATATTTTTACCACTATGTTTAATCAGTTTATAAGAAAGTTGTACCATATTTTCATCATTAGGGCCATATTTAACTAATGCTCTCGTTTTTGTGATCTGGCTTCATCTAGAGCAAAGATACTCTCGCGAGCCCCTTGTTGATCGAGGCGGCGTCGGTGACTAGTTCAAAGCACGAGCATGCAGTGTGTAGATGAAAGCTCGCCGAAACGGTGGAAGGAGACGGGTTGCTCGAGAGTTCTAGTTCTTTGTTCTAGTCACGTCTCGATTGTTTGAGAAATTTCTGGAATGTGAGTAATGTATAAAAAGGCAGCCCGTCCGCCTCCACATTTCCCTTCCAGGTACCGCTCCATCAGTCTTCTCCCAATCGTCTCACAGGATTTCAGCGATTGCTCCTGGCCCGCCTGACTCCTCTCTTCGAGGAAAGGCACCTCCTACCGGATCACCAGTTTGGGTTCCGTTGGGGGACACTCCACGACCCTGCAGCTACTGCGATTGGTACAAAAGGCTGCCCTGGGATTCCAAAACAAACTCAAAACCGTCGCGGTGCTCCTGGACAAGGACAAGGCCTTCGCCACAACTAGGCGCCAGGGACTGTTATACAAACTCAAGGAAGCACAACTCCCGTCCCCATACCTCACCCTGATCAGTAGTTTCCTCCGGGATCGAACCTTCAAGGTGCGGGTCGAAGGCAAACTCTCCTCCGTCAGACCCATAGCGGCGGGAGTCCCGGAAGGCAGTGTACTGTCGCCGTTACTCTTTTCTGCCTACATGTCTGACTTCCCTACAGAGCCTCGCACTGTTCTGTGCCAATATGCTGACGACGTCCTCATCTTGTTCCAGGACAAAAACGTCCGCTACTGCCTCCCTCCGCTGCAACGATCACTCCGAGGCTTCGGCACGTGGAGTGAAAGGTGGAGGATGGCCATCAGCCCACAGGACTCTGCCCTTCTGCTGGGGAAGGTCCTCCGCTGGCGCCCGGAAGGAGACCTGCGGTTGAGGCAGAGGAGGATTCCTTGGGTCCGATCTGCCAAATACCTAGGTGTCCAACTGGACCGCGGTCTCACATTCACCCCACATGCCCGTGAAAACATCAGCCTCGGCCATGCAGCGCTTAGGAAGTTGTACCCTATATTCCGTTCGACCATGCCCACTCGCCTGAAACTACGGCTGTATCGTGCGATCATCCCGCCCCTGATCCTGTATGGATGCGAAGTCTGGGGATCGGTGGCTCGTACCACCATCCGCAGACTACAAGCCGTACAGAACAGGGCACTTAGGATGATCTACGGTACCAAACGTATGTTTCCTTACCACATCCTACACACCCATTCTGGCATACCTTACGTTGAGGACGTTCTGCGTGAACGCTCGCGCACATTGTATGCCAGGATTACATCCCATCCCAACCACATAGTGAACACACTAGGGCAATATGACCGCCGTGTGCCCAGGAGGAGAAAGAGCTACCGCCTCCCCAAGAATGCCCTTGTGTGGAGAGACCAGCCTCTCATCCCCTCAACACTACACTCTGTCCCGGCCACACTAAGGCTGGATCTGGCCCGTCGGCTGACCCCCGACAGCCAGGTTCCCCTGTGTGACCTTGAGGAGAACCATAACCTAAACGGTCCCCAACCACCCGACCTCTCGCTCCTGGCCCTGCCACGCTGGACGGACACTGCAACGCAGGCCGCCCCTAGCGTGGCGGTTTAGGGCACTGGCCTCCTACTTGGAAGCTCATCCCGTCGCCAGGAGCACTAGCAGAGGTCGAATCAGGTCCATCAGTTAACAAGCACATCCAAGCATTGGAGGCAAGACAAACTCTATAAGACCGCACGGGTAAATCCGCACAGCGGATAGGTACCGTGTCGCCCTACCCACCGTCCGGGGGTACCCGGACGACTTGTTCTCGCTCTTCGCTCTTGGCTCAGTAGTCAGTCATTAATTGTACTCGCGTGCGTGAACAGCTGGTGAGCTGTGTCGTTGAACTTGCCAGTACATTGTCTATGTGACGTAATTCTGGACTGCTGTGTACGAAGCGTGTTTCTACGGAAATCAAGTGCAATTTTTGGTGTTTGTAACCTGGATTTTTGATTTCACGAACCCACAAAGTCACAATACACTAAACGTTAGTAGCAGCGCCACTGACTTTTACTTCTGTCTCTCGCTGCCTTGGTCAATGGTGTGCGGAAAACAACATATGTAGGGGTAGGAAGCGTGTGCTGTACAACTGAGCACCCCTATTGTGAACCCTCCAGTTCAGATATCTCCACAAGAAAAAGACTTAAGTGGTTCAGGTCAGAAGATCGTGTCGGCCATTCAATAGTTACTTTTCTGCCAAACCATGTTCCTGTAAATTCACCACCTGCCTACCATAATGTGCTGGGAGTAGATAAATGTGAGTTTTCTTCCACTGAAAATAAAACATAAAGTGCTTTATCACCATCTGTAACCCGTTTTGAGCTTCCAGACTTTATTTTTAAGATTTCGAATTTCATTTTATATTTTACTTACTTGCTTACTGCAGAATGAGTAATCCTTCAATGCTATGAGAATTCCAGGAGCTCAAGCATCAGGCTTTACAGAAACTCTGAAACTACCTGTAGCGTTTGTGTTTCGTAAAATAAGCAGATATAAGATAAACAATCTCTCACAATTTTACGAGTTTCGGGTTTGCCTTCTGCGATACTTCAGTTTTATATGATCTCTCCGCCCAAGTTTATATGCGCCATATGCTCCAGCTATATTTTTTCATATCTTCGTCTACCATGCTCTATTTGCAAGTACGTATCCAATTTGGTTATATCAGCTTTAAGAGCATCCCCCGCTTATTTCCTTGCTCTCATTCTTTTGAGGTTTATTAAATCTTGCCCTCATTTTCTGCATCCTCCAATAACGTGGCTTTTGTTAGAGCGTTTCTCTGCAGTTATCGAAACAAGGCTGCTATATAAGGAATCTCGAATATAAAAATATATTTGAAATTGCAATTAAGCTAAAAGCTTGGTGGAATAGTTCGATGGTTTTAATCATTATTTTTTATATTCATTCTTATATAAAGTGTTCTTAAAACGCTCATTCTTATATTTCATGTTAATAGTGTTAAATGTTTTCATTATTAGTTGTAATACATATTCCCTTGTAAGGACAATAAAACCAGGGAAGTACATTAGGCTTAAGGGATAGTAATCTTTTAAAAACTGATCGCTATGTGATGACTTTGATTTTCCATCCTCTTTGAACTAAACGAGGCAGTTCCCTTAGAAAATGCACTCTCCCTCTGTCTCTAACTCTTGGTTGAATGGTTCATAACTTACCTCATTTAATTCAATATTAGTAGGACGAAAGTTAACATATTCTCAACCAGATATTTAATGACGTTTTTATATTAATTCCCATGTTCAAACAACGCACTGTTTATCCTCCTAAAATCATTGGAGTACATTAGTACAAAATTGAATTGGAAAGCTCATAGGATCGAATATATCTCGGCACTTAGTGCCTGTGAAATCCCTGAGCCATATGGAGCAATAAACAAATGACTTTCACCGAAATGGGAAAGTTCTGTTCTTTAAGTTTTTCTTCCTAATACATCTTGTATATGTGGTGCAGCAAATAACACTAGGAGTACAGATGCATTATTTTATCTTGACAGGAATCCTGCGCGGTAGGGATGAGTAGCAAATGTGGTGGGGATAGTGCAGATATCGCCACAATGCGTCTCACGCGTAAGATTACGAGATGGGAGGGCTGTGCATAAGGTGTCTAAAAACAAATTTCATTCTAGAAGCCAGTTTTGCAGCTCTTATAAACTAAGTTTTAGTTCTTACTATGGTAGTAATCTCCACACTTTTGCTGGATATTAAATAGTGCATAGGCATTTGGAACAAAACCCTGTTCTCCTCCAGCATGCGTGATAAACAATTGTGGGCCTTTCAATATCGCTGCCGAGTTCCTGTAACGTATTTCACTCCAGGCATATAGTCCAGTATGTGTTATATTTATATAAGTTTCATCCATATAAACTATATAAACTTCACTTCGATATTTCAAAATATTTCGTAAATACTTAAGCCTTTTTGCACGTATGGTGCGATGTTCTATTAAAATTTGTCTGTCACACTTAGTGTTTGTTTTTCTAATAATCCTAGCTTCAAAACAACTCTTCTTAATGTTCAGACACTGCCTTGGAAGTCAGTAGAATTTTTAGCTTCATAAACACTTTCTTCAAAGTTGGTCTATGTTTTTCTGTGCTTTAAAAATTATACATAGTTCGCCTAACTACTTCTGAATTAAAACATCCAAATTATATTTTGTGCATGTTCTTAATCTTTGTTTACTGGGCACAGAGAAGGACGTTGTTGCACTAACACCAATGGCTTTTCTTTCCTTAATAACTCACCTAAACTGCTTTCAGACACAACTGTTGCCTCAGATACCCTTCCCCAGAATTTTATAGCTGACCCAGACCATTGTTTCTTTTTTATAAATCTATGGATATTGGTTATTACTTCTCGTGTTTTTAAAAGTAGCACTTTATTTCCTAATGTGCTGCTAGGAGGCGTCATTTCTAAATGCTCTCTTGGAACCAGGAGACAAGCACATTTTGAAACAAGCTGTAGTGTTACCGAGTAGCTCTGCACGTGTTTAGTTGCTCGCAACTGGTACGCAACTGACTTGTCCTCCCCTCCAGTTGCAACAGTTCTGAGGTGAACTCGTCCGAATACCACTGCACATCGCTCTGCACTTTTCAAGATAAAAAATGCATCTGTACATCCATAGAACTGAAGTTATTCCAAGTGTTTTCTTAGGACTGCAGCGAATACCGCATAATTCACAAGAAAGAATCAAATACATCGTGAACTACAGGTTCTTCCAGTCAACCAGAGCATAAAACTTATTTGAATGCTTCTATTCCGAAATGGTTAAAATTTGAGGACCTCAGGAGCAGCTGTCATAGAACAAGATTGTGGAGCGAACTACCACGGGATATTTTAATCAATGAATTTGTTAAGTTACCTGTAATGAATGACCGCTTAATTACGGCAAATCAGATACCTTAGCATTGGATTTAAGTATGATAAACAGTAGACATTTTCTGTAGCCAAACTGGCCAACTAGATTTTATGTAATATTACTGTGTAACGTCAGTGGCTTGTGTAGCAAAACTGAGTTAGCTAAAATTAATTACATGACTACGTCATAAAAATAACAAATTCTTATTAGATAAAGTATGCTTGTGAATAAAAGTTGATGCGAAGAAATATTTGACATAAGTTTTAATGACCCATACACATTTATGTAGTAAGAATTTCCTATCTCTTAGACATCGCCAGTTTTTTCAAAGTCATCCAGAATGAAGTCATCCAGAAACTTTCAAATATTCATTCTCATTTGTCATGAAATTATCTTAAAATTTGTTACCTTAATCAAAATCATTTGCCTCATTTTTGACAAAATCAAACACACACTGCCAATTTACCTTCTCTGACGTATTTAAATATACTCAGGTCAAACAGCACAGTAAAGTGCGTCAGACGTATTCAGGCCATTGCTGATACATGCACCAGGGATCTTCTCTGAGTTACCATGTACTCTGAGCTCCTGAGCACTCTGAGTTAGCATACCAACATGCTGGTATTTTACTGAATTTAAAATACAAAATTAACTTTGATTGTTATTTAGTAGGCAAAGTGTTACAAAAATGTCTACTGAATACAATATGTGATGAATATTAGAAGATACAATTCATTTCCAATGACTGTTGTGATATCAGTCAAGTTACGTGTTGTTATTAATTTAAAATTTTCAAATTTTGTCATTTTTTGAAGTGCTGATCATTTAGTTGTTTCTCACTGTGTTATGCAAATAGTGTGGAATTTATACGAAATATGTAAAGACCTAATATCCCTGTTAGCTTACTGTATTCCCTTTGTACATATAATGAAACCGTTTCTTCAATAGCTTACATAAAACTGCAATGAAGTAAAAAGAAATTAAGATTTTATAAAGCTAGTAAGGTAATAAACATAGTGGTTAAAGTGCAATATGAAAGTAACACATAAAACCTTTAAATAGTGCCAACTAAAAGAGGAAAACAGGGCCTTTTCAGGTACATAACCTCTGAGAGAAAGCAATGGATGCAATGAACCTCATGGGGCTTTGCAAATAGGAATTTAAGAATAGTTCAAAGTACTTCCCTTTTTGTACTCTACGTATAAAGGCCTTCAAAAGTAGCAGAGATCTAGGCTGGGAAAATCTTCAAACTGCAGAGATCTGTTCACAAATCACACCAGTTTCTAGTCAAATGTTCGTGAAAGACCAGTACTTTGTAAAGGGTGAAACAAGGATAGTCCAACCCGACATTTCTTAGAGACTGGGAAAAGCTACTTAAAATTATTTGGCCAAATTGCTAGCGAACTTCAGTCTACCTGATATTACACCATCCTTATTACTCGTAAAGCAAACCAAAACAAGAATCACAAAGGTTCCTTAAGGAATTACCTGCACATTTATACTTTACGTGTCTATTGTTGAATATTTTATAACGTTAAATAACATTCCTTCGGAGAGGCCTAATCCTAGGTGCTATCTACCCTTTGAGACAGTGTTTAGGTGGATATACATTTGTTTAACTAACAAGGGATTATTACAAATGGCTGGTGCTTAATCATGCATATCTCTAGCAAACATACACTGTTGTATTAACACTGCTTATGTACAGAAGGGAACAATTATGTATACACTATATGCTATAATATAGTTGTACCAAGTATAAATATTAACGTACATAAATATTTTCTGTAAATGAATCCTTTGGAGTTACAGATTTAATTGAATTCTCCCTCGCTTTTAAACTGTTAGACTGGTTTTGTTTATTTAGTAATAATTATGAGACTTAAGATTTATTACAAATTCCGCCAGCTCTAATTTTATTACATTAAATTTCGTACAAATAGAATTATGCCGGGAAATATACATTATCATGTACGTCATTTACAGTGCCTTATTTAAGGATATGAATCAGCTTTTGTTTAAAAAGAGAAGCATCGAGGAAAATCTAATATTCATATGATTATAGACGTTAGAGTTATATAAATAAACCTACTATGTGACATTCACTTGGATTTATATTCCAACCTTTCAACAAATCATTCTTATAGATATTTACAGAATTTGTATACTAAGATTTTCTTGGACGTTTAAGGTTTACTGATTATACAAAAGTAATTCAGAATGAAGGGAAGTTCATATGCCATACTTGAAACGTTGTCATGCAAATATCTTGAAACTTTATTTCAGTAAAAATTGTTATGTATTTGTCTGTAGGTTACGCTTTACACAAACAGATGAAACACGCACCACATATTGTGACCTTGTGGATTTGTGAAATTACAAGTCCAGGCTACAAACACTAAAAATTATTTATTTCCGTAGAAACAAACTTTGGTCAACCCTTACAGTAGCAGAATTACGTCACATGCACAATACAACTTGCAAGGTCAAAGTTCACACAGCTGTTCGTGCACACGAGTCCAATTAACAACTGTTCCTTAGTGTTTTCTTTTCGAGTGGAGGAAAAATTCATTTATGGATTTCCACTGTGTTGGAGGGCACAGTGGCGTATGTGGGCTTCACCTCAAGGGTACTACTCCACTAAAAAATCTCCACCGGATTGGGAAGGAGAAATGTGCTGCGGTACCGCCTTAAAGCACCCGCACATTCCAGGAGATGATCTTAGCTGTCTCACAGTGCGATTCAGCAGAGTGGGTTTCTGGTGCAGGGATACAGACTTGAATTGAAGCCCAGCCTGATCCACTGCCTATTGTGGGTGGTATTTGGTAGGATTCCTAGTGTTATTTGTCGGGAAGTTTAGGCTAATTTATCACGCCGTGGCGCTGTGTCTTAATTTTAGATTTTTCGTTCTCACTGCAAGTAATACTTGCAAACATGTCAGTTGTAATCTGTTATACTTACTGCTATCTTGCTAAACCTAAATATAAATCTAGTTTTCATTATCGGCATTTGCCTTTAATGGTCAGTTGTAATTATCTGCCGTCAGCATTGTTAGTTGTGTGAAAAAGAAAACCTTCTCATAGTCCATGTTTCTGCTTGGTCGATATTTTGGAGTGCACACTCGGCGGGCGGTCTACCTATTCAATTGTAGGTGCGAGCTTGTGCCACTCACGGGGGACTCTCTTTCCCCGGGGCTATTGGTCATTGGTCACTGATTGGCGCAAGGACTTGAGGGCTGTGGGAGGTGTGTGTGTGTGTGTGTGTGTGTGTGTGTGTGTGTGTGTGTGTGTGTGTGTGTGTGTGTGTGTGTGTGTGTGTGTGTGTGTGTGTGTGTGTGTGTGTGTGTGTGTGTGTGTGTTGGTGTACGTGTATGGATGTGTGTTTTTCTCCGGTCAGCGATGTAAAGCATCTGGAACGTTAACAAGGTTTTCTAGATATTGTTGTAAGTCTACCTCTGGCTCCCCGATATTAATTGTTCTTTCAGTGGCCTTGCATGTTTATCGTGTGTTGTATTATATTCCGCTAGTGCCCGTATTAGTTGGTTGTGGTTTAGGTTCTTCTCGAGTAGGTTGAAGCTGAGCCTTTTGATGAATTGCTCGATGGAACGCATTTTTAACTCCTTAGTGGCGGGTGGCGGCTCCTTTTATACCTTACTGCTCCGGAAATTCGTGGAATGTTCTCAATCATGACGGCGTTAGAAGAAAGACGAACTCTCCAGAAATCCGTGACCTTTCCCCCCGCTCACCGTTTCGGCAAGATTTTATCTCCGCACTGTACTCCGTAGGTGAGAGGGATCCGCCCCCTTCAGCTGCCGTGGTGCGAGCACTGCGGACCCTTAGCACTCATGGTACGTCTGACGTTACTAGAGGAAACTCGGGCCGGACATTCAAGCCCCTCCCTCATTGGGAGTTGTTCGGATTGGGTTGGACTCGAGAGGGCAGTGGTTCCTGATACCCGTGGCTGATCGGTTACGTCTCCGGACGGGGTTGAGGGTAGCCATTATTATTCTCGCGTACTAGCCTGTATAGCTAATAGAAGGTGTGCTAGATCACCAGGCGGCCCTACCGAGGTCATATCGGTAGCCTTCCTATTTTGGAGTTGGCGTGCTTAAGTGGCGTATCCACTTCCATCCCGTCTTGAGTCCACAGGATCAAATGGGAGGGGGTCGGCTTGTTAGTCTCTTAAGTCTTGCCCTATGGAAAGCCCCACGGAGGTGCCGGGTGCCCTTTTGGGAGAGCTCGGTAAATCCCTGGTCGAAGGAGGACCAGATCCTTGGTCCTACGCGTCCAGGACTAATGAGAGTAGAACCTCTGTCGTTAACGTGTCCGTCCCTTTGTAATCGTCGTCCGCACCGCCTCGACGCAAAAATGTGTTCACGACAATATGGACCTTGCTGTAACAATCTTCTTTGGATGCAACACCACTAATCATAAACTAAACCTGAATCATGTATTTCTAATGAAGTTTGATATAATAAATGCGTTCAAGTTATAACACCCTTTTTTCAGATCCGGGACCAGATAGAAACTTCTGTCTTTTTTAAATACACGAAAAGTGCTTGTGAATGCGTGACAGGTGGCAGTACTGCTCAAAGCATAACTCTAGTGACAGCGACAACAATTAGGACTGCTTTTCTTACTTAAAATGGGAGATCTATGGAGAGCAAAGAAGACAAATTATAGCAGTTTTTGGAAGGAAGTGAGAACTAGAGTACAAGACAGAGATAGGCAATATATCTGGGAAAGTATAGAAGAAAATAAATCCTTGAAATTTTATAATTAAAGACAGAATAGGGTAGGTAAAAATATACATATAAATGCGGCAAAGCTGAAACAGAAGGCATAGCATGGATGAGAGATACTTAAAAGGGTTGAGAGGTGTGACAGGAATTAATTTTGATTTCTTACTTGGATCCTCCTGTACAAGGCATCCACGCTAACATCAGCTCCAAAATTATGTTCATACTTTCACTTCCATGATTATTTTGAAGTATCAATCGAATTCTAAATAAGTCATGAGACATGTGTCTCAAGGCGTGGTTCGGAATAAAGAAGTCAAATTATTTCGATAAATTCTTATTTTATTATATTTATACGACCAGACTGAAGAACATATCACTCTCCTCAAGATTATTTACTTCTTGTAACCAACAAAACTGAAGAACATATCACTTTTCTCAAGATTATTTACTTCTTGTCACTCTCGTTACTTCTCAATTCTGTGATTGGCCGATCCAATGGCACGTCACCACATCACGTCATACCACATCACACCACTACTACTTCGGCCAATCACACAACTATATATATTTTTATACATTGGTAATGCTTTCGTAATTCTTCCTAACATAACCCAAAAATACTGTTACAAAATTTGTAACAGTATTTTTGGGTTATGTTCGAAAGCATTACGAATGTATAAAAATATATGTAGTTGTGTGATTGGCCGAAGTAGTAGTGGTGTGACGTGGTATGACGAGATGTGGTCACGTGCCATTGGATCGGCCAATCACAGAATTTAGAAGTAACGAGAGTGACAAGAAGTCAATAATTTTGAGAAAAGTGATATGTTCTTCAGCCTTGTTTAATTACGATAAGTTAATAATCTTTAAAAGTGATATGTTCTTCAGTTTTGTTGGTTCCAAGAAGTAAATAATCTTGAGGAGAGTGATATGTTCTTCAGTCTGGTCGTATAAATATAATAAAATAAGAATTCATCGAAATAATTTGACTTCTTTATTCCGAACCACGCCTTGAGACACATGTCTCATGACTTATTTAGAATTCGATTGATACTTCAAAATAATCATGGAAGTGAAAGTATGAACATAATTTTGGAGCTGATGTTGGCGTGGATGCCTTTTACAGGAGGATCCAAGTAAGAAATCAAAATTAATTCCTGTCACAGAAGTAATGAGGTAGGGATATGTGAATTTTGTGGAGACGAAGAAAGCACTGTTCATTACCTGATATAACGTAAGGAGTTAACAAATTACAGGAGACAAATATGGGATAAGAAATGAGAAAGTGTAAGTAAAGAGATATTGGCGGTACGCATGCTAACGGGGATGGGAGAAAAGAAAAACAGGTGTATAGAAGATTTCTTATATGGGATAAGAGAAAATTGGATTAGGATAAAAGAAGTAAAGTTCAAGAAGAAATGGCGTCAAGCTTCTCAGGAAAACCAAACCAGGGGACCTTTGTCAGCGAGTAAATCTTAGGGTCAGCAATTTTATGTATTTGGAAAGGAGGTACAGTACAGCATGTTTTATGTAAAATTCTATTGTACTGAATTTGTAGTGGATACTGTACAAATAAATATATATCAAAAATCAAAATACTTAAAATGGCGACGTTTTCATTGCAAGAACAGCCTATTGTCGATTCTCCGATTCATGCCGTCATCACGCCTGACAATTTGCCACGCGCACAACCTTGTGATCGTCCGTCAGCATTCGTGCCACCCACCTGTAAGACACATAAAATGTTCGCATTTTCAGATCTTCATGCAGGATTGTGTGCACAGACCCCACGAAAATGTCAACTTTCGTGCCGATGTCTGCGACGCTCAATCGGCGATCCTCCACTGCACTCATGTAGTCAGACCGACTGGTGCAAGGCCATGACTGTCTTGGTTTATTGTCACACGATGTTCTCTATTCATTGAACTGTCACACCCAGGAACGTACATTAGACACATTCATGGTACCATCACCACATGCCTCAGTCAATTGGCGATGAATTTCAGTAAGTGTCACACCATGAAAATGGAGAAAACGAATAATTACACGCTGTTCTTGTAATGATAACGTCGCCATCTTAGGTATCAAAACCAGTCCTAGCTCTCGTTGCTGTCACTAGAACTCTGTGCACTGCCATCTCTGTCACGCATTCACAAAGAGTCCATGTGTATTTTTCTAAAAAGAAATCAAAAGTTCCTATCTGGTCTCAGTCCTGGGAAAAATAGATGTTATAGCAGGTTTTTATTGGGATGAAGGAGGAAGCTAATGAATTTCTCACCTTTGGTTACGATCTAAAAGATATCTGAAAGTTTACCCTGCAACTCTTGGTGTGGGTGGGCGCATCAGTAATTCTGGAGTGATGAGTTCTTTTTCCCAGGGTCGTGATCTCGGAGTAGAGAAAGCTAATATTACTATTGCTGAAGAATGGACTAATAATTCTTTTCTTTTTCCAACATGAGGATTTAAATCTTCCGAAACATTTTCAAACTGCGATACAAATTCAAATAGTATAAATGTTGTTCAACAAACGATGACTGGTGTATTTATTCACTATTACTTTCTTACACACTCGCTATTTATGCATCTTAAATGCGCACTCAAAAATAATTCTACACAACCTCAGAGAGACAAGTATACATCGTTCTCCTACGACGTTCTTAAGCAGAAAAAACAAAATCTTTTAAACATTTAAGAAGTTCCTCTCATTTGAGGTTGTCATGGTTACACATTACCTACCTTACATTATATATTTATTTCATTACATATTTTAATTCCTTTAATAATTTATTATTTTTGGAAAACATGAAATATCTCAAATAACTGCTTCAATTTGAGGTGCAAAAAATGCTTAAAGCAATGGACATTGCAAAATCATAAGTTAAAGCCACTTTATTCCTGATTATTTCAATGATTTAAGGCATACACTAGTAATATGTATCAGACCGTAAAGCTTGCACAAGAGCAAGTAGTGAAGTCCATGTTAATTAAACACACCATATCAGGAGAAGATCCGTGTGTGAGAGGGGGGCGACAACTAAATATTTGATAAATAGAAGTACTAAATTTGGCATGAAGTTTGGGTCCTCTTACGTGAATTCAGGTTAATTGAAAACTATAGCGCTTCCCTTATCGAAGAAAAATGTGCAACAACTAACCAAAACAAGGCCCTATGTAACATAGAACGTCTTCATGTCTTTGAACGTCATATCTGGATTTTTGTCACAACAGTTTAGGGCCATCACTCTACCACACTAGGTATATAAACAGATAGATAAGGGAAAGAAAATTTAGCTAAATTTTGGTATTTAAAATATTGTCTGGGTATTTAATTCCTTTTTGTTTTTGAAAATTTAGTTACCTTCGATTTATTACATGTAGTAACCAAGTATGAGTTCCAGGTTATTGATTCTCTTTTTGTTAACAACTAGCGTAATCTATTCTCCAAAAAGATGCCTTATCTACTAGTACCACCATTTTCTATAGCTATTGGTAAACTGTAAATGTAATTTTCCTTTTGTACTACTTCCACCATGCACTGTCCATTGACAATAGTATGCGATACACATACTTTTAAGTACGTCGACTTCATCTCGTGTTTTGAAACACTTCCTCGTTCTGCAGTGTTACATTTACCCCAATATACTTGAAGCTCTTGTTGACCCATCTGTAGGAATACGACAGAGCAGCTTCCTCGGCTACATCTTTCATTTTTAAAGTGGATATTGTCGTTGCTAAGGTACATAGATGCATTTGTTAAAAGTTAGGCACAATGGGAGAGGTTAATGATGGAGATCCGAAAACACAAACACCGATGCCCGAGGCAGATTCGTTAACAAAATCCTGCTTTAACGGGACTGATCTAGTACCAAAGCACGAAATACATTGCTTATATTTCCTGTTTTGATTCATTACAGAGTATGTCTTTCTCTTTAAAGGAATTTTAATGCGGTAGGTAACTGCGATATAATTAGAAGCCAGTTGTCGCACAGAATTATGTAGGCGGTTTGCTGAGTGATGACGTCGAATAATGGAGTATATCTGATATTTTCTTTAATTATCCACTTGTTTTTACACTGTTCTTTAGAATATGCACATAGTTTATGCATTAATGTAACTGTATTTGTGAAGCACCAGGTCTGCAGCTTAAAAGAACTCATTATGTACATGATTATGAAATTTATAATTCTCCGAGTACTTTAAGAAATTGCATATATTTATAAACGAAACTTTTATATATAATTTTATTGAAGTGAGACAAATATAAACGTATGTTTAAATAAATAAGACTCGGACTATCTTAGTCCTCAAAGCGCCAAATGTAGCACACATATAAACGAATGAGTTTAGTTTGGTGTTATAAATGGATATCACCTCTCTCCTGGATGCACCTCTCTACCGTCGCTACTTTGGAATTCTAGATAATTGATTAGCTATCTTCATAGAAGAAGATTGGAGTGTAATAGTGTTCATGAATCACATGTTATTTGTAGTTGATTACTGCTGTTATAATAATCTTTATAAAATTAATGACTGACATTCAACCCAATATTTATTAGCATTTCCAGTTTCTTTGTGCAGTAGTGATAGGACATTTTAAGGCCTACCCTTTCTAAATACAACTTAATAATAGGGTATAGTAATATTAATAATAAAATAATCATAAAAAGGCATTGCAGTCACATGTTAAACCATTATAACGTTTCATTAGGTTCATTGGTTTTCAATCAGAAGTTCTATGCATCTATTTTTACTTCTACCAACATTCCTTAAAGCGTTTAGCCTGTTAGATACGTATTCATGTTTTAGGCTTTAAAATTTGATTTTTCAGTATCTTAACATTCTTATCTTTTACTTTTGTAATGCTCTCGATGTTCAATATTTGACTCATTTTCTGTAAATTTATTTATTGATTATCTCCAAAGTATTTTCACTTATTTGTGAGTCATTTATTTATATTCTATCGTACGTACTTACAGTAAGCAGATGAAGTATTCCACATAGAGGTGCGTTAGTGAAATTTCAGTGGAACTAATTTTGAGTAATCCTTCAAATTCTACCAAAAAAGAAAAGAAGAAGTAGAAAAGGAAAAGAAAAAATGAAGCTGTTTTAAAAACAATGTCCTGTACGTTTGTTTCTGAGCATTATAACTCAAATGAAAATTTGGATAAATATTCAACTGAGTTTTTAATCCTTTGGCTTTTCTCAAATAGAAAGTAGATTTTCGTTAAAAGTAACTCCTAAGTTTAACTGCTTAGTATTATTCACAGACCAGTTTTTTTTTTTTTTAATTTTAAGACGAGACACATATTCGGAGGTTAACCTGAAACTTGATTCCTGGCGGCCAGTTATGACAACTTAGGTATACATACTGGAAGAAAAAATTTACATTACTGGTCCAGACGTTCTGTAAATTTAAGTTCCTGGAAAATAGCTAAAATTCATGCATATTGAGAATATTCATCCCGAATAATCCAATTTTGTCAATAATAGCACGATAAAACGTATCCTTCTCGTCTAGTGAGCATTTATAGTGTAAAAAGAGCCCTTTCTGTGAGATTGGCTTCAAAAGTGCTAGGTATCCAAATGTTCTTTGATGCTGCCATATGCTTTCCAAAGTTCTATTTTAACATACAACTAAAGCCTCCTACAGGCCTTATATATTCAGGCAAATTATTGCTTCAAGCATTGAAAACATAAACTACAACACCTTATCTTATAGTATTTAAAAATGTTTATATATGCATTTCTCGCTACACATCCAATAACATCACTTCATTGTATTCTTTAGTGCTTAGATTAACATGAAGTTTGACTTTTCATAATCACTAACTGAGGGTTATTTTGTATGTGTAATTGCTTCCAACGGAAATTTCAACTTAGAGGCTTATTATATCCATTCAAATACCAAATTAAAATTATCAAAACGGAATAATATTCTCAAAAGCACAGTGGCCACCTATTTTGACCAGAGAAATTTATCTAGCACATTAAAATTTTCAATCTACCTATGAGCAACGTACAAATATATAAATAATTCTCATAAGAAGCATGCATTCAAAAGTAAATGACTTACGTAAAATAATCGCAGAAAATCATCAACAATGATACAGACGCGCTAATTCCCATGTTGTAAACACAGACAATTAACATTGACGGTAGACTCACGTAGCAGAGCTAAACAGTCACGTATCACACGTCAAACTTTCGGGTTGTGTACTCAAAGAAGTGAGTCAAATCTCCCCGACAGCTATCGTCCGATAAGTTTGCTGCCTACCTTGTCCAAACTCTTTGAAAAGGTTCTCCTTCGCCGTCTGTTTAAATATACCTCTGAAAACCATATCATTCCACCCTTCCAATTTGGATTTCGTTCTAGACATTCTACCACTCACCAACTACTACGTTTAACACAAACAGTAATTCATGGTTTTGAGCAACGAAAGCACGCAACCGCCCTGTTCCTCGAAATAGCACAGGCCTTTGATAAAGTTTGGCATGAGGGGTTAGTCTTCAAACTGTATAGCATTGGACTCCCACAGTGTCTGCTCACTACTATTTGTAGTTTTCTATCAGATCGCACATTTACTGTTCGCATTGGTGGCATGGAGTCATCTCAGCGCCATATTACAGCAGGAGTTCCTCAGGGATCCATATTGGCCCCAATCTTATTTAGTATCTATAACTATGATCTTCCTGACTTGGCTCCTACCTCCATAGCCTTATACGCTGATGATACTGTTTTATATCATTCCGACACAGATCTCCCTACAACTATTCACACGCTACAAACCTTTCTTGACTGCCTCGTTGAATGGTTCGATACTTGGCGCATACGTCTAAACACTCAAACGGCCGCAGCTAAGATGTTTAGCTTACGTCGCATCTCCAACTCTCCCGAATTGCATATTAAGCATGAATCAATTCCCTGGCTACCTCCTACCACCTCCGTCAAATACCTTGGAGTAATGCTGGACACTAAACTTACGTGGCGAGCCCATATTGATCGACTTATCTCGTTGGCATCAGGACGACTTTCAAAATTCGGTCCGCTACTTCACAGACACACTCCTCTTGGGACTGAATGCTCTCTGCTTCTCTACAAATCTCTTGTCCGGCCACTTATCACATATGCTTCCCAGGTATGGGGTACGGCTAGCAACACTCATCTCCGAAGGCTACAGGTCCTGCAAAATCGCTTTCTGCGCATCGCCACGGATGCCCCTTGGTACGTAAAAAGTCAACAATTGTATAAAGAACTTGGTCTCCTTCCTCTTCACCAGTACATACGTCAGATCACATCTCTCTTCTTCTCAAACCTGCCAGATGTTCCAGGAGCTGTGATGTACGACATCGACGTGCGAACACGCCAGCCCACGCGCCTGAAGAGACGACTCCCACAGGATCTCCTCCTTAGTGACTCTGATTGAAAAAAACTATGAATATTGTTTCACAATGACTGTTGTTCTTATCTCTTTGATTACTTGTTTGTTTTAATTAACTTATTTTTCTCTTGTTTCACAGTGTTAAGAAGATAATAGGAGCCAACTTGGTTTTCCTTACTGTTATTATATAGTTCATAGAGATTCAATTAGCCAACAAGGATCTGTAAAGTATGTACTGCTGATCGATCATTGAATAAAAAAAAACAAAAAAAAAAAAAAACAAGTGAATCAGAAAAAGTCGCAAGGGATTATCAGGCTGAAAGCACATGAAACAAAGGAGAAACGAAGTATACGGCCGCCAATTACACTACCCTACAAAAAATGCGTACCTCCGCAATAAAAGCAGGCGATTCCTAAGAAAAATATATTCTGATTTTAAAATTGGCCACAGAAGTCACCTATCTCGTCAGGTTAAAGTATATGAAGGTATATGAGTACTCCCCTACGAAGTTCCACATAAGTTAGTTACTCTTGTGAAATAGTGATATATGGTATAGTGCTATGTCATAGTAAATTAAGTTTAATTCAAAATGCTGTTTTACATGCATACAATAACATTTGGAATATATATTTAATGGACATATTTGTAACATGCTTAAACGTGATTGGGGACATATTCTTGCCCCTTGACCAACAGTTGTACCACATATTATAATGCCTGACCATCACGGCTGTCCACCCCACAGAAAAGTGAATCCCATGTAATCCAACAGCAAACCAATGACTTTAACGTCACCACATATTTTGCAACAATAAACTTATTTTAAGACATGTACAATCTTGACCATAGTTTCAAAACACTGAGACCTATACAAGGGAAAACTGGAGGTGGAAAATTAAAGAAATGAAGGAGGAAATGGACAGTACCTTGAAAGATTCTGTCCGTTAATATAGAATGGTTAAAATATGATTTGAATTGTTTAAAATGACGTACGAGCACCAGTGATGAGCCTCGCTCTGGACTCGCTGTGGAAGACACAAATCCAGAGATCATAAAGAAAAATTCACCGTTTAGTACTGAAAGCCCGCAGATTAAATTTTTGAGATAGCAGAGGTTGTATCAAAATAAACATTTAAAAAGAACGTGAAGGTAATATTTTAAGCTTTCACAAGGCATGTGCAAGATGGGTACCAAATTTGTTCACAACTGATCAAAGGTTGCAAAGGAAAACTGTGTCTATTAAGAATTTGGAGTTCTGTAGTACAATATGCCAGTGAAATTCTTAGACAGCTTATTACAATGGATGAAACTTTATATTGATGATACATCACTACCCTCCAGAAGGATAGCACATGTCCTACTGCCGCTATGGAGGCATTTATAGGCCTAGCGCCTCTGCACACTGAGTTTGAAAGAATGGCCTTAAGCAGTCTCTTTCAGCTGCAAAGAAGTATGGTATTTAAAGCCGGTGACCTAATAGGTCACACGGAAATTCTCCGGGTAACCAAGGAGGAAAAAGTGATAACGTTAGGAGACTGGATGTTACTCCAATCTAATTTGGATCCCTCCTTTACCGTTAGGATTCCTGAATGATTGAACTGGAGAGAGCCCATATATGAGAATAAGTCATCCGTATGGTATACGGATGGCTCAAATATGGACGGGAAAACTGGAATTGGGGTTCATGGGCCATATTATAGCCTTTCTAAAGCACTGGGTACCAGCCCCTCCATCATCCAAGCGAAAGTTCATGCCATAGAAATCAGTGCCCATGAGAATGTCAGAAGAGGCATTCGTGGTGCTAATGTCAAGCTACGTAAAAGTCCCTTGGTGCGTGCACCATTAGTCATAGCTTGTAAATGACTGTGTGAGGATTTTAAATCAGCTGACAAAACACAATAAGGTTATCATTGTGTGAGTGCCAAGACTTGAAGGAATCGAAGGCAATGAAGTTGCTGATCGCCTTGCCAAAGAATGCGCTAACATCCCTTTTATTGGCCCTCAAACGTTCTGTGGTATACCATGTGGCTATATCAAAGATAAGATAAAGGCCTGGGAAATCAAGGAAGTCAATCACTATTCGGAAAATGTTCCAAAGTAGGATCATGCAAAGGAGTTCCTTGAACGCTCTGCAAAGAGATCCAAGAGGATCCTCGCTCTCAACAAATAGGAGTTAAGGTTAATAATTGGCCTTATAACTGGACACTACCCTCTAAGGGATCATTTCTATAAGATTGGTAAGATTGGGACGGGTATTTGTAGATTCTGTAAAGAAGAAAATGAAACGGCAAGACACATTCTTTGTGAGTGTGAAGCCATTTCCGGGAAAAGATTAAAGCATCTGGAGTCGGGTTTTCCAACTCCAGGCCAGATAGCCTTACTAGCAACCCAAAAACTTGTATGCTTTTTTTAATAGCCTCAATATAAGCTGGGACTTGTAGAGTTGGGCAATGCACAATAGATCTATTAAGTCGCAGTACTGAATAGTTGCAAGGGTTTTCACTACCCCTTTTCAATCATCATCATCATCATCATCATCATCATCATCATCATCATCATCATCATCATCATCATCATCATCATCATCATCATCATCATCATCATCATCATCATCATCATCATCATCATCATCATCATCATCATCATCATCATCATCATCATCATCATCATCATCATCATCATCATCATCATCATCATCATCATCATCATCATCACACTCCAGCTGAACCAATTCCAAATAAAGCAAAGTAAATTTTATCATCTAAGAAGGTTATGGCGTGTGTTTACTGTGATGCACAGGAAATCATGTTTATTGAATACTTAGAAAAGGGTAAATTTATCACTGGTGACTACTACGGAAGCTTACTGCAACGTTTGAGTGACGAGGTGAAAAGAGAAGTACCTCATTTGACAAAGAAAGAAATCTAGTTTCTTCATGACAAAACCCCGGCCTATCGTTCAGTTACTGCAATGGGGAAAAATGTGCGAATCAAAGTACAGATTGCTTGAACATCCACCCTTTTCGCCAGATCTAGAATCCAGCGACTACTACCCGTTCCCCAACCTCAAAAAAAATTCTTGGAGGACGAAGATTTTACACTGCAGATGACTTAATTAAATTAGAACACCAATATGACAAAAGCATTAGCCTTTCTGGAGATTATACTGAGAAATAGAGAAATACTTTTTTAATGTTTTTGTTGTTTTTTTATTTTCTTTCTAATATTCGACGCGGCGATTTTTTCTCTAATTCGTTCACACTTTTTGATGTTTTTATATACAACAATGATTTTTAATATAATTTCTTTACTTTTTAGTGCAATTTTACGTTGGAGGCCATTCTTTTAACGTTATTTATTGTTTGTTTATTTACTTACTGCGTAATGTAGCCATATTGAAGAATTCAGTGCAGCCAAATTATGCTTGTTCCTCCACTGAACACAATGCTACCAACATTTTTAGTTGTCTCGAAATTACACCATCTAGCAGACGAACTCAACGTACACTATCACACGAACTGAAAGTAGTGCCTAAATCTAAACACTAAATATACACAGTAGTTCCTAATTTACACTAACTACCTAACTAATTACACTAAACACACACGATAGTCCCTAATTTTCACCAACTGGATAACTAATTAGGCTAAACATCGCTACACTACAGGGTAGACGTACCTAATGTCTTCAAATAATTCTTGAAATGGGTCTGCTGACCGGTTTTTGCAGTCATTGTGGCACAAATACTCAGAAATATGAGCAACGACACGAATGCCACCCCTTGTTAGACGATGCCGTAGTCCTTTGGACTACGTCCAGATGTCTTTTTGCACCGGTGGAGGACAGATGTCTGGGGCATTTTTGCAGAGGTTGGCTACAACTGTTATAACTCTCATGTTGGCTGCAACGCCAAAACCTGGTTGTTTGCTTGAACATGCGCATACTCGTACCTTTGGACATAGAAAATATTCTCGCGTCAAACAAAAGAAAGTTTCTCCTTTTTGTTTTTGTGCTGTTTTGAGGCCCGGAACTTACCAGCCGACTTTCGTAGAGAGTTTTATGAATGCAACTAATGCAACTGAAAATTAAAACGGAAGCAAATCTTAAGATTCAACAAGTCTAAATGTAATTTCCAGGTGCCACAAAGGAGTTTACTATTTGGCAAGCCTGGTACTTAATTGTACATATGCACATCACGTCACTCGAATTTTAAAAGGAAAAAAGCGTTTCTCACAGCATTAATTTACCATTTCTATTTCCTGAAAAGCGGCTCTCTGAATTTGATTAAAATATAACATGTTTAACATATATTTTATGACAATTAAGTTTATAACTTGCATTTTCGGCTTAGAAATAGCTTATGAAGTCCTCTTTATCTTAAATGACATATGAATAACTGGTAAACCGAGGATACTGAGTGTTGCTACAGAAATAATGTAGGCCATGTAATAGCAGTTGTTTCTTTATTTATGGGCTAAATGTTTTTCAAAATATTTTTATGTTTATTTGATTTCTTTTTATTGCTTCTCTGCTCTTGGTCATGCCAAGGTTTTAAAGCTTTCATATAACGACCACCTTTTAAAACACGGGCTATTTATGTCTAATTTCAGTATTCTCCATTGAATCTATAAATAACATGTAACAAAACAATATCTCTAAATGTTTATAGTAAATATTTTAGAATATTTTGTGTAAGAGTTGATACAGAAGTTCTGTTTGATATGACGTATCAAATAGTTTCTTTTACATCTGGAGTTAGAAAAATTCTTGTCACATTATTTGTTTGCAATGAAGAGAAGGATGACCGTTAGTGCCATAAGTAATTCATACGTACCGAGGATAAAGTTCATCATCGTTCTTGTTAATATGTAAACCTGTGTAATTGTTCTGGGCACTGCATCACCTTTCCTTTGATGAAACAAAGCCGAGTTATCTTTGTAACTGCCCTGCGGAAAACTCGAGTAGAGTTACTCCTTGGGGAGGTTTTGAAGAGAACAAAGGCTAATGTAACTTGGGAACAAACATGAAGAAACGGGCGACACGACGGTTACGCGAATGCCTGTGAGGGAAGGGGGAATGAATTTGGCCTTCTGCCTTTCTCAGTATTATGTTTGTCTTCCTTCCATTTTTATTTTCGTGGCGCATAAATCTCGAGGAAATCATTGCTTCATTACTTTGTTGTGCAGAAATTCCGTCTCGCCAGTAACAAAAAGCTCACCGACATTCAACCTGTTAACGCGTCTCTCACACAGATCGTAACTAACGACCAATGCAAATGGCACGGAAAAAATAAAAGACCTTGATTGCGCTCGATTTGTGATATTTTACACCCGATAAATATTATTCTTTCTTTTCTGAATGATTTACAATTATTGTGATTGTATTTGCAAAAAAAGGAGAGGTACACTGGGATACATTTCGTTGCTGAAACAATGTAATCACACTCATTGTTTATTTTCTCTGTGTTTTACTACTCTCCGAAGAGTATTGGACATCCAGCGATGCTTCCCTACGGTCAAAGTAGTAACTATCATCTTTGGTGTTACGTAATACTGATGGAAATAATTATTTATTTCACACTAGTCGTGTGTAGGCTAAGGTTTGAATGAATAAAGCTAGATATAACGGGGATTTGAACCACGGATCTCCCGCTCTCCGTGCGGTTGTCCTAAACAACTGAGCTACTATGGCCATCATGCCGATCTTCTTCTTCTTCACTTCATGGATTAGGCTCTCTCCTGTTCTGTCTTCACAATGTCTCCTTCCATCTTTTCCTCGGCCTCCCTACCTCCCTCTTTCCTTTAGGACGATATTGGAAAACTACTTTTGACAATCTTGTATCATCCATTCTTCCAACATGTTCAAACCATCTTCTGTTGTACCTATCCATTCTTGAGGTGAAAGCTTCCACTTGTGGTTCATTTCTTATATTTTCATTTCTGACTCTATCTTTCCTTGTACATCCTTTTGTTCTTCTCATGAATCTCATTTCGTAACTTTGTATTCTGCTGATGGTTCTTTGTGTACGTACCCAGTTTTCACATCCATAAAGTAACGTTGGGACCGCCATGGTATTATAAAATTTTCTTGTTTCAGATCTTGTTTTATTCTTTAGGGTTTTGTGAATTGTTCCACACATTGTTTGAAATCTCATTAATGTTTAGTTCGTATCTTTATCCATGCGCAACATGGATTTAGACCTGGGTATTCGTGCGAAAGTCAAATTACTTCATTATTTCAAGATTTGGCAGATGAGGTAGATGCAGGGGGAAGAATTGATGCAGTGGTAATTGAATTTTCTAAAGCTTTTGATGTAGTGCCACATAGTTTACTTATTTGTAAGCTAGCTAATACAGGAACTGACAAACGCGTAGTATTATGGGTTACACATTTTTTGAAAGGGAGAACGCAAAAAACTAAAGTAGGTAAAGAGCTGTCCGATAGGGGAACCGTAACTTCGGCTGTGCCGCAAGGCTCAGTACTAGGACCTTTACTGTTTCTCATTTTTGTTAATGGCATTGCTGTTAATATTAACTGCCAGATAAGGTTGTTTGCAGACGATTGTACCATTTATAATAAAATTCGGAATACAGTGCATGAAATCGTTCTTCAGGATGATTTAAATGAAATCTGTAATTGGGCTGCGGCTAACAAAATGGCAATTAATGCCAAGAAAAGTAAGTCCATTGTTTTTAGTAGAACTAAGGGCAAAATTATTGTTAACTATCATATGGGAGGGGTGCAAATTCCACAGGTGGACAGCTGCAAATACTTGGGAGTGTACCTGGCAAGTAATGCTGGATGGGACGAACAAGTAAATTCCACATCTAGGAATGCGTGGAAGGCATTACATTTCGTAATGAAAATTTGAAAAGGGGGAGCGCTAGGTCCAGGGAAATTGCCTACAAGGCCTTAGTGCGGCCGGTTATGGAATATGGAGTAGCATGCTGGGACCCGTATAGAGCTAACCAAATCGATCCATTAGAAAAAATACAGAAGAGGGCAATAAAATTCATAAAAAGAGGCAAGTATTTTGGGCCTATAAAAGGAGATGAGACTAAATGGGAGGAATTAAGAATTAGGCGTAAAAAACATAGGTTAGTAGCATTATTCAAAGCTAATGCTGGTGTAAAGGCATGGGTGGACGTTAGTGTAAGGTTAGATAATCCGGATTATTATGGACGAAACGATCATAGGTATAAAATTAAGGGTAGAAGATACAGAACCGACGTAGGAAAATTTTCTTTTGTTAATAGAACCATTGAAGAATGGAATGAATTGCGTGTAGCAGTCTTCCAGGGCTGTCCACTGTCTGAAGAAATTTAGAAAAAATCTAGATGGTTTATAGTTCAACTTTAAACTTATAATGGTATATAATATGTAAATAGAGAAGTAAGTAGATATGTTTTAAGTGACTAAAGTTAAAATAATATCATGCTTGTATTGTTTATTGTGTTATTGTTGTAAGTCTAGTATTTGTAATTTGATCTGTATTCTTAACTCTGCCACCGGGTAATACCCAATTGCAGTCAATAAATACATACATACATCTTTCTCATTGCTGATTTCACACCCTAAATAATTGAAGGAGGATACTTGTTCCAATACTTTCTCATTAATGACTATTTTCGACCTTATTTGTTATTTTGCCCCAGTTTGCCATTATTTTTTACTTTTCTATTGATATTTCAATATTAAAACTTTTGCATATTTGGTTAAGGTGGTGTATTGAGAGTTGTAGATCATCTTCTGTTTCCTGTATAATTACTAAGTCATCTGCATATCCACTAGGGATTCTCATATGCTACGACACGAGGCAGGCACCTTTGGTGACGACTTAAAATCACTGTAAGTACCTGAGTCCTAAGCTTCATAGTTCAATCACTATGTATTATAAGGTAAATTGATGGAAATAATCATTTTACCACACTATCCGTGTATAGGCTAAGGTTTGAATTCTTCAGTCTGGCTCTATTCATTCAAATCTTAGCCTACACACGCCTAGTGTGGAATAAATGATTATTTTCCATCCATTCACATAAAAAACATAGTGATTAAACTATGAAGCTTGGGACTCAGGTACTTACAGTGATAAGTCGCCACTAAAGGTGCGTATATCATAGTACATGAGAACCCCTAGTGGTCTACCGGGAAACATACGAGTCAGTTGGAAATTTTAATGTCATATCAGCATGTTGGCCATAATAGCACAGTGGTTTAGAGCAACCGCCCGGAGAGCGGGAGATCCGTGGTTCAAATCCCGGCTACGGCATTGAATTTTTCAGTCTGGCTCTACTCATTCATATAAAACTGATTTGGCATTTTTGTAATTTACGTCCTCGAACATAAAGTCATATCGCACGATGGATGAAATGTGTGTAATGATGCTCAAATGAGCCCAGTGTCCATAGAGCTTAAAGTTGCCTGACATTCGTATTTCAGGATAAGGGAAAACTCCGATAAAACCTTATCCAGGTAACTCACCCTGACCGAGATTCCTGAACGTGAAGGCAGACACGCTACTATATATTCTACCGAGGCTGGCACTGGTATGGCAATTATGTATTCAGGTGCAAGTAGCCTGCATTGGTCACAATTGGAAGATACTGACCCGAGACACCGTGTTTCTGAAAGTGAAAATATTTTATTTATTTGTTACATTTATGACACTTTAATTAAAAGAATATGAATCATTTTCAAGAAAATAAAAGATAATGAAAACATTTTCATGTAAAGAGCAAATGTGAGGTGAGTGATTTTCTTAGAAACTCGCCATCTCATCTTATTAAAGTATTGTAACATGAATACTTAGCTAAAATAATGAAGGTATGGTTAAATATTTTATGAATGATCCAGTGTTCTTAGTTCTTAGTATTTCATTCCTGTATTACCTCCAATAGATGTGGATGGCGTGCCACAGTTAGTGTATTGGTGCGATAGCAGTCGCTAGAGCAGGAAGTCATAACAATGGAAGCCAGGTTGGATGTATTTCACTAGATGAAGTCGGATTTCATTCCTTCTTTCTTTTTCTTATTTTTTTTTTTTTTAATTTTCAAAGTCATCTAACGTAAATCATTTCCGACGATGAATGAAATGCGTGAAATAATGCTTAAATGAGCCCAGTGTCCGCAGAGATTATAGCTACCCGGCGTTTATCATACCGTATAAGAGAAACCCCCGGAAAATCCAATTCTAGATAACTCACCCTCGAAATTCTAGCTTGATCTCTTAAATGTAAAGCAGACATATTGCCATCACAGCCCGCTTCGATAGCACAAGGTTTTTCCAGGGGTTTCCCTTATCCTGAAAGACGAATGTTGATAAACTCTAAGCTCTATGGACCCTGGGCTCATTTGAGCATAATTTCACCCATTCCATTCATCGTCCGATATGACTTAAAGTTGAAGGACGTAAATTACAACAACAACAAAAAATGCCATCACAGCAGAGAGGCGGCAAATGCAGCGCTCGAGATGTGCATGGTCTTGGCCTGGATTGCGCTTGTATTAACCTTGCTTTAACGCGTGTGCTAATGTGACCTCCCTTCCCGTCAACTTGCCTTCTCCTCCTCTTCTTCTTCCTCTTGCTGTTGTGTGTAAAAGGCGGCTCACAGCAAAGTATATTAGTCCACCGAAAGCTTAAGCTCAGCTACTATGTAACCGTTCAAAAAGCTACAGAGGAGCAATAAACTTTCTTCTTTCTTACGCTTTTAATAACAAAGCTCACATCCTAAACTACTCGTCCATAAAGTAGTCCATCTGCAGTTACACCCTATTGAGGGTGGGCAGGCAGCAACAGCACTGAGACTGATCCTCAGCATTCCAGCTGCGACCATACAAACCTTTCAGCCGACAACAGCAGAGTCAGATATACCTTTTTCGTTCCCCCAGGCAAAGCATCATATACTAACATTCACGAAAACGTCTTAACCTCAGCAAGGGTTGCCGCCGAAGTTTCATAGGCATTGGCGCTAACTATCTCAGTTGTTCCCTGCCATGTTTCAGCACGTAGTTCCAGACCTCAGGCATTCTCTTATACCCCACATAATACATGATCATCTTTGACCAAGCCACACGCATCCTCAGAGCAAAAAGTTCCTCACCGTTGTTCGGGTTGGAAATCTTGAACTCAGCGGATCACCCCTGGCCGATTCGTTTGCTGCTCTGAGGCAGGTACTCAAGGTTGAGGATAGCCAGGACTCTCTTCCCGTTTCCGTCAGTATAGATATTCAGTCGTCAATTGTACAGGTGTCACTGAAAATCCAAATTATTCCTGCACCACTCACAACTTCAAACGGCGGCCCTCTACTGCATGGATAAATTACTGGGAAAGTGGCGCATTCAGGAATCCCAGAAGACGAAATAACGCCGACTGCACACGACCCACACCTCGCCGTATTTCGGCCATGCAGTTACCAACAACACACAATTTCCAGGAAGCATAAGAGTTTTCTTTCAGACCTTACGATAACCAATTCTTGCCTTCGTAACCGAGCTCACCACAGAAGAATAGAAGGATAAAGCTGCACTAGAGAAGATATCAACTGCTTCGGAGAAGCTCTGCACTAAATCATCACTACCACCACATCTACGAAACTTCAGCAAAAACCTTCAAG
The DNA here is from genome assembly GCA_030765055.1 of Mantis religiosa. Classification (NCBI taxonomy): domain Eukaryota; kingdom Metazoa; phylum Arthropoda; class Insecta; order Mantodea; family Mantidae; genus Mantis; species Mantis religiosa. Next base: position 17,220,018 of record CM060955.1, on the reverse strand, counting down.
AAACCTTCGCCACATAAACAATCAATAAGGGCTGTTCAAACATCATACTTCAGAATATTTTTGACCATATCAGCTCAATATACAGAAAAACAAGGGAACTTATACAATCTGATAATCTGCTTATGACGAATGAAGATCAGGACACCGATACCGCTGAGCAGCAACCAAAAAACTCTCTGAGCCCGCCTTCTTTACTGGTACAGATGACGGCGCCGAGAGACTAAATATCACGAGATCATGATGTACCTTTCACATCACTAACGTTAATCACATTGCAGAGTATTGAGCCAAGAGTTTTGCCTCACAGTTATCTTAAAGTGTCATAACAGCATATAATGTCTTATCTCCTCCATCCATGTTCCTATCCAAAAGTCCAGTTCAGCTTTTCTCCATGCGTTTTTCTTCTTTCAAAATTATAGAAGCCAAAATACGCAAGTTAGGGGTTGCTGCCAATGGACAGAAATTAATAACAATGAAACAGAAAGTATATAAAATAGGTGAGCTTCTTCGCTGATGAAAGAAATATATGGTGTGCCTTTATACAGAGATAAGAGATTTTATGGTGGAATGATGCCTATTTTCATGTTTTTTCATTTAAGAAAGGCAGCTAAGGCAGCCTTGTCCTGCCTTTTGGCATTTCCTTCAGTGAAACAATGCCTGGTTAAAAGGGAAAGTGGTATATTAAGATTCAGTTAAGTACATTTTATACAATGATCTTAAGGTCTTAAACTAATGTTTATAATTTTCTAACAATTATTTACAATAGGTTCAGTAATAATCAGTTTAAATTTACTTTGTTTTTAATACCTTCTGCATCCGCATCCCTCCTGTCCTATAAAGATGTTTATTTTGTGATGCGCATTTATTACCATCATACGTATCCGGTACGGCATTATACAGACTTTGAAGTTAATTAACCAGTATTGTTTGATTTAGTACATTATTAGTAGCAGCTTCCTTCGCTCTTTCAATAAATAACTGTACTGCTATTTGCAGACAATACTTGTCAATTTATAACAATCTTTTTATCGTAATGATCTGCTCTTGGTTGTATGATGCCTTTCAGTCTAAATAACATCTTTCATTCACTTCCTTAAGTGGCATTCACGATTATCTGTCTTTTATATTGTTCAGTATTATAGAGCGTCTGATTCAAATTGCATAATTGCACAATTACGCCCTCAATGAAATGAGTAAACAAACTATATCCGTTTAAGTAAACATAGAAAACACTCCAAGGATAGTTTAATAAAATGCAAGCTAAAATGGCATATGAATACGAGAATAACACATTAGAATTTCATTATTAATTTTAATTCATCAATTTTGAACTGATATTATTTTAAACCGTTTGCAACACTAAAACTTGCATAGTACAGTGAACTGTACGGCTGTTCTTTCTTTTCTTTGTACTCAAAAATTATTCTAAAGGCAACGCTTCACTTGCTATGTCTCTATCAATGAACATAACTGTAAATAATTGTTAAGTAAAGTAGCTTTTTTGTTTGGGGCACATAGCAGACTTATTGCACAATCACATCGCACAGTAATATTGATATTCTAGGGCCTTTTCTTTTACGCTAGTGGTACTGAACTTTGAATATGGCCCAAACAACATTAATTTCTACCCTTATTTCGATAAATTTAATTTTCCGAAATATTAATCAGAGAAAAACATGCTCAATTACTTTCAAATAACAGTAAGACGTGCACGCCTACAGTGCATAAAGCTGATCCTTTTCCCTATATTGCATTGGCCTTTTTCCTTCGTGACATTTCTACATTTAAGTAATTATCGAATTGTTGAAATCCTGAAGTAGCTTCAATGTATCAGTTCAAATAAAGGGAGATAGAACGCGCTGTGATACAGTTTTAAGACAAGTTCAGTTTTATGTTTCATTTATTTTCAGTTTGTAGTTTTATGTTTCTATAACGAAATGTTAATGAACATGGGTCATTCAAAAATTAGTGGAAACACTGCCTGCATTTGGCGCTATTAGCGGTAAATGATGTAAGCTGATAACAATGAAAAATAAGAGCATCTAATGATTCTTAGCTATGAGTTTGAATACAATGCTTTTATTTAATAAGACAATTTTAGTACGTTTGTTAGCTGTTAACTTTAGTACTTTAAATATGTATAGTAAATACGAACAAGGATGGTTCATAAAGATTCCGGTTACAAGAGGTATCAATGCTGGACAATGCCATAGAGAATTATTGTAAGCTTGTGTTAGACAGACTTTACCATATCGTACTGTGGCTGGATGGGCGAATGCACTTCGTAGAGGAAGGGAAGACGTTCATCAAAAACGTGTAGTTGGCAGACCGAAATCAGCAAGTGAAAATTGTTAGAGCACTGCTGGAAGAACGTCATTGTTGGACTTGTATTTAACTAGCAATGGAAGTTGAAGTTGCTCCTGATACGATTGTCCACATACTTAACAAGAAGTTAGACATGAAGAAAATCTTTGCTAAATGGGTTCCACACAATCTTACAGAGGAAGCAATGTGGTAGAGGATGGAAACAGCGAGATTACACTTAGAACACTATGAACGTGAAAGCAATCGTTTTCTTCCACGTATCATAACATTTGATGAATCCTGGGTACGATACTACCAACCAAAATTAAAGAGACAATCAAATGAATGGCGGCATATTGATTCACCAGGCCCAAAAGGTATACACAAGAAGAGGATCCACTTAAGGTCATGTTCATTGTTGCTTATGGTTTTTACAGTATTCTATCACTCATCCCGTAGGGGAATCCGTCCCTTTCAGGTGCCGTGAAGCGGGTGTTGCGGACCCTTAGCACTCGTGGTACCTCCGACGTTAGTAGAGGAAACTCGGGCCGAACTGCCGAGCCCCTCCCGTCGGGGAGTACTGATTGGGTTGGACTCGAGGGGGCAGTGTGTTCCCGTTACCCGCGGGAGATTAGGCCTACCTCCGGCCAGGCCTCGGCCACCCGGATGAGGTAGAAGGTTGCCTTATAAGTCCCGGATACTAGCCTGCAGAGCCAGTAGAAGGTGTGCCAGATAACCAGGCGGCCCCTTGGAGGTTATTCGGTAGTCTTCCCTGCGGGGGCGTGCCTTAATAGGAAACCAGGTATTTCCCTATGGAAAAAGTCACGGAGTTTCCCATCACTCCCGGGTAGAATGAGGCCAGGGTCTTGGGACTTTGGAGTAGATCCTCTGCACTTAACTGTTTTATCACTCATTCAGTTCCTCAAAGGAATGTGGTGTTAATTATGTATATTACACTTAATGGAACAGCATTTACGACAAGCTGTGCGTCGTAAACGTCCAATTCTCCTGAATTCTCATCTCATTGTGTTACATGATGGTGCTTGCTCTCACACGTCTGCCCCTGTTGTTAATTTACTCCTCAGATGGAAGTGGAAAATACTGGAGCATCCTCCATACACCCCAGATATGAGCCAATGTTATTTCGAACTTTTTGCGAAGAGAGGAGTTCACTTTAGAACAAACCAAGTAATTACAGCAGCAGTAGAGCAGTATGTTCGAATATTAGGACAATAAGACGTTCTGGATGACATCCGTAGGCTCCCTGTTGTATGCAGGCGAATTCTTAATGTTGGAGGAGATTACTTCTAATACCTATAATAATGTGACTGCTTTATTTGTTGTTGATTCAAATGTTGCCACTAATTTTTGAATGACATAAGAATTTAAAGGTGCTGCTAAAAGGTATCCATTAGTAACCATAAGAATTGAAGACCACCTCATATAAACCAGGTTTTTCCAGTTTCATCGATGATTTAATTGTTAATATAAACCTATTATATGCAAGTATGCTGTAATAAACTTTACAGTTCATTAATGTGATTATTTTATTACAAATCTACATAGTAATTGTTAATATTCTTTTAATAAATTCATGGGTGATGAAAGGTTATTTCGTGAATGCTCTTGTAAGTTTTCCAGTTTAATTAACTATGTACCTTTTTATATTTGCAGGTAAGTGATTCAGTCTTCCTAGAGGAACAGTGAGTATGAAATTTTAGATTTATATACTTATGCAAATTACAAGTTGTGTTTGTTACATATAAACTACTTTTGTGACTGTAATGATATACGAGGCATGTTTGTTAAGTCAGTACCGTTTTGCGATTTCGCCGCCGCAGCGCTACGGTCGGCGTTGCGCGCATGCGCGCTGGTTAGCTACATCTCTTGTCTACGCACTGACGCCATTACAGTCTGATTCTTCATTGTATACGTTGGTTACTGAGTGTTTAAGATGCCTCCGACAATCCTGAGTCCCGCCGATTGTGAAGTACGGGCTGTTATACGATTTCTTAGTGCTAAAGGCGTAAAACCGACCGATATTCATCGTGAGATCTGTGAAGTTTACGGACAAAACATTATGAGTGATGGGATGGTAAGGAAATGGGTGAGAGCATTTAAAGATGGCCGCACAAATGTGCATGATGAAGAACGGAGTGGGCGTCCTTTGGTCGTTGCTGTAAGATTTGGTGCAGAAAGTGGACAAAAAACGTGAGAGAAAACAAACGCCTTACAATTTCATCATTGTGCGACTATTTTTCTCAATATTCTCGTAGTGTTCTGCATCGCATTGTGATCGAGAACTTGAACTACCGTAAATTGTGTTCACGTTGGGTTCCGAAAATGTTGACGGATTTGTACAAAGACCAACGTTTAGGCAGTGCATTGACTTTCCTTGAGCGGTACCACAATAAAGGTAAAGATTTTTAGACCAAATTGTTACTGGTGACGAAACATGGGTGGCCTACGTCACACCAGAATCGAAACAACAATCCATGGAATGGCGACATTCATCATCATCCACAAAAGTGAAGTTTAAGCAAACAATTTCTGTCCGATAAATCATGTGCACAGTCTTTTTGGGACAGAAAAGGAGTATTGCTAGTGGAGTTTCTGCCTTGTAATGAGACAATCAATGCAGCGTCTTATTGTGAGACTTTGAACAATCTGCGCCGTGCAATCCAGAACAACAGACGTGGCAACTTGAGTAAGGGTATCGTTTTGCTACATGACAATGCCCGTCCACATGCGGCTAATCGGACCAAAGATCTCATCAAATCTTTTCAATGTGAAACTCTAGATCATCCTCCCTACAGCCCTGATCTGGCGCCCAGCGACTACCATTTGTTCCTGCACTTGAAGAAACATCTGGGTAGTCAGCGTCTTCAAGACGATAACAAAGGCAAAACAGTTGTGATATAGTGGTTAACACGTCAGGCGGCAGAATTTTATGAGGAGGGTGTTCAAAAAGTGGTGCCACGCTATGACAAGTGCCTCAATATTCACGGAAATTATGTAGAAAAGTAGATTAAGTTACAGGCTTTCATGTAAAAATAAAATTATTGCGATATCTATGCACGTCTTTTTTTAATTTTAAAACGGCACTGACTTAAAGAACATGCCTCCTGTATAATTTAATAGAATTTTATCCACAATTACGTGTAATCTTATTACAGGATATAAGATCATTAAGACAAGGTTTATAGTTCGTTTATTTATATATTTATTTTTCACAATTTCATATGCCATTGCCTTTCTGTACCATACGTGCGTGTGTATTAGTATGTAATTTGTATAAACCACAAGTATAGGACAGAATTTGACGGTTATTAAAATTCTTTAGCGTCAGATAAATGTTAAATATAAATAGTCCCACATACTGTATTTTAAAAGTAATTATTCCCATCTCTACTGAACTTAAATACCAAGAAAGTAAAATAAAAGTTTTCTGTCAGTTCATATTTGTATGGATTGTATTGTATATCTTAATATGTATTAATGACCATGAGGTACTTAGACAAAAAGCTGCAAAGAGTTTCTCGTTGTACGTTAGAACATTCTCTGACAAAACAAGCATTAAGTTGACAGAACTCCTGGAATACAGAACTTCATTCTGACAAATGTGACAGCGATGTTCACATTTTCTCTTTCTGATGCGCGTTCTCTGAAAGCGTGTTCATTTTTAACAACACGTTTTACAATGGCAGAGCTAAAGAATGATTGACGCATGCACTAAAGCGGATTTTTGTTTTACAACATATTTCCGAAAACACGAAACCAGTAGATGCGGATCTGCGAGCCTGGATTGACTCACGTTTCATGCTTTACTTCCACTACAAAAAGTAGGAATTTAAAAGTCATATCAGTTCCCACGTGAAACGGTAAAATTTAAAAAAAACTATTGAGACTACTTTTGTTTTTGTGCCACCGTTTGCACCACAAAAGTCAATATTGAGATTTCTCTGCAAATGCCTGTTTTGAACCACCAAATATCTAAGGAATTTGCATGTGCGTCGTATCTGCCTGTAGAACACGAGTGCTAAGTGAAATATACACACTAAACTTTATTTTAATTCCATTATCTTTCAAAGATGCTAATATATTACAGTAAACTTCATCGATATAATATACTTTATATGACTTTCTCAGAAAGGATTATTGCAAATTTGATTAAAATATATTAAAATATATATTGAAACCTATATCATGAATTTTATGTTATTGCCCTTGAAGCTGTCTTTACTTAGAACAAACATCGTATAGTTTTATAAGTGAAAATTCGCTGAAAATGTTGAAAATGATGGAATTTTATTTTTGGTACTTTGGTAGCTTAGGGGTTGCAGCAATAGATAGCATGTTATTTTTATCATTTTTAACATTTTAGTTGGTGGGCAGAAATAGGAGGAATTATGGAAGGAATGGGAATGGGAGATATATGGAGATTACAGGAAAGGAATACATGCGATGTGTGTAAATTACTAAAATGCAGAATAGAAGATATAGAAAGACAGGAAATATGGGAAGTCTATAAAATATGAAATCATTGCAATTTTACAAACAAATAAAAAGAAATTGGGGACGAGAAGCATATGTAGATTACTGCAATAGACAAGAGAGAGAAGGGTTAGCTTGGATGAGAACAGGAATAATATTTCTAAGAGGGATAAGAGGTAGGAAGAAGGGAATTTGTGGGAAATGAATGGGGGAAACGACAGCATAGAACTCAATGTAGCAGAATGCGAGGAGGTTGCAATATGGAGAAAAAAGGTTTGGGAAAAGAATTGGGAGAAAGTAGAGAAGACGATGGTACTTATGAAAATGTTAATGCGCATGGAGGAAAAGAAGGTAAGAAGTATTGGTGAGTTCTTGCAGAAAGTAAAAGAAAAATGGCTCAGAAATGTAAAGAATATAAGAAAGCAAGATGAGGGGGAAGAAAAGGACTAATTAAGTAACAAGGAGGCATGGAGGTTAAGAGCTACCTGGCAGAGCAGAAGACCAGGGTGCCATGCAAGCCAAGACAGCAACAAATAAATGTAGCCAAAAGTTGTAAATTGTAAAATTTTGGAATGTGCACTATATATATATATAAAAATATGTAAATAACATACTTCAGATTCCCCTATTTCGTTAATGCTCGTGTTCTGAAAATTATACGGGGTCAAGGAATAAAAAAAATTATTAATTTCAAAATTTTGACAGCTTACACATGGAAAATATTATAGAACAAATGCGACAAGGATATTGAAACAAATAAGAATGTGTGTCTTTTAAAATTGCTCTTTACTAGCCAAAAACAAAAATTCAACTTAAAAGCTCAAACTTTTTGACGCGTAGACAATAAATACGTTTTTCAAAACTTTACAAAAAGTAATTAAGTAATTATTTGCTGTAGCAACAGGAAATTTGCATGCAAATCATACCCTAATTATGTGGCTACATTTTCATCATGATAGGTTTATTCTTATAGAAGTTAGAATTTTCAGTGTAGCCTTGCCTTAAACCAGAAGCGATAGACAATACTTTATTGCACAAAAAGTAGTAATCCTTAAACCACAAAAGTTATTTCAAATTCTTCTTGCGACCTTGGTCACACTAGACAACTGTGATTACTACCGGTATTACTAATGTGTGTGAGTGTACGTTAATGAATAAAAGTTTGCAAACTCGTTCAAGTTCTTACTGGAGCTCTCTCTCTCTCTCTGACTTATGTTTTTCCAATCGTCATATACTGCGAGTACTTTCTGTCCTATACAACATTTAGGCACTGAATTAATGCCCTCCACCCCCAGGGGCCTACTGCGGTAGGTAAGGGAATTGGTGATCCCGGGGTCCCGAGCAACCCTGACACCCTCGATGTGGTTTCCTCTTAGTAGTGAGGGGTTAGACAAAACACCCACCGCCGTGTAGGCCGTGCGTGGAGACCCGTGTCGTTAATTGCGGAAAAAACAGTCACAGCAAGAGACACCATCAGGAACAACAGTGAGCATGTCCAAGACCAGTACTAAGAAGAATGTTTCAGCCAACTCACCGCAGAAAGCATTAACCTCAAAAACATGTGAACCAGTAATAGATACCCCATCGCCCAGAAAATTCAAGACCACATATGAAAGAACCGACTTCCTTAAGGACAATAGTAAGAGCAGTAAGAAACCAGCTAGTCAGTGAAAAAGTCCGCGACCATCTTCTCATAGGTCTTCTTCTGAAGAATCATCTGCAGAAGACACAGAACGACAATAATCGTCGATCACAGATTCCGATCAGTTCGAGCCCCTCGAACAGAAATTTTATGCTGGAAAGCGGTCCTCCTCCATAGAGGAGATGGAGCAAGAAGGAGCTGCCCTCACTACCAGAATGGCAATGAGAAAACGAGGCAGGATGAACCTGCTGAACAGGGTGTTGGCCCATTGCCGAAGAAAAGGAATAAATTGATTCACCAACCGCAGGGCAGGTAGTTTTAAAATTTGTTTAAAATTGTAGAGTAGATTTTTACGTCTTTAGCATTTTACTAATTGTTGCTTTCATTGCTCCTTTTGTTTTCTAACTTCGCATGTTTATTTGATTTGTCATTTTGTTTAATTTCTTTGTCATTTATATCTGACTTTACTATGGATTTTGCCAGAATTTGGCCTGTTAGGGAACATTTGCAGGTAGCTAGGAAAGACAACAAAGGCAACAGTTTTTATGCCTTTTGGTGTTCTTAATTTTCTTTTCTCAGTTAAATTAGAGCCTTTTGTTAAGGGAAATAGCTTCTATATATCCTTCAGCGTTTTCATGATTGTCATATCGTTTTTACTGTATTTGTGTATTGTGCAATTTTATTTTATCTGCAATTATATTTCTGATTTTTTTGTGTGTTTTTGTTATTTATAATTGCAATATCTGACTTTTACCGTGACAGTTTTTGAATGGCGCTGAGTTTAAATATGTTTTAAAATCTTAGATTCGTTTTTTATGCTTTGGCATTTTACTAGTTGTTAATTTAGTTTTTCATTGCATCTTTCCTAATAGTGCATGTTTATTTGCTAAGCCATTTTACTTTTACTTATAGTTTCATTTATCTCTGGATATTGCCATGATTTAGCTTTTAATGGGCGCTCATGACTCCAGTAGGTGAGCGCCCTTATTTACACCACCGCCACCGCCACCGCCACCGCCAATTTATCTGCCTCTCCTCTATAAATTGCTCTGCAAATCATCCATTATAAGGCATTTAAGAAGGGCGTAGTCACATATCGCTTAGCACGTTGCATAAATTCTAAAATAAACAAACAGGTGATTCATCTGGTAAATGTTCATTCGAAAGAATTCTGAATTAGATAAGATATGTCATGAAACTTGGTCCTTGTTGAAATCGCCGTTATTAACATTCACAGGAAAGCACGATAGTAATAATTCACCAGTGTAAGATGTTGTAGAGGTCGTTGTAGTAAATGTGTTGCTGCGGCTTGGTGAGTAAGAGATATACCATCCCTGAGCTGCCTTACCTGCATTAGGGGATGTTTTGTTTCCTCCTGACCCCTAATCTACGCGACAGCAGGAAGAAGGGAGAGATAACTTACGAGAGATAACAGTGTGGGGGGGGGGGGGGCTGTACAGTACACTGTCACGTCTTATAAATACGCCCGGTCTCTCTCAAAGTGAACAGAATAGGTTCACCAACTTGTTTCGCCTTCATTTGTTATCTAATCTCTCAATAAGTTTTTCGGTGCAGATATCCTTGATGTATAAAAGCAGTGTATAAAAAATTGAAAATTGTGAGTTGTGATGAGGTTAGGCACGTGGAGTGACAGATGCACTTAATAACGGCAGCTGGGTTAACGAAGCTGTGCATTATATCGATAAAGCCCAAGTTAACTAGGTATTCATGTATTGGTTAGTCTGGTATCCAGCGTTGCTAAGGTAACCTGTTTAACTCCAACGAAGATTTAATTTATCTCCACTCCTCTTGAAGGAACTAAAATGAATGAAAAATTTACTGTTATTCAAACAAAAGACTGTAAATGTTTCTTAGTTCTTTAACCTTTGCCGACAGTGTTTTGTTTATGCAAAATCTGTATAGCCAGTAATTATTCTATGGCAGAAGGTAATGTTTTAGATAATTCCAATAGGTGAATTTTTTACTTTTTTCCACGTATGCTTAATAACATTAAAGATTTCGCAAAATGGTATTGTATTAAAATAAACAACGAAGCAGAGATAAAGCTAGTGCACATAGACTTCCAGCCCATCACATTTTATTTCATTTCACTTTCATCTCAGTCCAGTCTTATCAGGGAGGAAGTTGTAACTGAGTTTACATATGTGGATTGGAGCTAAGGATGGTGTTGAAGTCCCTCATAGGCTCTTATCCGTAGAAAACTCATAGGGCGTGGTCGCAGATGATACATAAGTGCTGTTCAGATAAGATAAATACAATACTCTTTATCTTTTAAAATTGCAGCTTGAATTGCAATAATCTGTTTAAAAACATTTTTTGAACACTAAAGAAATAAACATATTGGTGAGCGTTGATCGTACTCAGATATAAAACTTTGCCTGTTGCTTTTGCAACACTTTATGCACAACTCTTTCTATAGAAGTACGGATACTCTTACAGTCGTCCGTACTGGATGAAAGCTAAATGCAGAAGAAAGCAACTTTGTTACGATCTTGATTCTGTAGCTCTTCCGTTGCTATAGAAGTCAACATTTTACTATTGGTCCACGTCGCAACCAGTGATTATACTTATGTTCATTATTGCATTTGATAACATTTTTATAATTATTCTTTTGAAATAATTTTTGAAAACCGTTCAACATTAAAATAATAATATTATCCTCCCTTCCTCGTCAATATTGACGTTAGGAGGCGCTTGGGTTCTCTCAGAGCGAGGGAGCCGAAGCATCTGACCTGAGATGAAATCAGGGTTGAGGGGTCGGAGCAAAGCCTGAGATGAACGATTGATGGAGCAATTGGTGGAATGATGGTGTGGGAAATCGAAGGACCCGGAGGAAATCCACCCCAGCGCCATGTTGCCCACCACAAATCCCACTTTGCGGTCGCCTGAGATCAAACCCCGGCCGCCGAGGTGAGAGCCAAGCTGTCTAACCACTCAGCCATGGCGCGGTCAAATAATATTCATAACTAACTTAAATTAATGTAGTTGTTCTAAAACTGAAAATGAATATTTAACTTTCCTTTCCTCTATCACATTAATTTTACACTTTCACTTGCTGTTCTAAGTATTGAATTTTAACCAATATGATAAAAGTAAATCCAAAATAAAACCAAACATTAAACAACCGATACAAGGTGTTAGCGATGGGCCTGTCAAGTGCTGCCGCGAGGGTACTTTGCATACAGCCACTGCTGATCTCTGCACAAAGGGGCGTTGCAGTCGTCTGCTCAGCTAGAGTGGGCCAGTGGGCTGGCGGCTACACGGTAAGCCCACAGAGCGCTCTCGTATCATCCATTCCTCCCAGGGAATGGGAGGAATACAATAACTCTGTAGGATCAGAGTGAAATATCCTCCTTTAATAATGCAGGCCAGCCTAGATCGCCAATGAAAGGGTGCACATTTTGCAACCATTGAGAAAAACAGTAATCAGAGTTGTAATTAAAAGCCATCGGCTCAAGGATTTCTAGAGTTATGGGTGTTCTCTTGTTGAACAATTATTTAACATGGCTTTGAGTACATCATAAGTACAAAAGAAGGAAAGCAAAAGTTTGTTATATGAGGATGTCAGTTGTTTCGAAATTGGGTTCGCAAACTTATCGTCGCGTTATAAGCAGATTGTCTTCTGTTTTGCTGTACATTAGTTGCTAAAGTGTGACTCTTCACTCCCTACAGACACAGACACAGACACACACACACACACACACACACACACACACACACATGCGCGCGCGTTCTTCAATGTAAAGCGTACTTTAGGTTCAAAAATGTGTTATCCGGGGAGACGCTGAACTTACATGTCCTACGTACGTTTTTATTAATATATCCTTTCAAAAATATTTCCTTTAGGGAATATCGAAATTTGTATCTTCAGTCAAGTAAATTTTCCACATTCAATGTTGGATGCAATGGAGTGGTTCTCCTACTTATGCTATCCAAATAGTAGATAAATAATCTTACATTATAAATATTCTGCACCTTACACCAATATACAGAAAATGGTGGAAGAATTCACTGAAGCTGTATACACGTCAGACGATTTAGTGCCACCCTACATTCATTTTAGAATGATAATGAACTTTGAAAATTGATACAGTTCTGTTCATGTTGTGTGCAGGCTCACGGTTAAATGCACGCGTCTGTAATTAAAACCACCTCGGAAATCTGATAATGGCTCAATAAAAATAACTATTTCACCGCAGAACATTTGTCCTAGAACACATATCTTTATAAATACTGTGCTGCTATGAAAAGGAATAGAATTAAAACCGTACGTAATGAAATTTATATGAGGCTATATGTAGTCCTATCTACTATCAAGACACAGATTAGTGTATTTCACTGTTTCGCAAGTAAAATTAATGTTTGATAAACAACAATTCTACTGGGTGTTTTAAAACGAACTATCCAATATTTCAGTGGATTATAGTATGCATCAAAACAATAAATAACAATAAACATATGTCGTGTAAAGTACCTACTTGTCCATTGGTATATATATAGGACGTCATTTGTGTCATCGCATATATTCCTCTGCCCAATAAAACAGCCTACCCCAAATGATTACGTTATTCGACCCCGTAGCATGGAATTATGTAAGGTTGGAAGACAGCGTCCATTTGATTGGAGAAATGCGCATAGTTGTTGGGTGTGTTCCTTCGCTAGATTTTGTTTACTAAGGTAGCCACAAAATATGAATGAACATAAGGTGGGGCTAGGCGTGGCTGTTCTTTCGCTACTAGCCAGTGAACTGCGTGCATCGTTGTACAGTTAAGCAGGCACACCGAACCATACGAAATGAAATGTGAAGTTTTCAACGCCCGCTTTTACTACATACGGCACAATGACATGGAACCATACGGCTAGTTTCTTTGCGCGCTATAAATATGACAATTAAAGAATTCTTTTGTTTTTCCCATGTTACAGACCTATATTTTCCGAGGATAACTCTCCCAACCCCATGTTTCTAGTACATCTGGTTTCGGAGATATGGATAGATAAGACGCCTGAGTGGAAAGAAAGGAATCATTGACTATCAGAGAACAAACGCACACACGTGCAATGCTGCAGTTGAATTTTGTACCTTTTATTCATAAAAATGGTGATCTTTTAAGTTACTAAATATATTGCTTAGCAAGCCTAGTACTGGTGTGCCTAATAACTGCTAAACAATTCATAAGATTTTACATCAACAGGCTAGAAATATTCTTGATAATTTGTATTGCTGTTTCAAACAGATGTCAAATACATTTTCTAAAGCAGAAATTTCGTTCAGAGTCGAGAATTAATTGCACGAGCTTGTCGTGTGAGTGCTCGTACTGTGACGAACATTGTTAGAGAAGGCAAACAGTTTACCAAATTACAGGGGTGGCTGGTGGCTCTGAAAAACGGTGGTTCACAAATTTACCCACGCAATTTAATTTTTTTTTAAGTAACAAACGGTTGTTTAATCCTGCCACTATAGATTGCTGTATACACAGGTTAACGGTAATTCACAGCGTATAACACAACATGCGTATTTCAGAAACACTCTAAAGCATAACACTCTTCTATTTATGCAGCTAAAACTGGTATTGATATCTCTTCATGGCAGACTTCAAGTGTAAATTGCAAGATTTCTTTCTGGATTGTCTTGGAGGTCCCCTTAAACATTGTAGCATTCTCCAGATAGGTTTTTCAGAACACAGTCTAGCTCTGCACTGAAGTTTATCAGTCCTCGAAAAATACCAGGATTGCTTGACGTAGTTAAATCATCTTGTCCACGTAGAGCTAACTCAAAGGCTCCACAAAATCTAATGCAGTTAACATTAATGTTTAAAACATACTTATTTTGAGCCACTTTCTGGTTATGTTCAATTGTTCTCCGATATGCACTGTCCATTTGCTTTGCTATATTTACAGTGCCAAGCATAGCAAATCTGTGTTTTTCATGTGCAGTTTTTATGTTACGTGTTTTTAGCGTGATCATGAAGATGCTGCAAAGCATTCACGCCATGTTTTGTCCACGGATCTTCACCGCCAAAGAGAACGCAAGGAAAGCAAAACAGGCTATTTTTAATATTACAACCACACATCAAATTATATTTCTCATATACATTGTTGTTAAAGATCCTGTTCAAATATCTTGTTTTTGTTTTCACTACCTATGTGATTTTTATATTTGGCGTGGGACTTCTAAGTCGCTTATTTTCGGTTTTTTCTTCTAAGCTCATTTTCAAAAAGAATGTGCTAATAGGCACTTTATGGAATTCATTGTTTCTCCTTATATAACACAATATACTTGTATTTAAGTAAATCACTCTTATTCACTACTCAAAGCACGGCACAGCTAACAAAACACTGCACAAAACATGTGGCTATGCTCTGGTTGGTAACAACAATCTGTGGTAATAGTTGACCGATGTGATAATTTAATATGAGGATAATAGGTGGCGTTGAAAACAGAAGGAGAAGGAAGGCTTGGCATTCACTATCCTCTGGCTTCTAGGTTAACCAACCTTATGCAGCCAAAAGCCCCGCCCTTCCCCCTACTTGCCTCGGCACACCGTAGGTTCATCCTGGCCTATACCTCCCCATTGTGTACCAGTGGTTTGCAATTGAGAGTGAACTACTTGGCACCTGCAAACAATACAGTGCGCTGAGGGCCACTACACTAGACAAGGTCGAACTGAACTATTAAATGGAGACCCAGCATTTCGGTTGTGGCGCAAACATGCTACCCCAATGAGAAGCCGCCCCTACCGAATTTGAAGTTTCTATATTTAGATCTCCAGGAAAACATCGAGAAGCTAAAAAACGTGCTACCAACTTAGACAATTTTCGAAAGTGTGTTTCACGTAAAACAATTCATGATTTATATGACAAGGGTGTATATCCAACTGTCAAAAGGCTGACCAATTTAGGGGGTGGGGAAATAGAATATACGGATTTTGTGTCTTCTATACATAATATTCTGAAATCTCTTGGGTTCAAATGTAGGAGTACCAGTGTTGATTGCAAATTTCTGCTTGAAATACGCGATATTGTTGCTGCAAGACTAAAATTTCATGGCGCAATGCACAAGATTATTACATGAGGTTCATGGTGTAAAAATGCTTCATAAATACACGTTCATATCCTCCGTATTAAGTATTTTAATGAAGCAAAAATTGGTTTATGGTCCATTACAGGCAGTTGATACCAAAGTTAAGTGATGCAATGAATAAAGAATCGTAATGGATTTCAAAGGGACATGGTAGATATATGTTAAAACGCTAGCAGAGATGATGATGATGTGTATAGGGGCGCCCAACTACAGCGGTCATCAGCGCCCTTTAAAAAACAAGTCATGGCAAAAGCCAGATATAAAGATTTCTAAAAATATATATTATTATCTATAAACCTGTTAAAACTACACACATATATATACTAAAAAAGCCAACAAAAAAAAAAAAGATACTTAAGGTTAAATTCTAAAATCCACAGCTGAAACAAATGCTAAAACTTTGCCCACTGCCGTTTCGTCATCCGCAAGGATATCCGCCAAGCTGGCCGGCAGCTGGAGAGACCTGCGGAGACGTGCCAAGCTATAACAATCTAAAAGCAAGTGACGGACAGTCAGGTCACCACTGCACAGTGGGCAAACGGGAACCGGGGTTCTATTTAATAAAAAGCTGTGGCTAAAATAACAATGCCCAATGCGCAACCGAGCCAAAGTCACCTCCTCGCGACGAGATGACCGACAGGAGGTAACCGAGGGAATCGGAAGTTCCTTAACAGATCTAAGTTTATTATTGCGGAGAGCGGACCACTCTTCCTTCCAGCAGGTTAGCACAGCTCTCCGTAATACCGCCCTAGAATCTTCCGATGTCACACATGGTAGTCGAACCCTGGGCTTCATGGTAGCCGTCTTGGCTGCCGAATCCGCCATTTCATTCCCCCGCAAGCCTACGTGACCAGGAATCCATGCACACACCACGCTCACGCCAGAAGCGTGTAAAACGTGGAGGGCATCCTGTATCCGCTGCACAATAGGGTGGTAGTTGTACAGCTGCCGTAGGCTTTGAAGTGCACTGAGGGAATCACTCAGGATTAAGCAGTCCCCCAATTTTCGTCGACGTACGTGTAAAATGGCCCGGTATATTGCATAAAGCTCTGCAGTAAAAATGGAAGTTCTAGTGTGGAATCCGAATGTATAGGGTTCGGTTCCACACACGTAAGCACAACCAACACCATCTAAATTCTTGGACCCGTCAGTGTAAATTTTTGCATGGTCCTGATATCGCGATAAAAATTCTAAAAAACATGTGCGGATACTAGACATAGGCATGGTAGATTTATCGTGTGTGGTCATGCCCAGATCAACGTGGGACATTCTGCACAACCAAGGAGGGTATGTCCTCTCGCCCTTAGGATACATCTTGGGCATTTCAGTATTAAGATGTCTAAGGAGCTCCCGGAAACGAAAACCAGGTGGCTTTGGTTTAATAGAGGTGTTCCTATAACGCACGTCCATGAAGGTGTTAAAGAACGGCGTAAACGTTGGATGTGTGGGCATGCAATTAAGTCCACAGCCATAATTTGCTAATAGCATGTTGCGCCTGTACTGCAGAGGAGGTTCTGCAGCCTCAGCATACAGGCTTATGACTCGGCTCGTTGGAAATGCCCCAACTGGCAGGTGAATAGTTAACAAAGTGATGGGAGAAAGCGGGTACTTAGCAGTGATTCTAAGTGGATAACACTTGACTCCGTTTGAAAACGCATTGTTCGGATCCTTAATAATGGCACGAGCGAATCTAATAATCACACTGGACAAAAAAGTCACAAAAGGAATTTTGATGTGAATAAAGACAGGCTTCGAGAGGTGAAACTCTCACGCAGCTGCAGTGCCACAGTGAGGAACACACACAAATGGGCTGGCGGTCCATTAAGAAAGACACAACTGGTTTTGCCTTCGCGGAAGGTAGACTACAACTGAGGAGAAAAGGTATTTATCGGTTCCTAAGTAAATAACGAATTAAGTGTTATGGCGTAATATGTATTTTACATACGGTAACTCTCAACAGTGATATATTGGTAACCCTTGGTCAGCAAATTCTGAGTTAGGTGATGATAAAAATCAGTTATTAAACCAGTTTTAAGCTTGATTTCCAGTGTCATTAGAATCATCCTTACTCCCATACATATCCACGCATACCCTTTGACGGAAGTCATGCTCTACCCTGAAGATAGGCCATACTGCTTCAAAATTTACAACGTAAGAATAAGCAGCATCAAACTAGCGACCAATGCATGCAGCAACCTTTTCCAGTGTACCAGTAATTGATTAGAAAAGAACTTGCATCACAGTATACAAATATGGCATGATTAAAATAGAAACTGTATTCACAATCGTTTTAATGTCACTATTTTATCTCACTGCAGCAAACATCTTCTTTCGTGGAACCCATCTAATTTGAATCATTTTGTTTTGTGTACATATAAATGATAGCTGCCTAAGCGAACTGTTTTCCGGTTAAAGGTGTTAAGGTTCAGATTACCCTATCATGCGATAATCATTGTATATATTGTCACACACATGCTGAAATATTGTTACCCTGGCGGCAGATTCGCGATGCCGATTAATAAATGATGGCCGGTGGAGATTCGGGAAACTTCGGGGCCGATCGTTACCGGAAGCGACAGACAGTTGAGCGAAGTGTTTTTTAAAAAACCAGTTTTAGGTTATCTAGCAAATTGTAATTGTGAAGAGTGTATTGCTACGAGAATAAAGTGCAGTTTTTGTATTTGTAACCTCGACTGTTTATTTCACGAACCCACAAAGTCACAACTGGCGTCAAAAGTGCGATCACGGCCATGGAATCGGCACTGGAAAAGATTTTATACAAAATGGAAGAAATGAAGACGGCCAACGACAACATCGCCGAGAAGATGCAAGAACTGAAGGTCGAACTGACCACAGAAATGAGGGCAGCGAACGACAGCCTGGCCACGGAGATGAAAGCGGCAAACGAGGCCCTTGCCGTTAAGTTTGAAGAACAGTTGGCCAGCGTGAGCGATAACGTGACGGAGCTGGGCAAGCGGATGGGCCAAGTGGACGAGCGCGTCGAGGACCTGGCGAGCCACGTTGACGACCTGGAGGGAAAGGCCGACAGCAGCGTCAAGTCCCTGAACGCCATAGTAGAGGACGTCGTCGGCAGGAAACTGAAGGATTTGAAGGCCGACGCGCCGGGACGCGACACAACATCTGCGCGCGTCAAACCGCCGAAATATGACGACGCGTCAACATTTGAGATCTTCCGCCGCCAGTGTGACACAGTGGCCAAGCACAACAGATGGTTACCGGAGGAGGAGGAGGCCACACAATTAATAGCCAGCCTCCAGGGACGGGCCGCGGAAGTCCTAAACGCCGTGCAGAGAACGGTGGCGCCCAAGGACATCTGGGAGGCCCTGGAGAATCGTTTCGGGAACCACCGCTTAGCCGCAGCGTACCGCAGCCAACTAAAGGCAAGGTCACAGCAGCCGGGGAAGACGCTGCAGGAGTTCGCCATAGCGATTGAGCAGCTGGCTAGCAAGCTCTTGGTTGACCTGCCACTGGAGTTCGTATCCCAGGAAGCCGCCTACAACTTTGTCGACGGGGTACGGGACACGGAGATTCGTCAGCGCCTAATGCTCGGCGATTATAAAACCATCCACGAGGCGCTGACAGCGGCATTAAGGATGGAAGTGGCCAAGGTAACAGCTATCCCGTCGTCGAGAACGAGGAGTGTGCGCTACGCTGGAGACAGAAGACCAGCCGAAGGACGCCGGCGAACACCTAGTGGCCTATATTGGGGTTGTGGACAGCCCGGGCACCTGCAGAGAGACTGCCCACATCAGGAAGTGCGGCCGGAAGAACGAGTAAGGCCCGGCGTGGAGAGGGGCACGTCGGCGCCATTACCACCATCCCCTCGAGTGACAATCCGCGCCGTCAGCCGGCGGATGGATGACAACCTCATCGCGGACGGCTGGGTAAGAGGAAAGCCGTGCCGCGTGCTGGTGGACACCGGGGCGGCCTGACCATCATCAGACCTGACGTGGCGAAGGGTTTGCCGACGAGGAAGCCGAGCCGACCATACGAGCTTGTGACGGCATCGGGCGACACCATGCCTGTGGAGAAGGAGGCCCTGCTGGAGCTGAGCTTGGGACGGAGTGCCGTACGTCTGTGGTTGTTCGTCGCGAAGATGGCTGAGGAGGTGATTCTGGGACTGGATGCCCTCAGGAGCCACGAGGCGACGGTCGACGTCGGCCGGAAGGTCCTGAGGCTCAACGGAGAAGAGGTTTTACTCCGTCAACCAGAAGAGCGCCTTGGAATTTGCAGGGTCATCTTGAACGAGGACGTGGTTGTCCCCGCGAGGAGCAAGGTGATGGTGCCGGCGCGACCGGAAGGCCAGACAACACGTTGGGTTCAGAGGCTGCAGGAGTACAACTTCACCTCGGAACATCGCAGAGGGAAGAGCCACGGTAACGCGGACGCTATGTCCCGAAGACCCTGTCCAGAAGAGTGCGGCCAATGCACAAGAGTGGAGGAGAAGGAGCGTGCCGCAGCAGGTCGAGTAGTCACGACAGTGCCTGCGGATGGCTGGGATAGCGCAGGCCTGAGGAGGGAGCAGCTGGCGGACGCAGACTTGGGGCCACTCTTGAGGGAAGTGGAGGCAGGGACGAGACCAACCTGGGCGGACGTCGCACCGAGGAGCGCCACCTACAGCTCTTACTGGGCCCAGTGGGACTCGTTGAAGACCAGAGAGGGTGTGCTGTTCCGGGTATGGGAATCACCCGATGGGAAGACGCAGAGAGATCAGTTGGTACTTCCCCGGAGTAAGGTTCCGGAGGTCTTGGAAGATGTGCATGCCGGTACTTCAGGTGGTACACCTGGATCGCCTGGCCCGCTACGAAGGCGCTGTTCGGGACGACCAGCCTTTAGGAGGGAGCAGTGTTACCCTGGCGGCAGACTCGCGATGCCACTCAATAAATGATGGCCGGTGGAGATTCGGGAAACTTTGGGGCCGATCGTTACCGGAAGCGACAGACAGTTGAGCGAAGTGTTTAAAAAAAAAAAAACAGTTTTAGGTTATCTAGCAAATTGTAATTGTGAAGAGTGTATTGCATCGAGAATAAAGTGCAGTTTCTTTGTTTGTAACCTCGACTTTTTATTTCACGAACCCACAAAGTCACAATATTAAGTAAACTCCGTCAGCATCGGTATGTGCGCCTCAGATCATTAATAAGTGGATTTGGTGAGACAAAGATAGATATATATATTCCATCTCTACCGCCTGCTAGCTGTGGAAGTGGCAAAGCCAAGAAAGTACGATCACCGTATTGGCTGAACCCATCTTCATTCTTCTGTAGTTACTCTAATGAGGTAAGGTTTACAAGAGGGAAAGAGCGAGAGAGAGAGAGAGGGGGGGGGAGGGAGAGCACACCGAGATTTCATAAATAGCATGTGCGGGTTGATGACAATCCCCATGTGGTACTATTTATACTCATCCAATGTTAAAGTCTTGCCATTGATGTAATACAACCATAAGTGATATCAAAGAGAAACTGGAGCTATCACGATTTTCCTACTAAAATATCTTGCTGGAAATACCACGGATGTCAATGTGCTGGACACCTAACGCAGATATTTGAGAATCACTGGACTGGCGGGGAAGTCTGAAATCTGGCTGTGTTCGTTCCTAGGCCTAAATTTCCTAAACCCATGGTTATTGGGTTAGGGGACAGAACTGTTCTATGCTGTATCACTAAACTAATGTAAACACCACAAAATGGCCTGTTTAATGCAGCTTCGAACATTCTAAATATCTATTCCCCCACATCGAAGTACAGGATACATTAGAATGTTCTTTATGCAGCATACTTAGGGTTTATTGTATAAATAAGTAGTTATTTCTGCGTGATTTATAAGATCCGTGTTTATTACGTGTTTTGTTTTCTTGTTTAGAGACATATGACTATCCTCTGAAGTACTGCATTGTTGTTTTTAACATTCGGCATGCACCTTGGGGGAAAATGCTAGACCATAGAGTATTGCTTAAATTCAGTGAAGAACCACATGGAATATTATTTCATGACTTATATGAAAGCAGAACAAGCGTAGTTCAAGCACACATGTCACATAAAGTGTATCCCAATAGTCACAAAGTATTCCAACAGTAGTGTACACTATCATTGTACAGATGGCGAATGTCTCGAGCATCCTGGGTCCGTTGCCACCAATAGACCGGCCGTGGAGTTTGTTAGCTCCTTCCCCATTATGTGCCATTTAAATTCAACGGGCTACTGTTATAAGACACTGATGGATAGGAAAGTTGTCGTTCACCATGAATTGTAAGCATATCGGAAGCACTTATCCTAGTAAAAAAAATCCTGTGGATAAATTCCCAGAATTAATCACGGAATTTATAAAGTACTGGATGAAGCTGCCACTCGTTTTAAGGCGTTAGACTTTATATGCACGTTGTATCATGCTCACCAGAACTACATCGTCTACATATGACGGTCCCTTGCCTGCTGACAAAACCTATTTCATCAATCGTGTAATAGAAAAATCTCTACACCGGAAGAGCTGTGCTTAAATATTGCAATTTACGTCCTATTGCAGGTGGTTTCCAGTGGTCCATGGTTGTTCGGATGACCACAGATGGCCGAATATTGAATCTGATCCTTGTATGCGGGAATGTTCCACAAAGCGTTGTTGAAATCAACGAAAAATTCAACCCTACGGCTGGGCGACAGGAACACGTTCTCGTCATCATGGCACCGTTACACCCTGGCGTGCCGTTTGACACCACCGTTGATTTGTTAAGGGTACCACAGTGACCATTTGCAGAGTCAACAAAGAGGCCATGCGCACACAATGTGCAGTGCCATCTGTCTGATGACAAAGTACACATAATCACCAATACTATGTTTTGAGTATCCATATTTTATAACCATGTTTCGATGAAAACAACTCTCAATAGTGCTGTATTTTGCAGGTGGGCAGTGTACTTTTAATGGAGTATATCTATTTCAATTAAGATATTACTTATTTTGTAAACAAACGTAAATTATTCCCATCTTTAAAGTATATGTACCATAAGCTTATGGCAAGGAGAACAAGCTGTACTTACCTACATAAATAAAGGAGGTACTGCATTCCACTAAAAGTATAGAATTCACATTTTGAGACTCCGTGAATAAAACAGGGAGGTTACTGTCTGTATTATCTGTCTTTGTAAACTGCACATCCTAAAAATAATTTTCACAGGTATTGTCCTGAGTGGTCCTGAAATTACCGATAAATTCACGTGCGACAATGTTCCAAGTAGCATTTGTAGAGACTATTTCACTAATAAAATAAATTTTTAAAAGCAATTAAACAAGTTATTTGCCTACATTAGCAAGAATGAAAGTTAACCTCAAAAGACACGGTATACAAACCTTTCAGCCATTTAGACATTTGAAAGTTGCGGTAACAGTCGACAATCCATGAGATGTATAATCCTTTGCCTGTTCGTAAACATCTAGAATGTATTATCGTGTCTGAGGGTGCGAAACAAAATATTTATCGCTGATGTGTATGATTTCATGAATTTGACTGGTCGACTTTAACACATTATAGGATGAAGTCATTTGAATGAAATAGTTAAATAGCATACTTAATGAAATTCAGCCTCTCTCAGGTATTGTAAACTTAATGTTTTCAAGAAAAGTAAGTTCTTCCAAGGTCTTTTTGATATAAAAGGTTAGTTGACAACTGTGAGATAGTATATTCTTAGTACACAGAAATGTAGACCTTGAACACATCCACACACACACACACACACACACACACACACACACACACACACACACACACACACACACACACACACACACACACACTCACACACTCACACACACGTCGAATAATATATTTATAGTGTTAACAATTTTCCAGGTACCTTTCAGTAATTTACTTCCTCCAACGTTAAGTCATACCGGGCGATGAATGAAATAGAGCCCAGAGTCCATAGAGCTTAGTTACCCTCCATTCGTCTTTCAAGGTAAGGAGAAATCCCGAAAGAAAGCTTATCCAAGTAACTCGCCATGGTGCAGATATGAACTCGAAACCTCTTGAACGTGAAGATATTTCTTTTCTCTTGTGGTCAGGCAGGGAGTAAGGAGTTCGGAGCATCGGATAGCAACACACGCTCTATAATCCTCTATTTATAATTATATGCGTTTGGAAATGAATAAAATGAAAAATAAATAATAAATTAATAAATATAATACAATAACATAGATTATCTTCAATAACAAATAGTAGCTAGCAGAATAGACTGTTTTAAGAATCAATTTTTTAATATTGAATAGCCAGATATACCTGCATGCAAAATAAAGATTTCTTTCCTTCGCAATTTTCTGCTTAAGCACTTGTAATGTTGCACCACAAAATACTATGGTCTACGCAGGTTTTCCATAAGAACATAAAATGCTAGTAGATAAGCTGTTTAATTCTATATCTTTATGAAGTCATATCTGGAGGTATATAAGAATCTTTGTAGGATTTATTTACCATTCACCTCGGAAACAGCTTGTTTGCGCACATTCTTTCAGGTAATTATTTTGCTTACATTACAAATCCGTGAATATAATACGAAATAGCGACTTGGCTGGTGGTCATTTTCTATTCTTTATTTACTTGTGTAAATTATCTGTTTGCTTTAATATATTAGAATTAGAGGTCCAAGTGCAGAAGCCTTAGTTATTTTCCGATGTTCCAGTTTATACGCACATCACTTCAAGAGGCATTTAGAAAATCTGCTTTTCACCTCCTGGATATGGAGAACATAGTTATCCAAAAAGAAAAGCTCATAAGAAGACCATCCAATAATTAGAAAGCACAACTTGAAAGCAAATAGAGAAAACATATGTTCCCTCTCTCTTTCAAATGAAAGTTCTGTTCCTGACGAACAGAAGTTTAATCAAGGTTTTTAATCTCATTTCATAAATGACAGTAAACTAAAAGCTTTTACACTGGAATGCAAATATATTGAAGTCGTGAAAAATATGAACTGTCTCTAATTTAGTGGTTGGCTTTTCCGAAGGCTGGGACTCGGGTACTTATGATAGTAAGTCGGCACAAACGGTGTATTTTGGATACGAGAAACCCTAGTAGTTTACCGGGGAAATATATGAGTCAATTGGACAATTTTATGACATGATGGCAAATTAGCCATGGCAACTCAATGGGTAAGATCAACTGGACGGAAAACGTAGATCTGTGGTTCAAATCCCGGCCGTGGTTTTGAATTTTTCATGTCGACTCTATCAAACCATTTTTGATGTTTAAACTCAGCAGTGTATCTCTTCTTATAAAACTTATATTTTTATTTTTATGGTAAGAAGTATAATATATTATAAGCACTGAGTTGGGGGTATTTTGGATTTTACATTATGCGTAGCTATTTAACATAATTTTCAATGTTCATTTCTTCATCAAAGTCTTCAGTTTTCTGTTTTGATTCATAACTCTTTCTTGTACTTTCTTAATAACTCTGAAATGCTCAGAAGAGTAGCAACCTTAATGCATTGTTTCTTCCTTAAGGTATTCATATACATTAGCAATCAGCTCACAAGTTTGGCTATGAAGAGTCTCTATTTTTAACTTTGAAATTACAGGAGACGTTATCACAACACTAAAATATACATATGACAGCCTATTGTACTCGGGAGGGGGGGTGAGGTGTGGACAGACGATTCACACGGCATATTGCATCAACTAACAAGCTCGATAATTTCGTTGAACACAGGAGTAAAAAGGAGACAGAAGAGAAGTTTAGACCTGGGCTCGCTATCTGTTCTATGGTCACTGTTCCAGAACCATCGCGCAACTTATAAGGGTCATTCTTATATGGCTTGCACTCATGCTAAAGGAGAATAGAAACATTTACCTATTTAATATTAACTCCATCGCAAAAACAATTCAAAATTTTTATTTGTGTGAAATAAACTCATTTTAGCTTATTAATATTCAATTATATGCACATAACAATAATAAAGGGGACGTTAGATTGTTTAAACTGGCTCTAGTTAGACAAATGACTATTGACACACCTCAAACAAATATTTGAAAGAATCATGTTAATCTTCACATAAAAATTGATAACCTACTGCAACAGGTAATATCCTAATAAGAAATGTGTTTTAAAGTCTGTTTCTAATTAATTTGAACCTATATTTGATGTGAATGATTTAACATTGTTTCGCTCATGATGTCAGGGCTAATGGGGATTCAGCGATGTGTTGTTGACGGAGCTTGCTCGAACTTTAACTTCGTATCGTCTAGGAAGTGCAGAAAGCTTCCAGATAAGATTAACTTGGCGTTACCAAAGTGATAGGGGGATTACTTAATACCACCACAACATTCCATATGCCTCAAGTATTTTAGTTAATGTAGCATTTGTTTCAGATACTTTTATAAAAATTGAAATTGAAATCTTTAAACTTTCGGAATACCCTTTGATTTTCCTTTTATAAATTATTCTGCACATTTGGTAAAGCGCAAGAAATTTACAAAATCTTATGGAATAAAAAAGGAGATCTGCTCAGCACATAATTCATATAAAACGAATTAATGAGTTGTTAACCATTTCTTAAATAGGTGTTCTTGGTTAATTGCTAGATTTTAAAGTAATTGTACATTTTACAAATGGGAAAGACCCTATTTGTGTTTGATTTATCTTCCTCTCCTTGTCTGTCTGTCTCTGTAAGTCATACAAAGTGAATGGAACTTATAAGTCACACACAGCGACCACAGTTGAAAGATTTGACTATGGCTTAAGATTATTGAGTTCCTCTATATCCACTTCCATTTTATGACTGAATAAATGTTTGGCAAGAAAACGTGAAAATACTTATCTGTTTTATCAAGAAGAACACACGTCATAGAAAAAGTTTATTCAAGAATGAGTAAGCTATAAAATATCTTTAAATATTTGTGACACAGGGTCTATGGCAAAGGTTATTGGAAGTCTGTTGACGGCGAATGGGATCTGTAAACACACAAGGAGTGTCCTCGTCTAAAAAGGCGGTTTCGACAGTGAACTAGGGCCTTCTTAATGTTCTTCCTTCACGAACGTTCTGGAAACTTTCAGCAGCTGTGTTAGCTAGAACTTGCGCAACTCTTGTTTTCTCGTGAAACGAGTGAGTCAGTGCGGTTCTGTTGCAGCAAAGGAGACTAATCCGTGAGAATTTGTGACTGATGTGAATACGTGTAGTGAGTGCTATAATTACAACGGATTCGGGACGCCTTGTGTTCGTGGACTCTCCACCGCTTAGACCTGAAGAAAATTGAGGCCAAACAATAAAAGATAAATGAATGAAATGGCAACGAAAAATAGCAACAGTTTAAATTTGTGCAGTCACAGTTTAACAAACAATGCTGTATATCAGGAAGTTTAAAATATGTCATATCTACGATGATTACCCACATAGTTAAAACCGTGATATGAATTAAATATAATGCACAAATTAGCAAACATTTTCGCCCATTAGGTTCTACTACAAGGAGCTCCTGCTCTTGCTGGGAGAAGGAAAAGGGATTATGGGTTGACATTTATAATGCCTGGGCTTACCTAGTAGAAGGTGCAATTATTGTGTTGTCTCTACTGACTTTCGACGTGGTTTATGTATACAACCCTGGGCCAGCCTTAAGTTCGTAATGTAAGTAGCACTTTATGTGTAGGAGAGAGGCACCAAATAAAAACAGTGGAAACGAAGTAGGGATGCCCCGGGAGAATTCCGATATATGCCACGGACAGCGTGTCCAATTACATTCCCACTGTCCACGGACATGCCTTGTGTTCCCTAGGGATGAACAGAGATTCTTCTTGTCCGCCGACGAGCAAGCACTTCTCTAGCATCATGTTTCCTGTGTAAAGAACCTCTTACCTTTTTGTAAAGCTTAGCATACATACATAAACATAATGAAGAGATGAGAGAAACACGTTCAAATCATAAATATTAAAAGCAGAAGCATTATTAACAGTGAAGTATTCTTCATATTTAAGTTTGATTTATGAGTCACTATGTTTACACTCAGTCTTCACTTACTTGTTGTATAATTAAAACGTTTTCAAGATCATTCGATCTCATCCTCAGCTGTTTGGTGACTAAATGAACCTCCCTCTTCTTCCACTACTACGGAGCTCCGATCACTCTGCCATCTGGTGTTAGGGGCACTAAGTTTTAATACTTCATTTAATGCCGGTATTTCAAAATTTATAACTTTATCACGGTTTTTGTTTATGAATATTTTTTCCCAAATATCCAATTCTATGGGTGTACTTAAAGATTTTAACAGTTTAATGTTGTGGCCAATTTTGTGGTTTTCTGCCCAAAAATGGTGTGAAACTGCAGATTTTTCTGTTTGTTTCAACTTAATGTTCCTCTGGTGTTCTTTTTGCCTGTTAACAAGTTTCTCTTAGTTTTTCCTATGTAGCTTTTTTCACAGGTTTCACAATTAATCTGATAAATTCCTGATTTCAAATTTTTGGGGATTGTATTTTTCAGTGGTTTATTTAGCAGGTTCCTCAGACTGAATTTATTTTGGGGTGCTAGTTCTAAGTTTAGTCTTTTGAAGATTCGTTCAAATTTTCTAAAAGCCCATGGATGGTAGGTGAATTTTCTATATTGCCAATTTGTGTTATTAAGTGGTGTGAGAGTGGTATTTTTTGATCTTATCTTCAGTTTTTCTTTTCTCTTCATCATGTTCCTTATGACGGCTGGGTTGAATCCATTTAATACCGCTATGTCTTTTATGTGCTGTTGTTCTTTCAAAAATTCATCCTTACTCAGTGGGACGTTGTATAGCCGGTGAATTATACTTCTAAAGGCAGCTAGTTGATGTGAAACTCGGTTGTATTCATTTTCCTTTATGCAATTATCTATGTGTGTGGGCTTCCTGTATATTCCAAAATCAACACCATGACGATTTCTAGTTATCTTGAGGTCCAAAAAGGGTAGGGTGTTGTCCCTTTCTACTTCCATAGTAAATTGGATGTGATCATCTTGCAGGTTTAGTAATTTTAGAGAATTTTCTCTAAGTTTTTACGGAATGATAGCAAAAACATCATCAACATATCTCTGCCAAAATTTATAAATCTGTGGGAAGGCCTTTACTATATGTGTTTCAAAATAGCTCATGAGCTTTTAGAAAATTTGAACGAATCTTCAAAAGACTAAACTTAAAACTAGCACCCCAAAACAAATTCAGTCTGAAGCACCTGTTAAATAAACCACTGAAAAATACAATCCCCAACAAGTTGAAATCAGGAATTTATCAGATTAATTGTGAAACCTGTGAAAAAAGCTACATAGGAAGAACTAAGAGAAACTTGTTAACCAGGCAAAAAGAACACCATGGGAACATTAAGTTGAAACAAACAGAAAAATCTGCAGTTTCACACCATTTCTGCACAGAAAACCACAAAATTGGCCACAACATTAAACTGTTAAAATCTTTAAGTACACCCATAGAATTGGATATTTGGGAAACATATTCATAAACAAAAACCGTGATAAAGTTATAAATTTTGAAATACCGGCATTAAATGAAGTATTAAAACTTAGTGCCCCTAACACCAGATGGCAGAGTGATCGGAGCTCCGTAGTAGTGGAAGAAGAGGGAGGTTCATTTAGTCACCAAACAGCTGAGGATGAGATCGAATGATCTTGAAAACGTTTCAATTATACAACAACAAGTAAGTGAAGACTGAGTGTAAACATAGTGACTCATAAATCAAACTTAAATGTTTAAATCAGCTCAAGAATTCTGTTTTGACAGAATAAAAGGATATCGTGCGTTGTATAGAAACAACCACAGTGTCTGTTTCAATGAAGCATATTACCTGACGGACAGAAGAATCTGGGGAACAAACATCTGAAGTCTAACACTCACGTAATTATATCAAGTCATGTATGATGTATAACATTCACATATAGCCGTGGAACTGAATTTTTCATGTTGACTCTATCAAAAACCTTATCATATATACGGCTAGGGTGAAGAAATGATTAATTTCCATCAATTAACTAAAAAAGGATATAATATTTTCTGATTATTTTCTATGTTGTGTCTCCTGTACTTTCTTTCTTTTCTTTTATTTATGTTTGTAGATGAGACCTTATATCAGAGAGTTATTTACCTTTCATTTTGAATTGATTTTCTTTAAAATTACCACGTACCTTTAGCACTTAAACAGTAACCTGTTGATGCTCAAAATCCTCCCGAGAGTAAAAGCTATAAAATGCTATTATATCTAAACTTTTAATGTAATCTTAAACAAATTAGAAAATTCATGTTTGAATCTATAGATTTTCTAGCCATATTTCTGCTCTGGATGCCCTTAAAGCACACCAAAAAGATTTTTCGACAGAAAAAGCTCGATTATTATTCCACTGGAATACCTCTACGTCTTTAGTGCTTAAAATGAAATGGTAATGAGATATATGAAGCAATAAACTCTTACAGTTAACATATCTAATGCACGGCGTTGAGTGGTGTTCAAGAGTTTATATTAATAACAACAAAATCAGAGAAAGCGTTTTACCCTATAGACCGGAGGAATTATGCACATTAAATATTATGCCACTTAACTCAAATAATTGCTAAAACTATTTTAACACAAGCACTGTATCTTAATCCGAGTCCTTGGTGTGTAAACGAGCAGTTTAAAACGGTGATATATCTGACGTCATCAAACTTGTGTATCGAAAGAAGCGAGGACGGATGAGTTTTAACAGCTTATGTTTTTACCTGTATGTGCGAACTAACTCGGTTGGTAATTTTATTGCTATGATTTAATGTTTGTTCATATTTCACATCCAGAGCAATCAAGTACTACAACATAAAATAAAGGTGTCCTGAAAATGCTTCGGCCATTCATTGGCTTTTAAATTATCAACTAAATTTTTCCGCATTTGAACAGTTCTAAACCAGGTTATGATCCAACTCGTGTCCGTTGGATTTACAGGTTTCCACGATGACACAACTGTATTGCTGCTCCCGTAGTTGTGGTCAGCCTGGAAAACTCGTTAATGGTATAGATGATTCATTGGCATGCATCGAGTTATCTACAAATCCTTAACGAGGTAAAACCGTTTGGAATCTGCAAGTGACGTTCATACCGGCAGTAAAATGGGACAATAACAAGACCACACAACAATACATCTGAATTTATTTCATCCCTGTTCTCGGGTACTTCAACAGAAAATTAGTTACCTGATGCGAAACTCTGACAAAACCCTGCAGCAGTTCATATTTGGGAAGCCCGTGGTTCGATTACCACATGACCTAGGAGCTTTTTCGTGTTTTGGCAAATACTAGGGTCATTACACCTTTAACATGAACTCCATATCCCAATAATTTCCTCACATTATTTTAAGAATAAGATCAAGTGCCGCGATTGGCGTTTTGTGACGGAACATTGGAGTTCGTGTGGAGATTTTTCGTTTGCGATTGGAAGGCCGATTACTGCGAGGTTTCACTCCTGTGCCTCTGGAATCATGCTGGCTAGTCCCAACGTTAAGTTGCTATAATTCTGGAATAGTTAGGGAGCCACTCTCTGCTAGAGAATAGTCATCCGGATCGCATACCCTTAGTTTCTGCATTCAGTTAAGTCATAAAGGCCAGAATTTGCTCATTGTACATTTCAAATCTATACTTTTATGTGAGAACTATATTGCTGAGAATTGCGTTAAACTTCTTTTTTCTGCTCTTATCTAATTAGTTCACGGAAATAGCTACCGAGAATTCACGTTTGAGCAAGGACTGCTCGTGTACGATAAGTTACGTTAAAATCGTAAACGTAATTTTATAGGAATTATCTCTCACACTTTGGTCGAGCTTAACAACAATATGAGAACATCATATTTAATGAAAATTATACAACAGCCTTAGCACATGAATGGACATTTCATTTGAAGATGTCAGTAATATCTCATGCAGACAACGCAACTTTAGTACTTGTCATAGTTCACTTTTTTTTTGTTCATGAATAATTTGGAGTTTTAGAATGGAAAAACTCCTTGTAATGGATTAATGCGCGGGTGCTTAATATTGGGGCATCTATATTTCACATTTGAACGTTTAGAAATTGCGTTTTGTTAATGTAAATGTGTTTATTATTGCATAATTACATGAAAAAATTAAATAGACACTCGCAACAAAAGGGAGTAGCTATCACATCAGAAACAGAATCTCACATTTCCACATCAAAATTCCACATTTTCCCCGTTTTGTCCCATAGGTGGGGCAGTAAGGATTATTATTTATTTGATCAGCTTTATTTTTTCAAATTTAGTTTACTTCTCATAATATTCACAAATATTTACATCTTCATCAACACTTTCGACACCGGCACAAGAATTATGAGCCCACTGCAGGCAGCAGGGATATCTAATCCACCCTCCTTCTGAATAATCGTGACAGTTCGTCGTCTTTTGTGACTTCTTTCCTGTTACCAGCAGACAGATGACTTCTGGAACGTTTGCTCAGAGGAGGGCTATGATATCTAGGCCTACCTTTCGATGATTCCTGTCTTGTTTCGCTTTCTGACAGAGCAAGATGCCTTTTTACAGGTCTTTTTATTAATTCTTTCTTGTTCCGCATTCACTAGCGCTTCTTTATAAGGGAATTTTGTCAGTACTGTGCCTTTTCCCCTGTTTTTCGAAACTCTTGTTTTTCTGATCTACCTTTGGAATAATGTGATATTTTCTGGGCTGGAAATCTGGAAACTACTGCAGCTTGGCATTTCAATGTTCTCTCCCCATAGGTGAACCAGAGACAATGGACAGCTCAGAAGTTGAAGCATTAACATCACCAGGAACTCCAGAAGAAAGCTCAATATCTGTCATTTTGGACGGTAGGAAATCAGCAACATCAAACACATTGATGTTCACAGACCATATTCCTGCTTTTCGAAAACCATTGAGTGCCGTGCTCATTGTTTAGTCTGACATATAACTGGCACCAAACAATGATTCATTCTGAAACAGTGTCAGGACTTTTCCAGGATTAGATCTAAGCCACGAGTGAATTTCATCCTCATATTTGCTGAGTGGTTTCATTAAAGAAACACCTTCCGATACCTCCCAATATAACAAACGCACCACTCCAAAAGCTTAAGGTGTTGTATCTACAGTATAGACGGCCCCCTCTACTGATAAATTTAATTCTATTCTGCATTTCTAGTCAAGTAAGACTATAGAAAATAAAGGTGACATCTATGACGATAAATGAAACACATTTTCTACCGATAAAGCCATGTTCCCGTTCTTACCCTGCAAAATTCATCTAGACTCTAGCAGCCTTTGCTATTTTTGCTCACCGTTGTTCCAGAGCACCAATTCTCTCTTGCTTTGGGTCGGGGTCATGCCTGAGGAAACCAAACACATGTTCTCTAATGTAAATTAAATTCTACATTTATGGAATTATAGACACATTTGTACAATTAATCCAAACATCTACACTTAAAATAAAAGTTTATCTGTAATTATGATTAGATAATTGTCTGTTTGGTTAATACAATTATGGTAGCTATATACTCGATAATTTAATAAAAACGAATAAAGAAAAATTTGGTTCCCCTAATAAACAATTAACATAAGAGAAGCAAAATCTTTCATTGTGCAAAACAAGTCAGTTCAAGGCAGTCCACTCAACGTAGTTTTTAGGTTGACATGGCCGAAAAATGAAAATTTCATTGCAATTTTCTTTCATTGTGTACTCACAGTAAATAGAACAACCAGATACTGCATTCCAACTAAACAGTCAGTATGAATATTTAACAAAAATGCAGTTTTTGAGAATCACTGAGCACAAGAACATTTCAAAAGAATAACCTGTGTGAGGGGCCTTTTCTGTTCATTTTAGTTGGAGTCTTTTTGAAATGGTTGCAGCGAATTTAAGTAAATGTATGTTTAAGTTATTTTCATGACAAGCAAAATATTTAGCTTAAATGTTCTGGGTATAGTTTCTGAAGTCCTTTTCTATGTACACGACTTTCGTATAAACTATGAGATACAAAAAATTGCATTAAACAAACAAAAGTAAATCATAGCTGTTCGTGTCTAGATTCGGAGTGAAATTATCTTGAATAGGCGGTAAATGTAAATGTGTTCTGACTACAAAACTAATGATAAGAGATCCTTAACAATGCCAAATTAAGTCTTAGATTTGTCCTTATACTTAATAACCCGTTTTTATCGGTTCCACCTGGTTTTGAGTTTATATGAAATAAATGAATCGCAGCTTGAGGCAACTATTGTGTAGTAAAGTATAACAATTTTAAGAGACACATTTGTATCTCAAAGTTATTGCAATATTTGTTAGACAGAACAGTATAAACGAAATTCTGTTCCTTTCTGTGCCAAAGAATGTCAGTACAAAGGGCTAGATTGACCAAATTATTAAATAATCTAAATCGTTTAAATATAAATATTTGTGTATGATTGCCTTATCCATTCCTGAAAATATTACTTGCCCCTCCTGTAAAATGGCATTAGAAATTACTTTGTTAAACTCTACAAAATGTTATCTGTATTTACATCAGAACCTTCCACCTGTAAATGAAGCCAAAACAAACAACTTTTTATGGGTCCACAGTTACCTAACCTTTCAAAGATAATGGAATTCTCAAGGAGGTGGTAAAATTTCTTTCTTTTTTTTTTTTTTTTTTTTTTTTTTGGAAATAGGGAGTCAGAAAACTATAAAGATCCAATGGAAACTCTGTTTAAGTACTGCGAGAGAATGAAAAGACGTATATCCTAAATGGAAATCTACGTCGAATTTTTTCCTATAACTGTGGGAATATGAATGATTATCACTATGACCATTTCTATCAATAAGTTTAGGAAATGTAAGAAACACCACAAAAATAGGAGTGCATCACTAGTAGCCTATTTGGCACTCATTAGAGAATCAGCAGCAACGGAGTACAGACGGAAGGCAAAGCAACTTCAATGATCTCCTCCCAAGAAGAATACAAGGTAGACAAATTTAACATTTTAAGAAAATTCTGAGGTTTCAATTAAGTAAAAATTAGAGATAAGTTTGCACCATTTTCATTATATTTGTGTTCACCACAGTCCAGCTCTTCATAAGTCACCAACAAATACGTTAAACTTCGCTTTTTTCTGTTATTAATGGAATAATAAATCTTTATTTTTAGTTAAAGTCTTTGCATAATTATAGTTTGCCCGTAAAAGAACAGTTAAATCAAATAATTTAACTGCAAAGATAAAAAAGTTGTAAAGGGAATACCAGAAATGGAGGCATCTCCCGCACTGCGATTCCCAAACATATTTGGGTTAACACCCCTAAAGAGGAAAGAACGAAGTGTTGAAACCACAGGAGGCCATGTACTGACATACTTTAGATATGCGCGGAAGCCTCTAACAGGTGCTGATAGTTGTTCAGCACCATCATCCGCTGCGAACCATCGGATGTAAAGAAAAATGAGTATCGGATGAAAAGAGATGAAGATTTCAAATACACTCTCCATAAACACTGCTGCTCCGACCATAAATCCTCCAACGTCAAATCATATCGACGATGAGTAAAATGTGTGAAATGATGATCAAATAAACCCAGGGCTCATAAAGCTTAAATTTACCCAACATTAATCTTTCAGGAGAAGGAAAAACTCTAGAGAAAACTTATCTAGGTAACTCATCCTATTACAGAATCGAACTCGGGATCTCTTTAACGAGAGGCAGTCACGCCACCCCCTACGCAACAGAGGCGATCGCTAAATCCAATCGTATCCTATTCATATATAATTAATTCAAGCGAATAGGAAAGATGGGGTTATAGAGGACGATTCTCGGTATTTGCTTCTTAGAGATGTGATTAGGACTTTTCGAAACCTTATAGTAGGGGTCAACTGTAAAATCAGATTTTGAAATTTCGTCAAAAGGGATGGTGTCAATGTACCTGGTGGTGGCGAGACCAAGTACTCCTTCAGAGGTAGTATATCCAGTTTTGCAAAAATTTGTCTTACTGCACGATGACTGATGTTTCGCAGAATCTCGCCGTATGAATCTCACGATACCAGGACATGTCCAACACGTTCATCCTCGTTGTGGTATCGTAGAAAACGATTGCTCTAACTTCCGGCCGGTGCAGCAGTAAAGTTTCCCGCTCTGCTCAACAATACGGTCACTCGCTGCAAGATCGGGCCCTAAATGACCTAGCTAAGGGGTGCTCAACCCTGCAGCATATACCCGCATCCCCTAAACATGCTATTTTTCCTCCACCAGTGACTAAGGCAACGAAGTCGGATTGTACAGAGTAGTTTTGCAATTTAGGGTTTCACATTGAACGGATAAAGTTCAGTACCTGATTTGTACGATGTGTACCGTGTGCTTCTCTCTTGTAACACATGGAAGACCTCGTAAAGTGTAACATGTTTGGTTGTACGGTGAATAGTTAATTGTTGATGAAATTGAAGTTGACGCATGCTTCTGTATTATCAAATTTATGTTTACTTTATTTCAGAGAACAGACTGCATATAACATACTTCTAAGGTATGTTCTGCTTTATCGCCGAGTAACATTTTCTCCTTTTTCCACCTGGTTTTATCATGGAGCCGTGATATGCTCCAGGCAGTAAGTCCTTCAAGTCCTCAGTTGAATGTAAATAAACCTTCAGGTTGAGAACTAGCACTAAAGGATGTGCAGTATTCCGTTTTTCATGTTTGAAATGCGTTTGCAGTAATAAACCTTATGCGATTCCTTGGTGCCATCATTTTAACCGCTCGTTGAAACAAAATTTGGTGAAGATTTGTCAAAGAAACTCGAGCTTTATACTTAGCAATGTTTTCTATGAGGTATGTAGTAATTGCTGATCAGAAAAGAGTACAAAATCACGAAATTGTACGAATCTCTGGAAAGTCAGGTATTTAAGTTAACGGTCTGTTATTCAATGAATATTTTCCACATTTGCTTAATATGATGATTTTCAAGGAACTTCCACCAGCTTTAATTATTCTTTACATGCCATTTTTTTCGAGGCGAAGTAACTAATGTGTTATTTAGCGTTTAAGAGCCTTAAGTTTAGAAGTTTGTTTTACAGTGTTAAGAATTTGAAATCTATTAGTTTTAATTTATTACGCAAGTAGACAAACAGAGTTTATCCACCAGTAGAACAATTTAAAACCGAGCCGAAAGAGAGGTTTTAAGTTACACGAGTTGATAATAAAGGTTTCTCCCCTTGTAAAATATATTATTTTGTCCCACAGATACGACAAATTAATTCATGACGGAGAGCAACAGATGAAATTAAATAACAATTTAATTATACATCAACTTGCATTTTGAGGTACTAAGTTCTATGGCTGTAGAAAAAGAATAAAAATATTTGATGACGTGGTAAATGATTTTAGAAAATTTGTAGGTATAAACCGATTTATTTATTTACTTCATCTCATTCGTTGCCCCAGTAACTATCACTTTGATTTAAAGTGCAAGTTTTCTTATGTCGTTTCTCTATAGCAACGGTGTCTGTAACCAATATTCGTAGGACAAATTGTCTAATAGCCATTTGTCTCAATTATCAGTGTGTGCTTCATTCTTAAATCACTTGCCAAATTTAATAATAGTATCACTCCAGATAAATGATATTTACAAGGTATGGTAGACTGAATCACACAATGCATCAGTGATTTGGCAGGATAAAATCACTTAGTAAATTGCAGTCATACTGAAGGCTATGGCCCAAAAATGCGTTGCCTCTTGGCACGTTTAATATTAGGGAGGCCATGGAAAATCTTAAGAGTTACTTAGATCAAATTGCTAATATCTTTACTCCTTCAATCATTAATGCTACGTATACTAGCAAGACTGTTGCAGGGTTAAGACAAATGGGCGGCAATGCTGACTTCTTCGCTGCCTCTGTGGCGTATTAGGGCAATTCTAACATATCAATAATATTAATAACAATGCAATTACATTATCATTATTACCGATCGTTATTATTACTACTGTTTGACTATGATGTTTAAACTCTAGTGTACTTAAATAATCATTTCATTCTCAATATGTTTATATATGGTTATATGATTTGAAATATCCTTTTATGACGTCTTTGATAGAAAAAACTATAGTCATTAAAGCGCTGAAAACATCGGAGATTCTAATGCTTTTTAAAATTTTCCAAATCGTTCGTTTATTTCAGATTAAGAGAAAAATCTTGGCCTATTAAAGTTATTGTAGTAAGATATTCCGGCCGAGACTTAAGTGAAGTCTTCAGAACATTAAATTGATATACTTCCGTGGGTCGAGCGTAACTTAGGTTAGTTATTTTGATATTGTATTGTAATTTCGTATGTATATTGTTAGCAGAACATGGTTTTCATTTGGTATGTTTCATAGCTGGTAAACTGTGAGAGATAGACTTTTACATTAAATTGAAGATGTTGTTAAGGCATAAATTTTATGTGAAACATTTCCTTTAAGCTAGTTATTTCAGAATCCTTCTTTCTGATTCGTGTGAATTTTCCAATACTTAAGTTTTCTCTAAAACTAGTTAAGCATATGCCTCCCCACAAGTCAAGCAAAGAGAACGTGATTTCAAAGCCATCACGTAGCGACTACCCTTAAACGGTTTGACCCTCACTTAAAACTTATTTTCATCACCTAATCTTCTATTGTACCTACCAGAAAACATATACTTACTAAAGGCTTTACTATAAGTGTTTATTTTGTTTAACGTGAAATAAAGGGATAGTTCGTTGAGGAGCTACTAACAAAGGCATGTGAATGTACACATTCTATTTTTAGTTAAAACATAACATTAAGATATGTAGTGAAAGTATTCAGTAATAATTTGTTTTTATGAGTTGTGGCCTTTTAATATTTAACTCGATATTAAGGGTTAGAATTTTCACCAGTTACATAAAGGACATAAAAGGAGGGTTAATGCAATAGAGAAACAATAAAAAACGCAACTCTATAGTAGTAAGTCAACATTTTTAACTGCTGAAGGGGCAGGAAAAGCACAGTAGTATAGAATTGAGAGAATCAGCACAGTGTAGATAAGATGTTGAACTCTCCTCTGTGTTAATATATGAGTGATGTAGAATGCTCATTGATTTAGAACTCTCCTATATGAAAATCGAGTTGTAAAAGAAGGGGAGTGTTGGCGTAGTGCCGTTCTCCCCTGTGCAGTGAGATGTTTTTGAGGGTTGGGATGATGATGATGATGATTGTGTGTGTGTGTGTGTGTGTGTGTGTGTGTGTGTGTGTGTGTGTGTGTGTGTGTGTGTGATGTGTAATGTGTAATGTGTGATGGGTGGGATGGGTAACGGGGGGGGGGGGGTTCCGGGGATGTTTGAATTAAATGTGAATTCTTTTCGATGTGTGTGTGTGCTTGAACTCTCATGTATGAATATCGAAGTCTAGGGTTCGATATTGTGATGGGGCGGGGTGGGTAACGGGGGTTCCGGGGATGTTTGAATTAAATGTATTGATAGTAATTCTTCGATGACTGTGCTTGAACTCTCATGTATGAATATCGAGTCTAGGGTTTGATATCTATTACGTTCAGTGCTTCGATGTCTGTGCTTGAACTCTCATGTATGAATATCGAGTGTAGGGTTTGATATCTATTACGTTTAGTGTATGATATATGATGTAGTATCGTTATTCTTTAGATAAAAGAATATCGAGAGAATGATTAGGTATGTTTACTGGGAGAGATTTATGAAAATAAATGTAATAAGACATTCTGGTAAGGGGTGTTCCCTATGCAGAATCTCTCCTTGAGCTATTGTATCCAAGAGCGATGTAAAGGTTAAGAAAAGGTTAAATTCCATTCCCACATCGAGGTACGAGAAAATATAAATCTATTCCACATTGATGAAGTATAAGAATGGAAATGTAAATCTATGTGAGAGGGTCGCATGACAAAGAAAAGTCCCCTCTAAGCATGATAAAAGTGGTACATAGCAAATGCAAATAAAAATAAAAGCACTACCCATCTCTTTAAGAATGATAAAAAAATATTGAGAGAAAAGTATAAGAATGCAAATGTAAATCTGTTTGAAAGGGTTTTCATGATAAAGGAACGCTCCCTCTAAGCACGATAACCTAAAAAGAATATTCCCTCTAAGCATGATAAAAGTGGAACATAACATCGAAAATAAAATAAAAGCACTAACCATCTATTTAAAAATGATTAAGATAACGAGAGAAAAGTATCTCATCATTAAGTATATATGAGTAATACAAAACTGATCAATCAATACGATAATATATATACGCAACTAGGGATCTATAGTGTAGATATCCTAACTATTCATGGCAAGATATCACCCTCCATATAAAAAAAATTGTCTAGAAAATCTCCCCTCAGTATTACGAATACTCCACTGAACGTCATCCCTTTTGGTATGTGGGTCAGAGAAAAAAAGAGTTAATCTCTCCAGACTGGTGACAGGGGTGATCAAAACATTCCTATTGCTGTAGCGAAGTCTAATTTTGTCAAATAACGTTAGGAAAAAAAAAAGAATATATTTTAAAATTAAACGAATGAATCTATATATTTGTATGAATGATGAAACAATACTATGAATGTGTTAGTATACCAAATGTAAAAAAATCAAATGTTCAGAAAAATATATTTTGTACAAGTATGTGTGTGTAAAGAAATGTGTAATTATATCCCCCCCTCCAAGATGTAGGGAACGAATCACAGTTAGTGTGCGCACGCAACATGGTGTTTGGGAAGGAGAGATACGGTTGGAGGGGGTGTAAAAAATGATGAATCTATATAAAGTTTAAACTATGATAATAAAGTTACTAGTATTACCTTCTAACTTATAACGTAGTCACAACTACTTTAAACATATAGCGTAATATGTAGACAGTAACACCTCTCCCGGACGGAGGGGGGGCGGAGCAACTGTTAATAAATACCGCGGCACGGATGAGTGAGGAGGCAGTCGATTCTCTGGAAATATGGATCCTACAGGTAAGATAGAAAAGTTGTATATTGTAATTCATTTTTTATCTCTGTTTACGAAGAATGTTGAAGTAATACTGATTCGTGTGTGCTTATATGTATGTTTCAGATCATGAGATGCTACAGCTAAATCAACTAGCTGAAGGTGGAACACATCTTCCCACAAAGAAACTACGTGAATTAGATCAGTCCGTTCAACACATCATTCGATCCGTCAAAACCGTGAAGACCAGATATGGTGAACGGGTCGTCGTCGAAACATCAGATTTCCAAGTCTTCCTCCCGGAGAGATTCAAACATATGACCGCAGCGCAGAAAGATCTACTAAATCGTGGTGACTGCATACTCCAATACCATGGCGAGGAAACAC
This sequence comes from Mantis religiosa, assembly GCA_030765055.1. NCBI lineage: Eukaryota > Metazoa > Arthropoda > Insecta > Mantodea > Mantidae > Mantis > Mantis religiosa. The sequence continues at coordinate 17,179,178 of CM060955.1, read as the reverse complement.
TAGAAAGTGGTTTCAAACGACATAAATTGTCTTTTCTAAGCAGCCCGTAATGTCGTCAAAAGGTGAGTACAATTATTGAATAAAATTTCACAAAAAAAAAGTGATAATGTAGTTACTTGCATGTAAATGTGAAATCGTACATGTTGTATTAGAACTTAAAGTGTTAATTATCGCACGTCATGTAGTATTAGTAATTGAATGTAGTTACTTGCATGTACGTACATGTTGTATTAGAACTTAAAGTGTTAATTATCGCACGTCATGTAGTATTAGTAATTGAGAGTGAACGTTGTAGGGTTAATTTTCATGTGTAATAATTACGTACATGTGAATCTCGTAGTTCAGTTACGTTATTTCACATGCATGTTAGTTACGTTTGTTTGTTACACGTAAAAGTAACGTTGTAGGTGAAAAAAGAACGTTAATTTATATGTGTAAAACGTACATGTGAATATCGTAGTTCAGTTACGGTATTTTACATCTATATGGTTTACGTTGTGTGTTTTTATCATTTATGTAAGGGAGAGAGCATTACGTAAAACAGTTACATACTATCTGAATATTGTAGTTACGTGATGATAGCAATAATTGTAAAATACATAATCATTATGTAACTATTTTCATATGTAAAAGTTACATGCATGTTACGTTCTACGTAAAGTATAGAGTTTACGTAAAATTGAGATTCATACATGTAAAAGTTATTAACATGTATGTTATTTCTGTTACCACCTTACATACATGTAAATCAATGTTCCCGTATGTAAAGTTAATCGAATGTTGTAATTGCTTTTTTCAGAAACGACGACAAGATGCTCCGATACTGCCACTGGACAACCCTCGATTCAGCAAGATGAAAACTGTTCGAACGTCACCCAGGCTGAACGATTACGATGTATTCACAGTGAGTCTGCTTTCAAAAAACGATTAACCACCTACGAAATTCACAACTGTGTTAATATACTTGACCCCGTTATATTCTTAGCAGAATGCAAACCTTTAATTTTGAATGAAATTGATAAGGGCTTAAACATGTATAAATCAGGTCTTAAGATAGGATCCTGTTTATCCTGTCAATATGTCATAATATCACAAGAGAGCGATAATATTCATACATTTAACTTTAACAGTAAACTTGAGGTGATATTGCAATCTACAGATAAATCTATATGGTATGAAGAGAAGATTGTACAACCTATACTAGATCATATGGATAATTTTGAATCGCGTACCAGTTCAAAAGCTTTATACAGTATTGAGAAATTAACAATATATGTGACACAATACGATTCATTGAATGCAGGGATGTATACTGAATTACCCGACTTTATAAAATCGAAGAGAGCTGTTATTAACATTCGTAATACTGATAAATATTGCTTTGCATACTGTCTGTTAGCATCCAAATACCCAGTAGAACGTAACAAGAATCGACCCACCTCCTATAAAAGATATGATTTTCGTAACGAATTTAACTTTGAGAATATAACATTCCCCGTATCATTGAAAGATGTAGAAAAATTCGAGAATCAAAATTCAAATATTTCAATAACGATATACGGTGTTGAAAATAAATCGATTATTCTCTTATATCAACCAAGAGAGATAAAATCACATCATGTTAATCTTTTAATGTATAAAAGACATTATTGTCTGATAACAGACTTGTCACGTTTGCTAGGAAAGCAGCTAACTAAACATAATGGGCGAAAATGGTTATGTAACAATTGTAACTTGTATTTCACATCAGAATCACGTTTAAATAGCCATAAAAAGAGGTGTATGATGAATCAAATTATCAGAATGCCCGAGGCTGGTAAAACTGATCTCGTTGAATTTAACGCATATTCGAAATGTCTAAAAGTTCCATTCGTGGTTTATGCAGACATAGAATGTATCTTACGTAAGGTAGATTCGTGTCAAGATGTATCGAGTAAAAGCTGGACACGTAGCATTCATAAACATGAAGCGTATGCAATTGCATTACATTTGGTCTGTAGTTATGCTAAAAATTTAACACGTTTCAAATCATTTGAAGGTCCATATGCAATTGAAAATTTTCTTAAAGAATTAACGTTAATTGCAAATCAGGTCATTAATATATATGCTAATAAAATTGAAATAAGTATGAGAGATGTGGATGAGCTAGAATATCAAAATGCAACACGATGTCACATATGCAAACGTGAATTTCTTAACTCGTGTATAAAGGTTCGTGATCATTGTCATTTGACTGGAAGTTACGTTGGCCCAGCTCATAAGCACTGCAATTTAAATAGGAAAATGCCAGGATTCATACCAATATTCTTTCATTGCTTGTCAAAATACGATGCTCATTTCATAGTAAAGAAACTAGGTTACGATACGGAACCTATCAACTGTATTGCACAAACTTCTGAAAATTACTTATCCTTTAGCAAAAGATATACAAATTCGAATGGAATGAGTATATATCTAAGATTTCTGGATAGCTATCGTTTTTTGGATTCAAAACTTAGTAACCTTTCGGATATGTTAGAAGCAGATGATTTTCATTATACCAATAATATGTACACGAATCCTTTGCATAGACAACTGATGAAACGTAAAGGTGTCTTCCCGTACACGTATGTGGATTCTATAGAAAAATTATACGAGAATAGTCTACCATCCAAACATCAGTTTGATCATGTAAGCGATGAGGATTATAGTCATGCTAGAACGGTATGGAATGAATTCAATGTTAAAAATCTGGGTGAATATTTAAATATATATCTTAAGTGCGATACATTAATACTAACGGACGTGTTTGAACGCTTCCGTGAATTAAGTATCGGTTTGTACGGACTCGACCCGTGTCAGTATTACACACTTCCCGGGTTAGCCTATGATGCAATGTTAAGAACGACTGGTGTACAGATTTCATTATTAACAGATAAGACTATGCTAGATTTCTTCGAAAAAGGAATACGAGGTGGAATTTGCACTGTGTCCAAACGGTATGCAAAGGCGAATAACAGATACATGACTAGCTATGATAACACTCAACCAACTAATTATTTAATGTACGTTGACTGCAATTCTCTATATAGTTATACAATGGAAAATAATAGCTTACCATACACTGATATAAGGTGGCTAACTGATGCTGAAATTAAATCAATAGATTTTATGTCTATTACAAGTGATTCTGACGTGGGATATGTGTTGGAAGTAGACTTTAAATATCCACAGGAACTTCATGATATAGAAAATGATTTGCCATTATGCCCTTTGAATGAAATCGCGCCAGGTGATAAGTATACAAAATTGCTAACAACATTGAATGATAAAAATAAATACGTATTACATTATCTCAATTTTCAACAATGTGTTAAACTTGGTTTGATTCCATCGCGTATACATAGAGTAATAGGTTACAAACAATCTAACTGGATAAATCCTTACATTGAACTCAACGTTCGTAAACGTATTGAAGATAAGACGAAATTTGGTCAAAATCTATGGAAGTTAATGAATAATTGTGTTTATGGAAAATTTATAGAGAATGTAAAACGTTATAATTCATTTCATTTAGCTACCAGCTGGAAACGAGCCCGTAAATTGTTAGCTCGACAGACATGTATAAGGTACGTGATTTTTGATGAAAATTTAATAGGTATAGAATTGGTCAGAGATGAAATATTGATGAATAAGCCAATATACATAGGACAAGCAATCCTGGATCTATCCAAACATAAAATGTATGATTTTTATTATGAAATTCTGAAGAAAAAATTGAAAGATGTAACTTTAATCTATACGGACACGGATGCTTTTCTCTTTGAATCTAGCTGCGATATATATGAATTTATTAAAACCAATATACATTTATTCGATACATCGAATTATCCAATGGATAATGTGTATGGTATTCCGTTAGCAAATAAGAAAATTTCAGGATTATTCAAGGATGAGCTAGCCGGTAGAGTGATGACTGAATATGTAGGGCTGAAATCGAAATTATATAGTTATCGATATGATACTGAAGTGATTAAAAAATCAAAAGGTGTAACAAAAGATTCGATGAGATTCATAACCTTTGAACAATATCTCTCATGTATTACACATCCTGACACTATACATCGAAGCATGCAGACATGTTTCAGAAGTTATAAACATGATGTTCATACTATTGAATCTAATAAGATAGCTTTAAGTGGTATCGATACAAAACGATACATTCCCAATAATTCATTTTCAACATTAGCATGGGGACATTATGCTATAGAAAATTGTCAAGTGTAAATTTCTTTTTCTTTTCTCAATAAAGCATAGATTCAACTGAGTTAAAAGGTATTACTAGGCCACGATAATAACATATTACTGTATTTCAAAAAATAAAATAATTGAGTTTCAAGTATAATTGTGAAGTGCGTTACAACTGAGTTAAAAGGTATTACTAGGCACATGATAATAACATATTACTGTATTTCAAAAAACGAAATAATTGAGTTTCAAGTATATTTGTAAAGTGTGTTACTAATTACATGATAATAACATATTTACTTCATTTGAAAGATAACGTGTTGCTTTTTTTATGTTTATGTTAGGGGTGAAGGAATATTTTTTCCTATTCATGTCGTTTTGAAATGTTAGATAGCAGAAATCAATGAAATGTTAATTCAACTATAATCATGTATGATTTTTTATTAAAATATATTTACTAATTATATCAAAATGTTATTATCATGTCTCCGTTAAGGGGTGAGGGGAGATTTATATATATCAATGTGAACTAGCATGTACAAAGGCTCTTATTTCAGCTATAATCATGTATGATGTTTGTTTAACGTATATTACTAATTACTTCAAATTGTAATTATCATGTTTACGTAAGGGTAGGTGAATTTATATATACTCAATGTGAACTAGCATGTACGTTATGTTAAAATCTCTACAATTAAATGTTAATTCAACTATAATCATGTATGATTTTTTTTTTAAAGTATAAAAATGTTATTATCATGTTTAAGTTAAGGAGATGTGAATTAGCAGTTACAGAAGATTTTTAAGAAAGTATGAAAATGTTATTATCATGTTTAAGTTAAGGAGATGTGAATTAGCAGTTACAGAAGATGTCAGGAATCAATGTGAACAAAAAAAAAAAAATCAAACACAATATATCATTAAAATTATATTTCTTTATTGAGTTGTGTGTTTTTTTATTTATACAATGTCCACCTCATTAATCCATTCACGGGTAGGAAATCCTAACCATTTCACCAGAATCCTATCACCACGACGTCTGATGATCCTTTCAACTAAATACGTGTCTGGATATTGAGTTTTCTGTAATTCATAACCGTAGAATGCTCCTTCAATCAGTTTACCCTCCAGATCCTCGATGAGATAGGTCAATGGATGTGTCCTTTGCACTGTACGTATCCTAAAGACTTCAACACTCCAATTTGGTAGATAACCTTTCTCCATAACACCTTTATGCTTAGAAATCCTCATGTAGTCACCAACACGATGAAGCCTAGATCTTCGCTTCTCACGCAGACTTCTATCATATTTGTAGACGCTGAGCAGGAGAGAATTATCACGAACTTCTACAGGCTTCATACGAATCGTTCGATGGTAAGTATTATTGTAGGTATGAATAATTCTAGGTAGTATGTTTATCCATTGATATGAGCCTTGAACAATAAATTCCTTATGCAAAATCAGTTTGATCGTTCTTATTAAACGTTCCACTGCAGCAGCCTTAACGTGTGTGAATGTACTGTAATGATTAATATTATTACGATTCATTAGTTCGCGGAAATGTTTATTGTAAAACTCCCTTCCTTTATCAGATTGAACATTCTTCGGAAACGATTCCATTTCATTCAATATCTCCTCCATAGCAGTCGAAACGTTAATACCACTTTTATCACGTAATGGTCGTGCATAAGCCATCTTGGAATAAAAATTGCATGCAAGAAGAATATACTTATAATTCCTATTGTCTCTTGCATAATTAGACATGTCCATAAGATCTATTTGTACTAAATCGTTCATTCCTTTGCTTATGATCTTACGACGTAAAAATCGTCTTCTAGCTGGTGCATGTAACTCGGTTGCAATGCGACGTTTTATCATGCTATAGTTTTTGATGTTTTAAGTTCTGTAATAATTTCTTCTATCTCGGGTGAGTGATTCAAATTACCTGCATCCCTCGACGCAACTAATAATCTTAATCTGTTTATTATTTCATTCGGATCGTTCCAGTAGACGTAATCTAATTTTCTCTGCGGTACATGTTCTTTCCAACGTAAACCAAATCCAGTTCGATTACTAACAAGGTCACGAATGATATGACGATACTTGAACCCTCGATTTGCTCTTAAACGTCCATCTCTTGAATAACCGTGTCTGTAAACTTGAGTATTTTGTAAGATTTGCGAATACACGTCTAAATCATCATCTGTGTACGATGTCTTGCGAGGTAAACGTTTAAATAATAATTCATATAAGCCTGCTGTGGGTTCATACGTTTCTGTTCCTATCTGAACACCATCAGATTTAAACACAACTGTCTTGTTACCCAATTTATACTCATTATCCTCGTAACGTATGCCGTAAGTATTGTCCATGTCACTCGAACTGGCAGTTCGAACCTTGTGTAGATACTTTGACACGAGATCAGATCCGTTAGCATCATCTGTAGTTTCGTCGTCGTCGTCGTCGTTGTTGTCTTGGTGTGCTTTCGCTATTACTTTCAATGGTTCGGTTACAGGTTGAAGAACTTCAGACATGACTCGTTGCGTTTCGAATTTCATTCCTTTGAGAGAACGTAACTTTTCTCTTATTGCCCTACTGTGACGGGCAATGGATTCCTTAAGTCTTATAGCTTCAGCATCCATATCGAAATGAATGTATAATTAATCAGCTACTGCTAATTTATATGAAACTATCACTTCTATACTTAATATATGACCATCTTTAGCACGTCCGACTGGCGCTGTAAACGATAGAATATCGCCAGTTTCAACTCTTACAGGATATCTTTCAACTAATCTTCCGTTTATTGCAAACAATGTATCATTTACAGCATGCGGATGTACCGATGATACGATGGAACACGAGAGTACACTTCCATTTCCAGGAACTTTATAGTATTCGAGTCCCGATGTTAACGTATACCTTAAAGAGGGACCTCGAAACGGACGTGTTTGCAATGAAATTATGAGTTGTGCTTTCAATTGTTGTAACATAGTGTTTACAACATTTCTCATTCGTGTTTTCATAGTATGAATATCATTATTTATAGTGATTAGTTTATTATCAAGTTCCGTTTGTCGTGCGGTTAGTTCTTTCACTTCTTTTTCTACAGCTGTAGTAATAGTCTCGCTAGCGGAGGTGATTGTTCTAGTTAACTGACTTTGTAATTCATTCTGTTTCCGTGTAATAGTATCGACAATGTTTGTTATAGTCTCAGTTAAACCCGTTTGCAATTCATTATGTTTCTGTATAAAGAAATGATTAACATAACTCATGGTGACTGCATCCCTATCATCTATCGGGTCGGCTAAATCCTTCAATCTCTTCATTCGAAATGATAGAGTTTCATTAGAGTCGTGAATTGGAATCCTATCATCTACATATTTTTTATTAGGAACGTCGTGTTCGTGAAGGGGGTCCAACAGCGTTTTCATTCTTATACCATCTATAATGACATTATTTTCGGAATCACGTTTAAATGCATATTTACTTAAGTACTCCATTAAATTGTTGTATTGGATGTCGAGCGATTTTTGTATGTGATCCCTAAGCATAGCTTCAAACTCGCCCATACGCTGATACGAGGTCTGCTCGCTGAAGATCTGCATTCGATTCTCGACGTCAGCCGTATGCGTATCCACATAACGTTTAGTCGATGCATCGTCACCTTCTTCAGGGTCGTGAATATTGCACAACCGCTTTCCCTTGAATCGATAGTTTCCCGATCCATCTCTAGTTATGATATATCGATTGAACACACCCCTAGAGGGTATGATTCTTCGGGATCCGAACCTGTCGATACTCATTGCTTAAGTGATGGATTATTCTATTTATTCATTCTGATAAAGCGATCAAAACCGTGACGGTAGCGTCCCTCGTTCAGTGGATATTCTGGTACTATAACAACAAAGGATCGTTCATCACTCTCCCATATATGTTTACACATATTCTTAAATTCATCATAGGACATATCGGTATTTACATAATCTTCGTATATATGTTTTAAATTGAGATTATCCTGTCTAAAGAATATAATCATATTTGCATTATCTCTAATTAAATGTTTAGGTACTTTAGCATATGATTGTGCTAAATATATAGCATCGACATTACGATGTCTACCCATACTGTAATATGAAGCTATCTTACCCTGTTTTTCATTTATCACATCATCAAATACGAATATCGAATTTTCTCTAGCATCCGACGTTTGAATTACTTTATCACCATCATCGAACGTAAATACACCTATATCGGGTATAGTTTTCAGTAACCTGAGTAAATATCGATATTTAGGTTGTTGCAACGATTTCGAGTATATGTAGAGGTTTTCGAATCTCAGACCATTCTCGTGAATAAGCAGGTTGAGTAAAACGTTCGTTTTTCCAGCATTTGAACTGTCAAGTATGAGCGCTCTAACGTTACTCGGAAACAACGTACCGTGTCGTCCTTTGCGAATGTCATCCTCGAAATCTAACACCTGTATGGGTAGCGTACACTTTTGCTTTACTATCTCCATATCGCGACTAATACTTATAAAGCATAAGTTTTGTCTTTTATTTCGTTCGTGATAAGGGCAATCTATGTCTTTACTGGATTTAGCCAATCGTCATAGGAATCGTATACTTATAAAGCGCACGTTTTGCCTTTTTTATTTCATAGTGAGACATGCGCTCTACACGTGCACGCAAAGGTTCGGGAATTCTTAATTCCTTGATTAATTCATTACCATTTGAGGCACATTTACCGGGTTATCGTTTCTGCGGTCCCGGAACGAAACTACATAAACGCTTGCAGAGAGGTGACTTACCGGTGAACGGGTTAGATTCAGCGTGTCTCGATCACGATCGGGCTTACGCAGAGAGTACTGATACAGAATCTCGTCGTCTAGCCGATAAGGTGTTGGTAGAGAAAGCTTGGAGACGTGTAAAGTCTGCCGACGCTTCTTTGGGCGAACGACTTGCAGCTCGACTTGTGACTACACTTATGAAGAGTAAATTGGCAGCGGGCGCTGGCATGCGTAAACGTCGCAACAAGAGAGGTGGTTTCTTACCTTTGCTACCACTTTTAGCAGCTCTAGGTGCAGCAGGTGGTCTAGCTGGTGGTGCTGCTCAGGTTGCTACGGCTGTCAATAAGAAACGTTCGGATGCAAAACAACTTGCGGAATTAACACGTCACAACGAGCGCATGGAATCTTTGGCTCAGGGCAAAGGTCTTCGCCGTAAGAGACGTCGTAAGGGTAGAGGATTATATCTTCGATCAAAAAACTCGGGGCGAGGCCTATATTTATCCCGGAAAAAGCCCTGAGTGCTAATGAGATCGATTCGTATGCACGACGTCTACGCATTCCACATTTTAGAGGTGTCTACATGATCGATAAACTACCTCCACGTCCTCGATACTATGAGAGAATAGTAGTGAATCTGGATACATCAAATAACCCTGGTACACATTGGGTTGCTGTACGTAAGGATGGTGACGTTGCCTACTACTTTGACAGTTTCGGCGATCTGAGACCTCCGGAAGAGATAGAAACATACCTTTCGGGTGTCAAGCTCCTATATAATACGACGAGATTTCAAGAATTCGATTCTGTGATTTGCGGTCACTTGTGCCTTCAGTTTCTCCTCGATGAGTTACACGATCACCGTGAGTGGTAGTGATACCAGCTTCTCTACATTTCTAAATCCACCATTACATCTGGATCCTAACGGACATTACGAGATAGCTCTATTGAATTTTGAGACTTTTTACTCAATTCCGAATGTGGACGAGAGTAATAATCTATTCCATTACGTTCGCGATGGAAAAGTCGAACGTATAGTAATTCCACCGGGTACTTATGAATTGGATGATATCGCCAGATTGATCAAGGATGCTCTCGACATCGGTGACGACTTTATTCTACGTGCTAATAATAACACCATGAAATCAGAAATTCAATCTCCCTATATTATCGACTTTAGTCGTGAGAGATCTATTGCTTCACTTCTCGGTTTCACCTCTAAACAGAGGGTACCGGCAAACGTGCTGACCGAGTCTAATGATTTGGTTAACATATTCAAAGTCAGCATCATACGTATCGAATGTAGTCTTGCAACGGGATCTTTCATCAATGGTAAAAGTGGTCATTCTCTGTATGAATTTTTCCCATCGGTACCTCCAGGTTATCATATTTCGCAGGAACCATCAAGTCCTATATATTTACCAATCATCGATACGAATCTCATTGACCATCTCGACATTAGAGTGGTAGACCAGAACGGCGATAAGTTAGATTTCAGGAACGAAACCATCACTGTACGATTGCACATACGTCGTAATGGGTATAAGTTTTAAGAGACGATGCTATATTAAAAAACATCTCTCGAGATTGATCTCTACTCGATCATCGACCCGCAAGCTAATCACATCGTCTAATCGACAATTTCTCGCTAACTTAGGCTTCAAGGTTCTATGATGGATGTGTTGGACGTGACCGGGATTCCGACCTTTGATGATAAGATCAGTAAGGAGGAAGAACACGTATTCCTACCGTACAATACGTCAGCTCTCGATGTGAACGATGAAATTAGAATTCCATGTCAAGCTGAAGATTTGTACACGCTTCCTAGTAGAAGTTATCTCTACATTGAGGGGACTCTCACTAAACCCGACGGCACCGTCGCCACATCGAAATTGAGTAACAATGCTATGGCATTCCTATTCGATGAGATTCGTCTGGATATGAATGGAACGACTATTGATAGAACTAGGAATCCGGGCATTTCATCAACGATGCGTAACTATGCAGCACTGAATGAACTGGAATCGAATCGTTTACTAAATGCTGGATGGATCTATCCAGGAGGTGTGGTAGACATCGTGAATACATCGAATGGTATCTTCAATGCTATCGTTCCTCTTTCGATGTTGCTGGGTTTCGCCGACGATCACAAGGAGGTCATACTTAATAGCAAGTTTGAACTTATTCTCATTAGATCTAAGGATTCTAATAATTGTATCATTGGAAACGATCCTACAACCATACAACTAACTAGACTCGAATGGAGGATGCCTGTACTTCGACTTTCAGATTCTGAACGAGTTGATAAACTTAAACTCGTCAAATCGGATAAACATCTACACGTCGCATTTCGAACCTTGGACCTTCACACTCAACCTGCTGTACCTCAAACTAAAGCGTTCACATGGAACATTGCAACCACGACTAAACTTGAAAAACCACGTTTCGTCATAGTCGGTGCACAAGTGGATAGATTGAATCATCTCGCTAAGGATGCCTCTCTATTTGATAATTGTAATATCACCAATCTGAAACTTTATCTCAACAGTGAATCTTACCCCTATCACGATATGAATTTGCATTTCGCCAATTCGAAATTTGCATCTCTGTATGATCAATATTCCAAATTTCAATCATCCTACTATGGAAAGGAGAATTACCCTCTTTTGAAAAGGAACGACTTTCTGAAATATGCACCGCTATTCGTCATCGATTGCTCTCATCAACCTGAGGATACTGTGACGGGGGCAGTGAATGTCAGATTGGAAGTTCAAGCATCGTCAAATTTTCCTGCACAAACTTCATTATTCTGTTTAATTATTCATGATAAATTATTCACTTATAAACCACTAACTCATGTTGTACAATCTATCATATAGGTGTAATAAATAAAACATTACAAATTCAAATTATCTTTTTATTGACTTTAACATACATCTCCAATATCCTCTTCCTTGCACTCCTGCTTTTTGCATCATATGAACATAATGATTTATGAATATCATACAACTGATATAAATTTCTTTCAATATATGGAATTAGTCTTTTAAGTCCATTGAATGCAGTACTATTCAGATTTATACTGCCCACATTTAAACATGTATTCACAAACGTTATTTCTTGCATCCTATTCATGCATAACATTATATTAAATGCATATATTATATTTTCACTGTACGGTGCACATGGATGCTTACCATCTTTCAGATACGTATCCAAAACACACAAATTTGACATTATTACCTCCCAATCCTCTTTTGTAATATACACAAACGTATCGTCATGTGTGTCTTTAATGTAAAGTGATGGGAGTTCATTGTATAATCCTATGTTCACACGAAAGTCAATGCTGATGGAGATGTCGTTATCGTTCATGCACACACTATTTACCATCACTCGCAACTTCCTCCTCTACTTCTTCTGCGAAGGGTGTGAAGGGTTCGAACATCATTATGATGAAACTGTCTTGATCGAACGTCTTCTTGGCTTTGACGATTCTCGGTTTGCAGTTCGTCTTCTTCTTTTTCTTGTCTCCTTTCTTACTGGATCTGCGGACATACACGAACTGTCTCAACATCGTGAATATTTAATACACTTGTTAACGTAAAACTCTTATTATTTTATACTCACTTTTCTATGACTTCCTCCTCGGGTTTCGATGTACCGATATCCTTAAACGGACGATCATTGTACGGACCGCACACATCTTCACCTTGATCCTGTTCGGACTGGCATGCCACATCTTCACTTTGGGCTTTACTGAAATAAACATATTTATCATTAGTTATCTAACACATAACAACACTTTCACGTTAACACACAATTATAATTCTACTTACCCGAGGTACACTTTACAATTCTTTCCGCATTGAGCATAAGATGTGATCGAATCATGATGGGAAGGATTCTTGCAAATCACTTGATGCATCTTTCCATCACACGTTTCATCGTGGTGCTCAACCCAATGCTTTTGCAAATCTTCGAAATTGCGTAGATTCTCCCAGAATCTGGTATCACTTTCAATGATAGGAGTTGTTGTTCCACTCATATTGACGTTGCGATGTGAAGTGAGAATGCATTCGTTCCCGAGTGGGCAGATGGCTGATGAAACGTGATCATACCTGTCTCCCCCCTCTCCATCCTATCGTCGATTGTACTTAACGTACGGAGGGTTTGTGTGAAGTGAGGACACGTTCGTTCCCGAGCTGGCGGGACAGGGTGAGACCTGTTAATTCGAATTTACTCACATATGCACAAATCTTGAGGAATGACAACACGTCATCACCCTTATACTTCAATGTGGAATAGATTTATATTTTCTCGTACCTCGATGTGGGAATGGAATTTAACCTTTTCTTAACCTTTACATCGCTCTTGGATACAATAGCTCAAGGAGAGATTCTGCATAGGGAACACCCCTTACCAGAATGTCTTATTACATTTATTTTCATAAATCTCTCCCAGTAAACATACCTAATCATTCTCTCGATATTCTTTTATCTAAAGAATAACGATACTACATCATATATCATACACTAAACGTAATAGATATCAAACCCTACACTCGATATTCATACATGAGAGTTCAAGCACAGACATCGAAGCACTGAACGTAATAGATATCAAACCCTAGACTCGATATTCATACATGAGAGTTCAAGCACAGTCATCGAAGAATTACTATCAATACATTTAATTCAAACATCCCCGGAACCCCCCGTTACCCACCCCGCCCCATCACAATATCGAACCCTAGACTTCGATATTCATACATGAGAGTTCAAGCACACACACACACATCGAAAAGAATTCACATTTAATTCAAACATCCCCGGAACCCCCCCCCCCGTTACCCATCCCACCCATCACACATTACACATCACACACACACACACACACACAATCATCATCATCATCATCATCCCAACCCTCAAAAACATCTCACTGCACAGGGGAGAACGGCACTACGCCAACACTCCCCTTCTTTTACAACTCGATTTTCATATAGGAGAGTTCTAAATCAATGAGCATTCTACATCACTCATATATTAACACAGAGGAGAGTTCAACATCTTATCTACACTGTGCTGATTCTCTCAATTCTATACTACTTATATGGTTATATGATTTGAAATATCCTTTTATGACGTCTTTGATAGAAAAAACTACAGTCATTAAAGCGCTGAAAACATCGGAGATTCTAATGCTTTTTAAAATTTTCCAAATCGTTCGTTTATTTCAGATTAAGAGAAAAATCTTGGCCTATTAAAGTTATTGTAGTAAGATATTCCGGCCGAGACTTAAGTGAAGTCTTCAGAACATTAAATTGATATACTTACGTGGGTCGAGCGTAACTTAGGTTAGTTATTTTGATATTGTATTGTAATTTCGTATGTATATTGTTAGCAGAACATGGTTTTCATTTGGTATGTTTCATAGCTGGTAAACTGTGAGAGATAGACTTTTACATTAAATTGAAGATGTTGTTAAGGCATAAATTTTATGTGAAACATTTCCTTTAAGCTAGTTATTTCAGAATCCTTCTTTCTGATTCGTGTGAATTTTCCAATACTTAAGTTTTCTCTAAAACTAGTTAAGCATATGCCTCCCCACAAGTCAAGCAAAGAGAACGTGATTTCAAAGCCATCACGTAGCGACTACCCTTAAACGGTTTGACCCTCACTTAAAACTTATTTTCATCACCTAATCTTCTATTGTACCTACCAGAAAACATATACTTACTAAAGGCTTTACTATAAGTGTTTATTTTGTTTAACGTGAAATAAAGGGATAGTTCGTTGAGGAGCTACTAACAAAGGCAGGTGAATGTACACATTCTATTTTTAGTTAAAACATAACATTAAGATATGTAGTGAAAGTATTCAGTAATAATTTGTTTTTATGAGTTGTGGCCTTTTAATATTTAACTCGATATTAAGGGTTAGAATTTTCACCAGTTACATAAAGGACATAAAAGGAGGGTTAATGCAATAGAGAAACAATAAAAAACGCAACTCTATAGTAGTAAGTCAACATTTTTAACTGCTGAAGGGGCAGGAAAAGCACAGAAAGCTCAGTTTGCCATTGCAGACACGTCTGTGTTTGCAATAGCCTCTTCAAACAGCCAATAAAGCGAAGAGAGGAACTGGTACTGTTGATTGAATATGCCATGGTAAGAGATAACGGCCGGTAGCAATGTAAATCCTTCCAGCTCCAGGAAAATGACCTCCATGTTTGTGCTCCTTCGTGATTAAACATTTATGTATATCTCATGGAGTAATTGCCTGGTGTGAAGTATTATAATAATTATCAGCTTTATAGACATTAACCATTTATTAGTGATTCTACTATATATAGCAAGTATTACATCAAGGAATTATTGAATTATGAAGGGTCTACAGAAATAAACGTTTGGAGGCTCCGTAGTTAAAAAAGCGCATTACAAAATTTGTGTGAGGTGAACATAAGGTTCCCAATCGAAACAGTCTCGTACCAAGCATTGCATTTAATTTCGTCATTTGCTGAGGATACGGTACGAAAATATTTAGCAGAAACTTCCATTCCAAAGTATCCTTTTTCATTTCTATAGCGCTCTTCAGCTGTTTGTCACATAAGGAGCTTCTACTGAAACATTTGATGGTATTACTAGAACTACTAGGTTATGTTAATACAGATTTTATTGCTTCTAACGTATTTTCAGGCTTAATTCACTCTCAGTTTCTACTTTCAATCGTTAGGGAGGGTAGGTAATATTCCTAATAAAATACAAATCTACAATTGTTACTGGAATTCGAACACGTGATCTCTGGGTGAGGGGTAAATTCAGTAATCACTGATCTACGGAGTCAAACATGCTTAAAACGGACCCCTTATTTGCAGGAAACTTGGAAACATGGAAAATGGGGCTATTTCCCATGCAAAAATTCTACTCTAAGCCGGAAAACTGCCTAACACTGAAACGGAAACATGTGGGAAACGCTTCCTTAGATAACCTGATTAAAACGGATTAATTTATGTGAAATGGGTTACAAAGTTTTAAAAACCGCATTAATTTTGAGGGTGAATGTCCTTGCACCGAAGTTCTATGAAGCATAAAGTCATAAAATGTAATCCGTCGTAGGCCGCGCCGTGGCTCAGTGGTTAGACCGCTGGGCTCTCACCAAGGTGGCCCGGGTTCGATCCCAGGCGACCGCAAAGTGAGATTTGTGGTGGACAACACGGTGCTGGGGCGGGTTTTCTCCGGGACCTCCGGTTTCCCCCGCCATCTCATTCCAACGATGCTCCATCTTCATCTCATGTACCGTCAGTGTCACTGTCTGTGGTGCCGTATGTAGTAAAAGCGACCGTTAAATACTACACATTTCATTTCATTATGTAATCCTTCGAGGAAAAGGGAAAACAAACCGTTAGGTCATTCAACTCTCTTCCAACAAATAGGTAACAACTATTTTGCTGTGCATTCATCCTCAGTTTTGTTTTAACAAGTGATCAGGTACGACGGAAAGAAAACTGTTAACTTTGGTGATGTTTAAAAACATAGTTTGTGTGTAGACAAATTCTGTAAAATGATTACTGGAGGAAAAAATAAGGGTATTGAACACCAAAAGATGAAACGTCAAGCTAAAGAATTAATGTGTTCTTTAAAACGGGAAAAACTCAGATTTATGGTATTTTGAAAAACAAAATAGCAATTATAGACAATGGTTAAAGAAACAGTAGGTCATGTGAAACGCATCACAAAATCCACAGAGTGACGAGGTAAATCGTGTTGTGCTCAAGTGGTTTGTCTCAGCGCGCGCGCTAAAGGAATTTCAACTTCTGGACCATTGCTTCAGACTCAAGCTTTGCAAACTACAAGAAAATTAGGGAAAGACCATTTCAGAGCCTCCAATGGACGCCTCGACAGTTTCAAACATCGTCATAACATTGTTTGAATACCGTGTGTGATGAACAAATGAAAACAGCCTGTTATTACTCACACTTAATTCCATGTCCTTCCTTCACTATAAGCCTGTGCGACTATACTGCAATTTCTTTGTATTTAAACAACCCTTCCTAAGACGGAAACTTGCGTAAATGGAACATAATTGCCAGAATAATCACGCTCCGTTTTACTGTACTTATGAATTGAGAATTTTTGTTGCTGTTTACAATTTCAAAAATTGGTCTTAACACAGTGTTTAACATACCCTCATGAAAAATAAAATGTAATTCTTTGATATTGTGGGAATGGCCTCTGGAGACTCCACAACACGTCTTCTGTATTCTGAAAATAAAAAGTTAAAATTTTTATCAGACATTACAGCTCCTAAAGTTATTTGTAAAGTGCAGGGGAACACTTTCTGTAACCACTCATATTTTCTTCTTAAGAGTGGAAGAACTAAGCTCATCTTGGTATATCTTAGTAGGATGCTTACGAGGGAGGTCCACCCCATTTCTAGGTTCTACCCGCGTATTTAACATATGTTAAACGCTCGATTAAATTATTACTAATATAGATGTCATTGCATTACCTGTAATATATTCGTAATTAGGCAGCTGATGTTTGCACGTCTGCAAATGTTCACCGGAACCAGCGAATACTACATGTTACACGGAATGTTCATCTCACGTTGCTAGGTAGCGCACTTGGATCTAGCACAAAACTGCGATGTCATCTGTCTGCTATGACGATGGTTCGAATACTTTGTATAGGTATACTAACTTTTTTACGTTGCAATACTCACAATATGCAATTATTATTGTAAAAGCTGTTATTATTTGTATTTTGAATTGTTTTGTTTGTTTTTTCTTCATTTTTTATATTTCTTTATTGATAAACCACAAGTAGATAGTGGTTTACGTAGCTACCATTGAAATAAAGATCATTTATGCACATTTGAACACAGAAAACATGGAAATTACAGTATCAGACTTTAGTATGGAAGATAAACACAAATTTGTTGACATAGAGTTACTGTGCTATCAGAAATGTCATTTCAAATTGCTGTTTTGTGTCGCTGGAATAACCATTTTTCTATTCCTGGAACATGACTCCTCTAGCGAAGCAAGCAATGACCTAATGGCCTTCTTGGGTAATGCACACCCCGAGGAACTTTATAATTTAACTATTACGAATTCAGTTTCCAAGTTTTGATTAACATAAAAATAATTACAATGCTGAGACGCAAACCTGTGTCATTGGGGGTTAGGGCACAGCAGAGTTCATAATCCGAGACTTGGCTGAAAGCACGTTGTGGATTCAGTAGTGCGACTTGCATGCCTGGTGCTATACCTTTGCCACCTTGTGAGTTTTCGTACTTGATTTAGCCTTTTAAGACATTTTTAGTATTGTGCTGGTTGTTTTAATATTATTACATAACTGGCAAAGGTTCTTATGTATGTTAATTAAGTTACACGAAACGTATTTTAAGCAAAAATGAAAATAAACCGTTGTTAAATAGTATTTCTCTTTTGACTGCAAATGTCTGATTGAATGACGCGTGTCTCTAATATTTTTTCTAATTTTTGGCAGCCAACCCCTGCTCTAAGTACAAAAATCCGCCATCTTGTTTTTAGCTGACGTTGTTAGTGTACTCATATGATAGGTCCATTTTTCCGAAGCGTACTTTGTCATGTATTCTCTAGTAAAATGTTTGTAAAATCGCCTTATAACTGTAAATCACTCTCAGTAACGGAGTCGTATGTTTTTGAGGTGTACTTTAGCGAGCAGTACGATTTGTCCCTTAAACCGCCATTCCTATGAATTTTACGCAATCTTCTTTCTAAGGACATCAAGCAATATAGTTTAGTAATCTCGAAACTGGACTAACGCTCACATGCCGTTTGATGGGTGGCCTACCTTGCAAACGACTAAGGCGCGGCTGACTCACCTGGTATTTATCGCCAATTTAACTGGTGTTCATCCTCTAACACTATAAGCCTACCCAGACATGAACGTCTCCCGTCCATCACTATAGCCACTTGGAACGTACAACTTCAGTATCATACTTGAGTACATAATCCTCCATCTCTTTTACGAATTACTACGAGGGTTGTTCAATAAAGAATGATCACAATACTTTTTTGACAAAGTACCTTTACTCATCCTCATAATTTTGATGGTCCTTCTCGAAATAGTCTCCCCTGAATGCGATGCACTTGTCCCAGTGATTCTGCCAGTCTTTAAAATTATGCTGAAAACCATTTTTTGAAAGATCTTTCAAAATAACCTCAGCAGCCTTCGTCACTGCTTCTGATGATAGATAATACCTTCACGAAGGCGTTTCTTCAAGTTAGGGAATAGAGAAAAGTCACACGTGGCTAAATCCGGACTATAGGGAGAGTGAGGGATGCACTTCACGTTGATGTTTGCAAGATATTCAGCAACAACATTGGCAATATACAGCCGCGCATTATCGTGGTGCGGCATCCAGCCTGCTTCACGGAAATGTGGTCTTTTGCGCCTTATATGGACTTGCAATGTTTTCAGGACATCCCTGCCGTATTCACCACTTACTTATGTGTATACAGGTACAACATACTGATAAACCATTCCATGAATATAAGAGAATGAGATGACCATAACTTTCCCACAGAAGCAACCACTTTTACTTTCTTGTTGGTGATGAAGGACATTTCCTTATAGCTTTGCTGTTTGCTCTCAAGATCAAAATGATGTAGCCAAGTTTCACCAGTAGTGATTACGCTTGAGGGAAACTACGGATCTTCCTCTAACATCAACTTTAACTGGATGCAGACCTGTATGCGAATGTCATTTTATTCGGGAGTCAACAGACTTGGAACACATCACGCACAAACACGTCTCATGTGTAATGTTTCTGTCACCAACATGTGGGTGGCACCCAATAAAATGTTCAGTATTTCAGAAATTGATGTTAAGGTAATTCGTCGATCTTCCCTCATAATGGCACAGCAGTGTTTGTTTTCTTCCGTAAGAGCAATAAATGGATCCCGCGTCCACCTTCCTTTGAAATTGATTGTCTGCCCTTTAAACATTTTAAAGTACTTTAGAGCTGTGCTGTAAGGAAGAACAGACTCTCCATAGGCCTCCTGTAATATTTTATGGGCATCAATTGCAGATTTGTTGAGAGGAATGCAGAATTTCAAAGTCGCATATTGTTCCTCGCCTGTTACCTCTATTACAGCGGTATGTGATACTGAACTTGCCTCTTTCTCACAGGCGGAAACTAGGAGTACCGACAATGAAACTACTACGGCGTGTTTGTTTCACATTAAGCTAACAAAATATGATAAGTTTGAATTTTAGTGCGAAAAATTATGAACATTTTTATTGAACAGCCCTCGTAGCTAAGTCCTCCAATATGAAAAGGACTTCAAAATTTATTTGGGTTAAATTCAGAAAATATATTATGTCTTGAAAATTTCTTACACTTATGGAAGCTTAATCAAAATGGTTATTGCGATTTTTGAAAGAAATAGAAAAGAGATCAAACTTTCTGAAAAGCGTTCCATGTTAGGGATAGTTTTGAGTGAGATTTCTCTAAATCTTATGTCACATCTCTGTAAGACGGAGAATTTAAGGACCATGGTTGGTATCTAACAGCCATTTCAGCTTCAAATTATGCTGCTCACAGACTATAGACACATAAAGTACACCGAAGTTCAAAATTGTATTTCCAGCGAAATCTCGGCGTCGAATATTTTGGTTGTATTACAATTATTTCTCTAGGTACAGCTGTGCAAAAGGTCTCCAGATTCCACGTAATATGTGTACCCCGTAACAGCTGTGTTCACAACACATACAGTAACAGCTGAATGGTAAATTATCATTATACTCACAGAGACACTCAGTGAAGGTAACCTTCCAGTGACACTTCCCTGAGTGCCTCTTTAAACGAGATGATAATTTACACTAAACATAGCACGTTGCCGGCAGCTAAAGGCAGTGCTTGCACTCATAAACTCTTCTCTTTATATTTTACATTAGCTGTTAACTTTATCACTGTAAAACATAGTATGGCATTAAGCCTTAATCACCCAGATGTGCTCTGTCAGACCTCAGAGGTAGGTAGTTTGTTTCTTTTATACTTGCTGAGTTAACACAACTAGGTGGACACGTAATCTTTCATTGTTTTCGGCTAGTGCCGTGTGTTTCGTTTTTAATTGTAGAATTAGATGCAGCTTTGTGGTTTACGATTTATTCTACGAGGTCTCAGAGACCACACCTGGGTATCAGCTATGTCATTGGCGGCCGGTCCTTCCCGAGGAATTAGGTTGAATCATCCCGATTTTGGTCCTATAGTATCACAGTGGTTAGAGGAAGAAACAATTGATTGTGAAGATGATTATGGCGAAGTATTCTTTCTGGTCTCTGATTGTAATTCAGCATCCGAATTGGAAATACGTGATGATAGAGAACACAATGAACAGGTTTCGCAGAAATTTGTAATATATGTGCATCGAATGCAGTGCAAGAAACGTTTATGGAAAATATAGATTCAAATGGTTAGCTAAGGCTCTCCCTTCATCTAGAGGAAGGAATCACATTAACACAGGTGATCCATATATACCTAGACCATTTCAATAGGTTATAACTTTTGAACCAATAGTAGGACATACGTGCAACTTTGGGAGAATATAAAGCAGAATTAGAAGATTGCATTACACTATTTACATCTCAGAGAAAATGTTGGAAGTGTCCTCCACCAGCATGTTTGCACTCGTCTCACGATATTCTCTGAAGTTTTACGGAGATGATATCGAATTGAGAGAAGGTTATTTACAGCAAAATGGAGCAACGTGCAATACATCTAATGACACATGGAACTTGTAGCCAGTTTCTTTGATAATCGAATAATCTCAAAAGGTATGTGGCGCCAAGATCCCCTGACCTAACCTCAAAGGATATTTTCTTGTGGGAGTGTCTAAAAATAAGTGTACAAGAATAGGTCACGGACAACTGAGCTTCTCAAGGCAGCAATTTCAACCGAAATAAGTAACGTTGGCGAGGATACTCTACGTAATAGTTCAGAGAAAATGGTGAGACGAGTGTGAACATGTGTAGATGCTGGTCGAAGACAGTTCCAGTATTTTCTCTGAGATGTAGACAGTGTAGTGTAATCATCCAATTGTGTATTATCCTCTCTCAAAGTTGCACGTGTGTCCTATTATTGGCTCAATTGGTTCAGGTGTACTGTATGCATCGTACTGTAGGAGTATATAATTAATAGAACTTATTTAATTTATATTCTCAATATATTCTTTGTAGTTTTTTTAATAACCATACTTATTTTGAAAGTTTTACTTGGATTATATACATGTGTTCCTTAACTAACAACTTCTATAAATAAATCACAAAAACAAGGCAAAACTCAAAACACATTGAATTTTTTTTTCCTGTATTAAACAAAATCTTTAATGTGGTCACTTTGGATTACTAATATTTCCAGTTATTCAGGTAAGTTTATTATGAAGTTTCAGTGCTGCAATTCGTATTGTATGCATTTAAAAGTATTAATTATAAAATTTTGAAACCTTCCACGGCAATCATTTTTATTTTTGTATAATTTTTATTCCATTCTGCCGAAGCACACATAGGTAGTTTTGTCGGTGATATACCTGCGTCATTAAGGATTAATGTAGCTTTAGTATTTTAAGTTTTAATCATACATATGCATAGAAAAACTGTTCTTATTGAAACAGGAACTGAATAAATAAATGAAAACGAGTAATTGTTTGAAACTAAAACAATAATAAATGAATATCATATATTAGATTTCGCAGCACATAACTGTCTTCACTCTTTGGGCACTGGATGGAATTTAATCTCTGCAACAATGTGGATAGGGGTTACAGCATCCCTGGCCCATAAGCCATCGTTTTATCTTTTACACACCAGCAACAGAATTCGAACGCTACTCCCTTTTCAACTCCATCACTCAAGTATTCCGCCTTCCTGTGAATCAGTTTGAAACATTTCGCTATATGTAGACGAATGATTATTCTGTACAAATGCAACAAGTCCAACAGGATATCTATGCTGACAGAGCGAATGGAACGTTCATGAGTATTAGTATTACGCAATATTCTACATCATCAAATCTCCTCAGTTCCAGACACTGCCTTGATATCCACCCGCGACCAGCGATCATGATGAGCTTACGAAGCCAAGTACTCATACTCCGCTGAACTTTATAAAATCCTACTGATTCCAGTTCTGATATGTGGAGTAGACGTATGTAGTACCCTTACAAGTAAATATACGGTTGGGCAAATGTCATACTAGGATATTAAAACTGTATTAAGGCGAAAGGATTGGCACAATGTATTTTTAAAGTATTACATAATATAGAAACATGCCATTTTGCTATATTAAGCAACAAATGCCTGTTTGAAAATTACATCTGGTAGCTGCCCGCCATTATGGGCAACAGATACTTGCAACCGCCAAACGAAAGCGTGCATCACACGATGCAACATGTCCATTGGATTGTCAGATGATCGGGGACTTGGTCACGACGTCCTAGCTGGAAATGACGACAAAATATCCTTCGAACAGTAATAGGTTACTCATTCTGAAAATAGCTTCCTAGGGCAAATGAAGCATGATTATTTGTCCACAACGCCGTGGTTGCTAATGACAATGCTCTCAATTTAGTTGTCAATCGAGATTCACAATCGAAAACCGTGCATGTTCAAAAGGCCCCTCATTTGACGCAATTCATACCCTGCTATTTCTCATGCCCAACATGTGTAAGCAAAGAATTGATTTATTACAGATTAAAATCCTATGTTTAGTGCTAAGGGCACTTTGTCCAATAAAATATTTTGTTTGCTAAGGAACCTCTCAATTTTCACGACCATAACAACGCTGCCTGAATGCCGGAATTTTGTCCTGTAAGAGTTCTTATACATTCTAGTGAATCTGAAACTTTATGACCGTTTGACAATTGGCCAGCATCTAATTCGGTGACCTAGATTGACATACATTCCTCTGGATCATCAAAAGAACAAAGATATAAGCAAGCAATTGGAAATCATAAAAACAGTTGAAATGATATAAAATAAAGTATATGAATACTAAACATATCATCGTAGGATGAACTGACACCGTAACCTCAAAGTATTATATTACTATCCAACTATTACAGGAATAGGAAGAGCCAAAAAGAAATAGAGGCCAGCTGTACTGCTAAAGTATATTGTAGGTTGAAGCCATCCATTTAATAAGTAAGTACACCTATTCATTCTTTTAGTTCATGTGCGGATACCTAGTTAAGTTGATAATTATTGCTCTGACTCGGTGAACGAGAAAGTTCTCACTAAGTTTCTGGTCTAGTTGAGCATTCACATACATTTTAACATTGTAAAAGGACAAGTTTTTTTTAAATGTTGTCCCCTTTAAATTATTTGGCCATATCGGGGATTTTAACGTTTATTTTTAACTTTAAAACATTGTATTCGCTCACCTATTAAACTTCCAGAATTCCAGGCCGCGCCGTGGTTCAGTGGTTACACACTTGGTTCTCATCAAGGCGGCCCAGGTTCGATCCCAGGCGACCGCAAAGTGAAATTTGTGGTGGACAACATGGCGCTGGGGCAGGTTTTCTCCGGGATCTCCGGTTTCCCCCGCCATCGCATTCCACCGATGCTCCATCTCATGTAACATCAGTGTACCGCCTGCGGTGCCGTATGTAGTAAAAGCGGGCGTTAAACACTACACATATTTCCAGAATTCCAGACCATGGAAGGATTGGGACCTACTCAGGTTAAAGAAAATTTCCAAAACCAGTTGAAAATCAAACATGGGGACTATTGGGTTGAGAAGCCAAAGCGCTAAACCATGCGACAGCAAATGCACTCAGTGTAGGAATTTTATGAGAGTGTTTCAATGTGCATTTTGGAGGTGAACGTGTGTAATGTTATTGTGGCATGTATTTGTTATACCGTGAATTGATTTTAATGTTTTAATCCAGAATTGATACTATGAAAACCTTTCTTCGTCTCTGTTAAGTTTTTGTTTAAAGTGTTACTGCTTATCCGAGACTGGTAAGGGTAAAATTACCACTGTAAATATAAATCGAAATTCACAGCACGCTTTAAAAGTAACCTCTCATTCTGCTGCATATATTGCACTAAAATCTAGTACGAAAAATAATATACAGATACAAAGTAACTGTAAAACATATGTGACTACTTGTGTGCATTTCAGCATGGAAGTGTACAGCACCATTTCGTTCGAGTCACAAACTTACACAATTAGGGATCTGCACTGAAAAATATATTTAATAAACTTTATATTTTAAGAAACGGAGAAGGATTTCAGGGTTGTCGGTGTAGTCAATAATCACGGAAACAACACATTTCTTAGTATTAAATCATTTCTATTTTTTAGTTAAGGTACAAAAATATGACGACCCAGTGGCAATGTCAAAGTTTATACCACAACGGTAAGTCCAAAGATATTAGTCATTTCTCACTATGCATTTACAATAGCCAAAGCTAGGCAGGGAGGCAACACTCGAGCTCAATAGGTCCATTAAGTTTTCCAGATTGAGATAATTTTACGCCTATTCATACGCATATGTAAACTTGCAGGCTGGAGGAGCAGCAATTCTCTCCTTAAAGTCCATCTCCAGTACATCGAACCGGATCATTGTATATAACCTACATCAGTATTTGCTTATCGATCTGAAAAACAAAACAACACCCATATTCACGTTACGCAGAGAAAAAGATTGATGGTAGACATCTTAACCCACGTTCACCGACACAACGTATCGCTTCTGGCGATCCTGAAGTGAGAACTCTGCCATATCGAACATGAGAAGCCAGAAAGCAAACACTTCTTAAGAAAGTAACCGAAAGTAAGTGCCATTGGTTTACGACAAAGTGGAACGTTGGGATCTAGTATTGAATATTCAATTCAGCATTTATCTTGGCGTTTCCAAACTAAACCGAACGAATATAGCCTTTTCATATTTCAAAATTTAACTAGTCCGAATTTCGGTTTCGCAGCTTCAAAATTCTCTTAAGTATCATTTCATGCAGCATTAAATATTAGTACAGATTACATTACTTTGTGATTAGGCAGCTCAGGAACCCATGATGTGCCAGCCTCAAAAGTTGTTATTGGAACACAACAGCCACGAAAACAAAAGCATTACTCCTTGCTCTTTATCAGTGACTCTAGCGTAGCTTTCAGGTAATGGGGCAGAGGGCATTTACTTGTGAAAAAAGCGGATAATAACTCCAACCTTGCTCATTTTGCTAGGATCTTAATTGTGCAGTACTTTCAAATGGCTACTGTAAAATCAACAGCTTCCTTTTAACTTACAAATTATTAACTTAGTATTATTAAACACAATGGAATAAAGTTCTCGTCTCATTGCTTATGACATTTAGTTTTGTTTAACTTTATCTGCAATTCTTTGATATTGTCCTGTTCTTTTTTATTATTTAATGCTTCCATGCTCAATCTCACTAACATTAACTTCCCTCTAAAAGTTTTAAGTTGCATACATCCACCAGCGTATTTGCCGTCATGAACTGTTATAAAGGAATGTTGGAACTCGTTAAACAATAAACAAATGACTAAGAAATAGCTTTTCTTATTGCAGTTTCATAAGCCAAAGACACTTTCAACAGTGGTAGGCTATCGTGGAGTATATCGGTATTATTACAAACAGCTACAAAAAGCGGCATGGTGTGTCACCTGCCTTCGGATCCTTCGACAGCGTGAGGCACGCTATCCGCCTATTTCACTCTCATTCTGGAGCGTTTCTTATGCGATTATATTGATGGTAAAAGCTATCTGTATGTGTCACATAGAATCTGAGCAACTGCTTCTATATATTCGTTTAATTTTGTTTCAAAGCACCTTGTATATAAAAGTAACTGTTTGATTGCGTATCTTAGCCACTTTTTGGGGTTCCAAATTCTTGTTAATAGAGACACACATTAATTACACATTTCAACATTTGGTTTTAGGTAAGAGGATACAGTAATTTAAGAGCCTTGTCAATTTGTGGATAGCTATAGGAAACTACACTCTTGGCACTACCACGAAGAAAAGTAAAACGAATATCCACTAACCACATAACCAATTATGTGAATATTCAAAGCTAGAACAATACTTCGCAAATTATTATTTATTTAACATAAACCGAATACTTAAATGAAATCATATTTTTTCTATAGTGAGATTATCTTTCACCATTTACCATTTGTGAACAATCATTCAATTCCATAACGATTAAATATATACATTTTATTTTTCAGCACTGATATACCTAATAGTTATAGGTATTTCAAGAAAAAACAGAGCAAAAGGATTTTCAAGAAGCTCTCCATAGTATTGTTTGGTCTATGGGGAGCTTCTTGAAAAGCTTCCTGCCCAACCCTTTGAAGATGCTGAATTCATCTATCAAGTTGTTCTTGCACCGACTTTTCATTTTTAATTAAGTTGTTGGGATACTTAGGAAGAGCACCCCATTTATCTAAAAGATTCTTTTTCTTTTTATGTTTTTTTGTGTATTTAGTCCCAAATCTTGTATTTCCTACAAAATGTTAACAAAATCCACACACAGTTTACTGTAACAATTGAAAAGAGGAGGCAAGAGTAAGCAGGTTTGTACATTCCATTTTCAATTTGTATTCACTTTTGAAATTATTCCAGTAACCTTATATATTGCTGTAAACAAATGCAGGCTGTATATGAATATCAGGGTTTTAACTCTTTATCATATTTATTAAATTAAAATTATAGTTATAAATGATATGTCAAATCAGAAAGCAACTCAGTTTTGCTTCTTAGCACCAGTACGCATGTGCGTGCAATGTTTCTGCCGCAATCCACTAGAGAGCGGTAGTAGCAAAGATGACGACTGGTAAACAGAAAGCGCTATGTGTTTTGCAGTTTCCAAAGAAGTAATCTGTAGTTACTGTGCAACGTGCGTTTCGTATTAAGTTCGGCTGTGATCCTCTTAGTGATAACATTCGTCGATTCTATTATCGGTTTTAAGATACCGGATGCCTTTGTAAATGGAAGAGTACGGGACGACCAAGACTAAATGAAGAGACTATTGAGCGAGTGAGGGAGTCGTTCACGCGTAGCCCAAAGAAATCAGTTCGGAAGGTTAATCGTGAATTACAAGTTCCTGTGTCCCTATTTGGACACTTCTAAGAAAACACTTACGGCTACGTCCTTACCGTTTACACTTATTACAGGCTCCAAAGCTAACAGACCACGGATTACGTGGCAACTTCGCAAACGACATGTTGTTTTATGACGATGACGATTTTATGGATCGTGCTGTCTTCAGTGATGAATCGACCTTTCACCTTAGTGGACATGTCAACTCTCATAATGTGAGCATCTGGGACTCAGAAAATCCGCAAGAGAAGGTAAAACTGCAACGAGATTCCCCTAAAGTGGATGTTTTTGTACCGTATCCCGGCGAAAATTTTATGGGCCTTCCTTTTTTGGTGAACCTACTGTAACTGTCACTTCTGACCTTTATACACTAGAGCAATGGCTGTTACCTCAGTTGGAAGAAAATGAGCCTGAGAACTTCATTTTCCAGCGAGATAGTGCGCCACCTCACTGGCATAACGAAGTACGCGATTGGTTGAACGTCCCTGATCCCGACCGCTGGATAGGCCGCAGGGGCCCCAATGACAGGGCTTGCTATGCATGCCCTCCAAGTTCTCCTCCCCCCAGGGGCCTACTTCGGTAGGTACGGGCTTGGCGCACCCGGGGTCCCGAGCCAACAGTCTCCCTCGTGTGGGCTCCTCTTCGTGGTTGAGGGAGACGGTCAACAGGCCCACCCACGTGTAGGCCGTACGTGGAGACCCGTGGAGAATGTTTTTAGATTCTTGTCTAGTTTAGAGTTTAGGATTTAGTGAACGAAATTTTTAGTAGGTTTTGATTGATGTTTTTATGTACGTGTATTTTAATAGGTTTTGTTACACTTGTATAGTTTTTTAGAAAGTATTATATCTGGCTTCTGCCATGACTAGTTTCTTAAAGGGCGCTGATGACCTCGTAGTTGAGCGCCCACGTTCTCCTGACCTAACGCCATGCGAATGCCTTTTGAGCTTCATCAAGGATCGTGTTTACGTGCCTCCGCTAACAGTTGACTACCCAGAATTAAGAAACCGGATTGAAGTAGCTGTTGCTTACTACAATTACCGAATGCACACTATACATACATTTGGGAAGAACTCGGCTATAGACTTGAGGTGCGTCGTGTGACAAAAGGTAGTCACATTGAACATTTATAAGCTTCTTAGTAAAACTGTTTGTGTTGCTTTTTCATTTGGCATATAATTTATAACTAAGTTGAATGTAATAAATATTATAAACAGTTAAAACCCCGATATTCATTCATATACACCTGTATATAGAAGCAAACTAAGTGAGGGTATTTAACTAAACATATCTTTCAAAGTTCTGAATAAATAATCTTATTCATAGAATGAATATCCGTAGATAATATATTCTGTTTTCTTATATTCAATTGAAAATTTAACAAAATCTACAGAGATTATATAGAATTCCTTCTTTCACTAGACAAATCTGAAATTGAATAATTTTTCATCTTTAACTTGCAGCATTTTAATGGGATGAAGGTGGAAGCTGATGAATTTCTCACCTTTGGTGACGATCTAGAATTTCCCCTGCAACTCTTGTTCTGGGAGGGCACATCATGCTGGAGCAAAGAGTTCCTTTTCCCAGGGTCGTGGTAAAGGTGCTGAGACAGCTAGTATTACTATTACTGAAGAATGGACAAATAATTATTTTATTTTTCAAACATGAAGATTTAACTCTTCATTAAATATTTTCAGGTTGCGATACCAATTTAAATAATATAAAAGTACGTCTTTTTTCTATGGCATTCTTAAGCATAAAAAGGATATTTTAGGCATATATCAGCTTCCTCTCACATCAGGTTGTCATGGTTACACATTACCTACCTTACATTATTTCTCTGTTTAATTACAAATTTCAATTTCTTTAACTATTCTTTTAAACAACATGAAGTATCTGCTACAAACATTTTTGAGTAACGTTTCCAACGGAGTACAAATTGTACATGTTTGGTATTTTATTAAATGTTACTTGTTTAGATCGAAAATGGGAACCCAGCGGCGCGAACCTAAACTAAGCACTGAGCTTTTTCTGCGAAATTCCAGATACTACATGAAACTTTTAGATCTGTACTAGAGAGGTAAAGCAATTTACAACCGCTGGTTTTCCAAAGGATACATTTTGAATTTCACTCTGCTTAACATAGAATCAATCACGCAGTAAAACGTACGTATGATGTATGCTTCTGCACGAATCGAAATATAATTGCATTACAAGCTCCGGTAACACTGACAAAAAAGTATCTCTTTTTTCTCGCAGCGCTGTGTATCGCATCCTCTGGGGGGAAAAGCTTCATTGGCGAATGTGCACAAATGGTTTGTGTTATGTTTACCTTTCATTTACCTAGTGCACCAGTGTACAGGCATTTCGTTAATACGCTGCAATGAAATTACTGAAAGTTTATACGTCATCTATTGGATATGCAGACTGACATAGACAAGGTAGACTCGCTCTGAGTTGGAAATATTGAAATTTCAATGAACGCTTTTAAATTTAAAATAAAAACATCTCGTTTGTATAATTTTACTGGCTCCACAAATCAGGCTGAAGAGAAAATGTCAATAATGTCATTTATGGAATAATCAAGTGATATGTGTATTTTTATAAAATGTAGAGCAAGAATAAATGATAATTTAACAAAAAGTTATTACTTTTGTAAAATGAAAAATTGAGCAACATTGTGAATATGGGCTAAATTTGTGTGCGTATATGTACTTCTGCATTAAAAGTAACTTACTTATATAAAAATTAATATTTAAGGTGAGATTAAAGGTGTAATCCCGATAATGTTAAATGTCTGTACATAGTAATTCAATGCCCCAAAGTATTTAAGAAATCAAGTTGAAATTCTTACACTACAAGTGCACGCGTACCACCTAGTTAATCAGTATTTAATACGAGGGCTGTTCCATAAAGAATGATCACTTTTTTTTGACAACGTAACTTTACTCATCCTCATTATTTTGATGCTCCTTCTCAAAATAGTCTTCCCTGAATGCGATGCACTTGTGTCAGCGTTTCTGCCAGTCTTCAAAGACATGCTGAAAAGCATCTTTTCTGAGATCCTTCAAAATCGCACCCGCAGCCTTCACTGCTGCTTCTGTATGAGGGATAATGCCACCTATGTAGTTGTTTCTTCAAGTTGGCAAATAGAAAAAAAGGTCACATGGGGCTAAATCCGAACTATAGGGAAGTTGAGGGATGCAACATACTCAGCAACAACATTGACAATATGCGGCCGCGCATTATCGTGGTGTATCATCCAGACCGCTTCATGAAAATGCGGCCTTTTGCGCCTGATATGGACTTGAAATGTTTTCAGAACATCCCTTTAGTATTTTCCAGATATTGATGTGTGTGCAGGTACAACATGCTGATAAACCATTCCATGAATATCAAAGAATGAGATGACCATAAATTTCCTAGCAGAAACAACCACTTTTGCTTTTTTTGGGGGGGGGGGCTGGTGATGAAGGAGATTTCCACACTGAGCTCTCCTGTTTGCTCTCAGGATCAAAATGATGTAGCCAAGTTTCATCAGGAGTGATTACGTTTGAAAGAAACTCCGGATCTTCTTCTAACATCAACTTTAACTGCATGTTACCTCCATTGCAGCAGTAGGCGATACTGAACATGTCTGAACTTGCCTGGTTTTCACAGGCGGACACCAGGAGTACCAAAAATGAAACTACTACGCCGTGCTTGTTTCACATTAAACTAACATAGTATAATAAGATTGAATTTTAGGCGAAAAATTATGAGCGTAAAAATGATCATTCTTTATTGAACAGCTGTCGTATTAAGGTATATAGGGGTTTTCTCCGTTATGTCATCTTATTGCGATTTATCATTTTGTTAAAGATAACAACCGTATTATTAACACTAATCATATTAATGGCTCTATTCAGTTTACAGTGTTACAGTACTTTTGGGTTATGTTTGAAGTGTGAGGGGTTTATAAATTTATAAAAACTGACTATGTAAATATATTTAATAATTTAAATATGTAAAAATGTATGTAATTGTGTGATTGGCCGAAATAATGATATGACGTAATAGACGTAATGTGGTGACGTGCCATTGGATCGGCCAATCACAAAATTAAGTAGAAGTAACGATAGTTACGAGAAGTCAATAATCTTTAAGAGACAGATATGTTCTTCAGTTTTGTTACATTACGAGAAGATAATAATCCTTAGGAGAGTGATATGTTCTTCAGTCTTGTTTAGTTACGAGAAGTCAATAAGAATCTTTAAGAGACAGATATGTTCTTCAGTTTTGTTACATTACGAGAAGATAATAATCCTTAGGAGAGTGATATGTTCTTCAGTCTTGTTTAGTTACGAGAAGTCAATAAGAATCTTTAAGAGACAGATATGTTCTTCAGTTTTGTTACATTACGAGAAGATAATAATCCTTAGGAGAGTGATATGTTCTTCAGTCTTGTTTAGTTACGAGAAGTCAATAAGAATCTTTAAGAGACAGATATGTTCTTCAGTTTTGTTACATTACGAGAAGATAATAATCCTTAGGAGAGTGATATGTTCTTCAGTCTTGTTTAGTTACGAGAAGTCAATAAAAATCTTTAAGAGACAGATATGTTCTTCAGTTTTGTTACATTACGAGAAGATAATAATCCTTAGGAGAGTGATATGTTCTTCAGTCTTGTTTAGTTACGAGAAGTCAATAATAATCTTTAAGAGACAGATATGTTCTTCAGTTTTGTTACATTACGAGAAGATAATAATCCTTAGGAGAGTGATATGTTCTTCAGTCTTGTTTAGTTACGAGAAGTCAATAATAATCTTTAAGAGACAGATATGTTCTTCAGTTTTGTTACATTACGAGAAGATAATAATCCTTAGGAGAGTGATATGTTCTTCAGTCTTGTTTAGTTACGAGAAGTCAATAATAATCTTTAAGAGACAGATATGTTCTTCAGTTTTGTTACATTACGAGAAGATAATAATCCTTAGGAGAGTGATATGTTCTTCAGTCTTGTTTAGTTACGAGAAGTCAATAATAATATTTAAGAGACAGATATGTTCTTCAGTTTTGTTACATTACGAGAAGATAATAATCCTTAGGAGAGTGATATGTTCTTCAGTCTTGTTTAGTTACGAGAAGTCAATAAAAATCTTTAAGAGACAGATATGTTCTTCAGTTTTGTTACATTACGAGAAGATAATAATCCTTAGGAGAGTGATATGTTCTTCAGTCTTGTTTAGTTACGAGAAGTCAATAATAATCTTTAAGAGACAGATATGTTCTTCAGTTTTGTTACATTACGAGAAGATAATAATCCTTAGGAGAGTGATATGTTCTTCAGTCTTGTTTAGTTACGAGAAGTCAATAATAATCTTTAAGAGACAGATATGTTCTTCAGTTTTGTTTCATTACGAGAAGATAATAATCCTTAGGAGAGTGATATGTTCTTCAGTCTTGTTTAGTTACGAGAAGTCAATAATAATCTTTAAGAGACAGATATGTTCTTCAGTTTTGTTACATTACGAGAAGATAATAATCCTTAGGAGAGTGATATGTTCTTCAGTCTTGTTTAGTTACGAGAAGTCAATAATAATCTTTAAGAGACAGATATGTTCTTCAGTTTTGTTACATTACGAGAAGATAATAATCCTTAGGAGAGTGATATGTTCTTCAGTCTTGTTTAGTTACGAGAAGTCAATAAAAATCTTTAAGAGACAGATATGTTATTCAGTTTTGTTACATTACGATGAGTTAATAATCTTGTTATAAAGAGAAAGAGATTTTTGTTGTAACGACGAATGTGACGTATACCGCTGCAAGAACAAAGTAGTTTTAAGCTGTAGTTCGAATCCGTATAAATATAAGCAATAATAGAATTTGACTTCTTTATTCCGAACCACGCCTTGAAACACATATGTCTCATGACTTATTTAGAATTCGATTGATACTTCAAAATAATCATGGAAGTGAACGTACGAACATAATTTTGGAGCTGATGTTGGCGTGGATGCCTTGTACGAGAGGATCCAAGAAAGAAATCACAATTAACATTATCTGATTCAATACTATTGCAACAGGCGGGTATGGAAGTACTTCGACACCTTACCCGACTCTTTAGAGCAAGTCCGGCTTCAGGATATACTCCTAGTGCCTGGAGGCTAGTAAGAGAGGTATCGTCAAGCCAGGAAAGATTAATCATACCATGACAAAGGATGTAAGACCTATCAAACATCACTTTTAATAAAGATGTTAGAAAAATTGGTTGAAAGGCATATAAGAGAAAGAAGGCTAGCGATTGTTCCTTTACACCCGAATAAACATGCCTATCTACGGGGCGTGTCCGTAAAATAATGTCTCCAATTTTATTTATAATAGAAAACATGTTTACCTCGGTTTCCAAATCATCGTCGGTCTGGAAATGTTCGGTCAACATCTTGTCATTCGTGGTCTTACTGACTTCAGGGATAAGTTCACACAGCTCGCGAACTGTCATACGCCGATCTTTAAGCATTTCTTGCTTCACTATTGCAATTGTTTCGGCTGAAACCGAAGGCCGACCAGAACGCTGTTCGTCATGGACGTCTGTCTCTACGTCGGTCTTTGAACTCTCTGACCCACTTTCACACGTTTTTGACGCCCATACACTGTGGCCCATAGACTTCGCATAACTAACGATGAATTTCAGTGGGGGTAGTGCGCTTGGGACTCAAAAAACGGATCACTGCACGCAACTCGCACTTGGCGGCGGAAGTGATAGGAAGCTCCAACGCAAACGGCTGCCCAGTGTAGACTGATGGTTGCAACTGGTTCGTTGTGGTGGGGATTTCAAGGGATGAAACCAAGCTACACGCCAGTGTTGCCGGATCTCGCGTAATACCGTTCGTTACGGCTCCAGCCCCTTGGAGACCTTATTTTTGGACACGCCTCATAAATGGAAATTTATACGAGACAGCCCTTCATCACTCAGTTGGTAAGGTAGCAAAATCATTGCATTACACAGAGAATACGTTTGGAATATTTCTGGATACAGAAGGGGCTTTTAGTAATACGGCTAAGCAACGAACTTTGGAAAATCATAGCATAGACATTAGGTGTAGGTGGATCAAGACTGTAACAAGAAGCTACAAAGTTGTGGCTGCTATATTATTGGAAAATTTGGTAGTTAGTGCTACAATAGGCTTGCACCAGGGGGAGTATTTTACCCATTACTGTGGAATATTGTAGTTATTAATTTCATAGAGGAACTAAACAGTAGGGGATTTATTATCTAGGGTTTGACGATTACTTTGTCATTCTAGTTCTTGGCTAAGATAAAATACTGTTAAAACAATGGCTTAGCAAGCCCTGAATACTGTAGAGAGCTGATGCCAAAAAATATATCTTGGGGTTAATCCCAAAAAGACTGCAGTATTACGATACACATAGAAGTATATTTGGTGAAGTGATGCCGGAGAGCGGTGAAGTGAACTATCTAGGAGTAATACTGCATACTTACTTGGACCCTCACCTAAGAGGAACATATACCAACGTTAAAATGGCACTGATGAATATTAAGAAATCCTTTGATAGTAATTGGGGTTTATGTCCCAAGAGTACCCACTGGATTTATACCACTATAGTGAGGTCCATAGTTGTTATGATTCACTGTCTTGGTGGAAGACAACTGAGCAGGTAGGGTCATCAAGGAAGTGGGAAAGATACAGAGATTAGCCTTTTTAGCCATAACCAGTGCAATTGGTAGCATACCTGCAGACGGAATGGAAACTATGCTGCTTCTGCTCCATTGCACCTATGGGGTTAAAGTGGAGGCGATGACTGTATGTGTGTGTAGTGTTTGTACCCACTTTTACTACATGTGGCAGCGCAGGCGGTGACACTGTTGGTACATGAGATGCACATGGAGCACCGGTGGAATGAGAAGGGGGATACCGGATATCCAGGGGAGAACCCACCCCAGCGCCATGTTGTCCACCACAAGTCTCACTCCATGGATGCCTGGAATTGAACCCGGTCCTTGGTGAGAGCTAAACGGTCTAACAACTTAGTCACGGCGCTGCCACGATGGCAGGTGCATACAGATCAAATACTGGAGGCAACTGGAATCCTACGGGGCATCTGGGACATCATACCTACATATTAGAAGCTTTAAGGATTAATCCTGTTATAAAAATATCAGGGGATTTCATGAAACCATCTCTCCTTAATAAGTCCTTGTGATGGATCTAAAAACAGTGCTAGCACTGGAAGACAGCCCAAGCTGGAAAAGTGGTATCCTTTGGGAACTTTGACCACTGTATTCCAGGCAGAACTGTATGCCATTAGAGCTTGCGTGGAGGAGTGTGTGGACATTTGGATATACTCAGACACGCAGGCAACGCTTCAAGGCACTTTCAGCAACCCTTACCTGTTCAAAGACAGTTGAGTGACGAGTAGCTCTAGAAAGGTTAGGGGAATGTAATAGACCAGGGAGGACAAGTAGTGACGGTGTGACCTCCGCTTCGTCAGCTCTAACCGTCATATATACTCTCGAACGAAAAGCAGGTTAGCATGTGAGGTCACCACACTGATTTCCGCTGCCCAACAGGAAGAAAAGAGGACGCCGGGGTAGCGCGGTGGTTTCGTTCGCGGCTCCCGTTCTAAGGGTCCCGAGTTCGATTCCCGGCTCTGGGGTTGGCGATTTTAAGTCGGCCCTATCCACGCCTTCACCTCTGTCTAGCACACGTGAAGTATCCCCTATGCCCAACGTGGTTCGGAGTCCACGGTAAAAACTGTAGGTCCTCTCACCTCACCGCCATCTTCACTATCACCCTATCATCGGAGGTAATGGACACCGCCCTCTGGGTGCCTCCACCTGAGAAATGGGTCTGGTCATCACTTGGTGGGGTGAGGTTACCCCGAAGGCCAAGGTTGCCATGTGGGGAGTGTTAGTAACTAACTAACAGGAAGGAAAGAGTTTGATATGTTAGGGTTCCGACAGCGTACAAAAGACAAGAAACGTATTGGGTAATAATAGCGTGCACTACTGCATCTTGGGTGTTATGAAATTAATGCTGACTGCTTTAATTACACAATAGCTCACAGTTTATAAACAATTAATATATATATGTATATATATAAGTCAGGCATATTCTAAAGTAAACAAAATAAAAAAATAAAGTAATTTTCTCTGGAAATTATAGGAGACCCACTCTGAACAGAATTATGTGGACATTTTCCGACATCTTCTGTTTTGTTTTTCTTTAACTAGTTTAACAATGTCAGGTCGTAATGTCTTGGGAATTTTTAATCGAAGTCTGTATGTTACATTGTGAATCGACAAGGTACTTCGAGGTTTGGACTTTGCTAATTTCATAACAGAAAACAATTGTTCGCACACATATGTCGAGTCAAACATACAGAATGTCCATGCGGCAAGTGAAATCTGGTTTGGGCAACATTCTTGTACAAATTAGCCAAGTCTTTCTTGTGTGTATATTTGTCCTTCACTAAATCGTCACAATGTAAGTTTAACAGTTCCATTTGGTACGTGGCAGCTACATTGTTGTCATCGAGTGTACTACACCTGACAACCTTCAGATTCTGTACACACAGAACCATTTATATAGGCAACTTGGCGCTACACTGCTCTCGCTTGACGTCACGCGCACTGCAGGCCTTGCTTCCGGCTAAAAGATGTCACAACTTTCGACGCTGTCTTCCTCTGTAATAGACTTACTCTAACATGGGTCCCTGGCCACTCTGCAGACAGACTGGCCAAGAGGTGAGCGCAATCCCCATTTATAGGCCCAGAACTTGTTTTAGATATTACCAAATTAATGGTAAAATCTATTCCAATAAGCTGGATTCAAAGACAGCATATAGAATCCTGGAAAATATCCAGAAACAAAGGGATGGAGATCTAATGAAGCAACTAAATTGTCCTAAAAAGTATTGCAGTATACAAGTTAACTTGGGTGCAAGGGACCAAAAGGGCTCAACCCATTTATTTTCATTCATTCATTCATTCATTCATTCATTCATTCATTCATATAAGTTAACTTGGGAGCAGATGAGACTCATGATGGGCCTGATGATCGTACGTGGGTACTTCAAAAGCACGTGCAAAAAATGGTGGTCTCCCAGAGCGCAATATGTAGGTTGTATGGAATAGAGGAGAAAACTCCTCTTATTTAATATTCCAGTTTGAATAGTAATATTCTTGTATCCAAAAAGAAGCTAATCAATGTACTCCTCAGATTGTGCGCAGGTAAGGATTGCGCCCCTCCTGTTCAGTTCTCCCTAATTAATGTCTAATCTAACACTAATGGAGATGTAGATTACATATGCTTTCAGTTAATTAATCGAATTAAGTTTCTATTTTTTCAGAGTTTTGATACTTGAGTGGCACTTAAGAGATTATTTTACAGTTAAAAGAAAGTACTGAGAGTTTCAGAAATATATAGTGTAATGTTTATTACCTTAATAAGTTAATTGAAGAACTTGCTCCAAATACGGTTTCTATTTCTCTTTATGTTTGGTGTCCTGATATTTTGGTGAAGCTAAATTTGAAAATCTATTCGATAAACAAATTATTATTAAAACTTCACCCACCAAACGCTTATATGAAATGAATATCAGAGGAGGTGATAAAAAGAGGCAAATGTTATGATCGTGATAAGAGGATGAATGTAAGCTAATTAATGATAAGAAATTATTGTTCAGATATTCCTCTATGAATACTTCATAATTTGTTGAATGTTGGCCTATGTAGACAGAAAGAATCGTGTTACACAGATTGCTTCATTCCTTCTCGTCACAGAATTGTGCATATATTGGCTAAAGTTATGATCGTACTGCCATGGTGTAGAAACGCTTGATTACACCTGATGACAGATGTATGAAGCGATCTCAATGAGCATCAGCAGGCTGCTCGCAACCCCATGTTACGAAATTTTGTCTCCAATATATTTGGCGTGACATTAGCAATTTTCTGTCTGATTATTGCTTTGCAGTTACTTATCAAGGACTGCACAGGCATGAAATGCATGGCCTTACATTTCTTCTTGTTGCAGCTCGTTTTCACGTGGAAAAACACCCATATATCCCACTTTTTACGACGGTCTGCGAAGTACTTATTTGGTGAGGGCATGAGTCTATCTTTAACTTTCCCTACTACGTATATTAAATAGGGCACATATTGAGGTCCACACAAAAATTAGATATTTACCCTAAATACATATTTTGGTACCCTAAAAATATTTAAAGGAACCACTGTTTAAAGAAACAAATTTGCCACTCAACAACGAAAAGTCTGACTCACTCTAAAAATTTTTATTAAAATGTTTTAAGATACTTCCCTGAAAATTAAATGAATGTTTAATCGTTTGCGAATAAGTAGGGGCGAACATTTAGGTTGTGTTCATTGGTATTTGTTATAATTGTAGTTATTCTTTTTAATTTATTTTAATTTTATGAAGTAGGAAATCGCTAGTTAATTCTTTCTCTTGCCTATGTAAAATCAGCTAACGACCAGCTTTAAAACATTTGACAATCGCTCACAGCCTACTATATTACTACAATCTCCTCGCTACGTAAAAGAAAAGTGGCAATCAGTAAATTTCTGACATTCTCTTCTCAACTAACATGAACTAGCACTGTAGCACTTCACATGTTTTCTTTGGGTTACAATTTATTTGCTTCTTACTTATTTCAATTAAGGAAGCTTGATATCTGAATACGCTTTGAGGAATTGGGTTGAGATTCATTTTCTTGAATCTCTTTTGTTTGAAGATGCTGAACAGTATACCAAGATTCGTGTTGTAAAACTAATTTTAGAATCAGGGGCTTTGAAGATATGTATCTATTTTTATTGGACTGCAATACTTTCTCCATCCACTATGCTCATCGTAAAGAAATTAAGGTGAGTTTGATATGATATAAAAATTAATAACGATGGATAAAGAAAATGGCGTGGTTGTAACACATCGGATATTTTGTTGTTCGTCCTCATTGTTGACTGCTTTTCGAGAAACAACACTAGAAGTTAAATTGTGAATAAGAGGAGCGTTTGTTGACAGGAACTGCATCAGTGTTTCATACGTGTGTATTTTAGTTTTGTGCTTCTGGAGGTCTGTATTCTGAAAGTGAGTTTTTTTATTACAGAAAGTGTTTGTTACGAAATGTTACAGAAGAAAGTTTGTTTCTTGCTTCTGCACCGTGAACTGTCTTGACAAATTTCCGTTGAGTGCTCTCCAGATGTCCACAACTTTTAAAGAAAGAAACAGCTCAAGATATTTGTTTTATATACTGCATAACATGTATAACATGAAAAACTTGACTTTCAGCAAGAAAAAGGGCAAACAATTTCATTTCTTAAAAGCGAAAGTAAAGAAGCAATTGTGTGCAACGGACTGGTAAACACAGAAAATATATTGTCATTACTGTTAGGGTACAAAAGTGTATATTTGGTCTTTGAGGTCACATGGAAACTACGATATCTTATGCTCTCGTTTATTACCCTTTAATACAAATATGTTATATTGCTACATTTAAATCGCCTAATGGGTTTAATTACCATTTAATAATTGTTTTTATCATTGACGCCATGTAGGTTAAGTTTGCAGATCAGAATCCAATTTGTAAAGCAAACACACTTAACTCATCCAAATTTCTGAACCCAATTTCTGTGGCTTTTTAAAATTATTGATACAGATTATTTTACCTAGTTACTAATAGTCCAAATTAACCTTTTCAGAAACAGCTTTACTGCCCACCTCATTATAGGTACAGGAGTTAGAGCTCATTCAAGCTTTTATTACTATATCAGTACTCTTCCCTTCAATAACGTTTTGTTGTTTAAATAAAATAGTGCTCCATAGGAAGAGATTTAATTAAAATAGGTAATTTATGACCTAAATATGCTGGGATAAATAAAATATTAGGTAATAGTATACTTATGCTTGCCTGTATATGTTTGGTTTCTGTATTGTGTTGCTGAAACGATTGGAAGTCCTTTTGAGTGTCTCTTTTCATGACAGTTCAAGAATCAGTTTGATAGTACAAGCACTTTCAAAAATTTACGGTACAGCGAAGCTTATTTAAAATGAATTGCTTGCTTTAAAAATTATTTCTTAACCCTCGCATGCTATCAGCTCTGGAAAGACGTGTGTCTGTGGTCTTTTTTTACCGCAAAGTGATTCTAACACATATATGGCGATAAACTTTAAAATATTTCTACATAAATATAATTACCTTATTTTGAGACCTAAGCACACATTTTAAATTAAGCTACCTATATGTTATATATAGTTATATATGTATATATGTATATATATTATATGTTGTAAGCTAAATAAGTTATGTACTTACCAAGTCTGAAATATGGAAACATATGTTTCCAAAAATAGGTGTATATATACTATTTTAACACAAAATGTTCATTTACTTCAAACTGTATAATAATACTGTAATTTGTATTATGTGCATTAGTGCATTAACATTTATTAATGCGCATTATTACTTTATAAGAAATCCTGTTTATTAAATAAACTTCTACCAACTCACCACTTGAAATGATGAACACTCATTGCAGAACACTTTTACCCTTGCATGTTCTTTGCAGAAAAATTTGTGACACTCATCACATTGTTTCTTCACTCTCTTGTCCTTTGGCCTTGGACAGGAAGTATATCGTTTACGTTTCATATTTGGAACATCTGCATCCTGGTCTTGTTGCTTGCCATTTCGAAGATCCTTGAAACCAGTTTGAGTTATTGATGAACGAATGCGTTGTTCTGCACTGGGGGAAAGAATTCGTCTCTGTTTGAGCTGTTTTCCCAGTTCTGAGAAAAATTCTCTTCTAGCACTTTTACCCCTCATATGACGTAAAATGTACAGTTCAGGGCCTAAGAATTGAGGCATGCTAAGTCAAGTATTTCAAGAACTAAAGCAAGTAGCAATCTTCTTCCACGTTTCACTGAATAGTGCCCGGCCATCTCATCAACAGTATTGTGACTTTGTGGGTTCGTGAAATTAAAAGTCCAATTGCACAAACTCAAAATGTTCTTTGTTTCCACCGACTTACAGTTAAACACTTGCCAATTATACAGAATTACGTAATGCACGCAATTACGATTCACCAGTTCGTCCGTTACAGTTCCACTGCACGTTCACAGTTACGTACATTCTTCCGATGCACGTACACAGTCTTCTCGTCCGTACACTAGCACGGCGCTCCTACGCGGATCGCCAAGAACTGACTCAACTCACTCACTGCAGCC
Organism: Mantis religiosa; assembly: GCA_030765055.1. Taxonomy (NCBI): domain Eukaryota; kingdom Metazoa; phylum Arthropoda; class Insecta; order Mantodea; family Mantidae; genus Mantis; species Mantis religiosa. The sequence continues at coordinate 17,136,805 of CM060955.1, read as the reverse complement.
CTTTTTATAGGAATATCGCTGTTTCCTCGAAGTCTCTCGTTTCAGTGAATCACCGCGAAGGTTCCAGACGGCAGGGGAAGGGGGATGAGGCGGCCAGCGACAAGTGATACTTCCCTAATCATCCCCTCAGTTAGTGACTGAGATAAATGGGTGGGTGTGGCCCGGAATACTTCATGTCTGATCCCCCTGCCGGCCAGTTCTATAGGGAGTTCCGACGTTCGGGTGACAGTATCAACATCTGACTTTGTTGTGTTGTAGAACATTACCACTTTAGGTTTTTTTAATTTTTCACGTCTTTTTTCACGTCTAACTTCCATAACACACAGTTGCTAACTGGTGTTGGTATTGTGACTGTGGGTTCGTAGAATTAAAAGGCCGAGTTGCAGAAATTAAAAATCTCCTTTATTTTCGTATAAATGCTCTTATAGATTCCAGCAGCATTACGCTACATACATCATCAGTCCACCAAGGTCGATCACAATAACAAACAGTAACAGCAGATTACATCATTAGCTCTCGTTACACAACTGGCTGTCTCTCATTTCACAACTACAACTCCTCACTGTTTACAACTGACTCTCTCTTGGCCAATCGTCGCCTCTTTAAATACCTCACAGATGATTTCTAGATGATTCGTAAATAAACCAGAACGCGAAAAAGCTCTATCAGTCCAGAAGTAACTAGAAATTTCCATTCATCTCAGTTTGTTTGTTTCGGCAGACCCTTATCTGCATGTTATCTTTGTCCGCGGGCTCTCGGTTTTCACACTGTCCTCCTATAAGTTTCTTTTGTGTAAACGAGCCACGCGATCTTAGATACGGGTTCGCGACAGTATTTTAAAGTAGTTTGTTACAACAGTGCATGCATATGTATTGTCCACGAATTTGTAACAACAATGGACATACAAATGTAGGTTCAGAATGTACATTGTTGCTGAATTATAATTATTGTAGTAAATTTGTAATATAACATGGCAAATCACATATTGCATTCCTAGGGTACTTTCTGAACCTGTTACAAAAAGTGCAGATTTCTTTGCTACCGACCGTCATATTACCATAAATATTTTGACCATTTAAAATGTACACAAAAAGCATATCTGGAAGATGAGAAGTTTACCAGCACATTTAAACAGTTGAAACAGCCTTGGGGCCTATAAAGATCCCAGACACCAAGCAAGGGTTAATAGAGTAAGGTTTTGTATTTTTCTAATTTTTATGTGTTACACAAAATTGAAATAAGAGCACCGTGAATTCATTGTCCCAGGAAGAGGAAACTTTATTGACACATTCCTGGGGTCAGATACATCACATGATCACACTGACAGAACCATAGGCACATAGACACAGGCAACAGATCATTCACAATGTCGGCACTAGTACCTTGCATATCCACTTTTCGCAGCAATGCAGGCTGCTATTCTCCCATGGAAACGATCGTAGAGATGCTGGATGTAGTCCTGTGAAACGGCTTGTCATGCCATCATCAGCTGGTACCTCAGTTGGACCAGCGTTCGTGCTGGACGTGCAGACCGCGTTGGGCGACGTTTCATCCAGACCCAAACATGCTCAATGGGGGACAGATCCGGAGATCTTGCTGGGTAGGGTAGTTGACTTACACCTTCTAGAGCACGTTGGGTGGCACGGGATACATGCGGACGTGCATTGTCCTGTTGGAAAAGCAAGTTCCCTTGCCGATTTAGGAATGGCAGAACGATGGATTCGATGACGGTTTGGATGTACCATGCACTATTCAGTGTCTCCTCGACGATCACCAGAGGTTTACGGCCAGTGTAGGAGATCGCTCCCCACACCATGATGCCGGGTGTTAGCCCTGTGTGCCTCGGTCGTATGCAGTCCTGATTGTGGTGCTCACCAGCATGGCGCCAAACACGCATACGACCATCATTGGCACCAAGGCAGAAGCGACTCTCATCGCTGAAGACCACACGTCTCCATTCGTCCCTCCATTCACGCCTGTCGCGACACCACTGGAGGCGGGCTGCACGAAGTTGGGGCGTGAGCGGAAGACGGCCTAACGGTGCGCGGGACCGTAGCCCAGCTTCATGGAGACGGCTGCGAATGGTCCTCGCCGATACCCCAGGAGCAACAGTGTCCCTAATTTGCTGGGAAGTGGCGGTGCGGTCTCCCGCGGCACTGCGTAGGATCCGACGGTCTTGGCGTGCATCCGTGCGTCGCTGCGGTACGGTCTCAGGTCGACGGGCACGTGCGCATTCCGCCGACCACTGGCGACAACATCGATTACTGTGGAGACCTCATGCCCCACGTGTTAAGCAATTCGGCGGTACGTCCACCCGGCCTCCCGCATGCCTACTATACGCCCTCCTCAAAGTCTGTGAACTGCACATACGGTTCACGTCCACGCGGTCGCGACATGCTACCAGTGTTAAAGACTGCGATGGAGCTCCGTATGCCACGGCAAACTGGCTGACACTGACGGCGGTGGTGCCCAAACGCTGCGCAGCTAGCGCCATTCGACGGCCAACACCGCGGTTCCTGGTGTGTCCGCTGTGCCGTGCGTGTGATCATTGCTTGTACAGCCCTCTCGCAGTGTACGGAGCAAGTATGGTGGGTCTGACACACCGGCGTCAATGTGTACTGATTTCCATTTCCAGGAGTGTATTTAAGGTGGCTTGGGACCAGAAAGTTTTCCTTGAAATCTTCATATAACATTTTCGAAATATGCTGAAATTGCCAATAACCAAATTCGTATTCAGTCTGCTTCCTTTCTTACTTTCCGTTTCAACTCTCCCCACCATGCAACAATTTCTAAGTTCTTTTTTTTATTCAAGAGACATCAAAGTATATACGCGCATTTCCTATGAATTATCAAAAAAAGTAAAATTCCATAATCTATTGAATGGTTTTATTTTTTATGCTTCCACAATGATAATGGTTATATTATTTAACTGAAATAAGTGCATAACAGGTGACATGCCGATATGGTTAAGGACTTGAGAAAGATACTCCAAATGATACAGTAAGGACTGTCTTTGTAATTAGTCATAAAATGATTAGTATTGTCTACTGGTGCCAACAATTAGTATCAAAACTGAATAACAGTTATACGGCCCCTGCCCCTTTTAAATTGCGCCGTTATATTTGCTGGTGCATGTAAATAAAATATCGCTCCAAGCTAGCGCATTAATGTTGCAATTATCCAAGCAGTGATAAAACTGCAAGCCACGAAGAAGAGTGAGCATTTTATATTCCAACCTGATTAAGAAATGCAGATGAGAGAGGGGATGGCCATGCATAATGCATCAGTTTATGTCTGCAGCCGGAGAAAGAAGCTGGATAGCTCCGGGCAATTATCTCCATGGCAACAGTAATTGCTGTCGCTATTAGCCGTTCTTTTGTATCTTGTCGCAAGTCGAAATTAACAGCATGTAATAAATTCAAGTCGCTTTTAATTCCACAACTCCAAACAGCAAACTTGCACGCATTTAGTACTTTGCATGTAAGTACAGCCATAACATGGGGTCGCTAATATGGCCCTCGTCTAAGATTGTGTCTGTTTGTTTGATACTAGAAAGTTTACTATTAAATTTACATTTATTGCGTTTATTTTATACATAGATGCATGTCGTATCCACAGACTAATACAAAATATGCTGGAAATAATACCGAGAGTACTTGTAATATAAGCGAATCTAACACAACTGTAAGTATATAGTCCTAAAATAGGTTCCAGGGAGATCTTGTGGAAGATACTTTCTCAGAACAGCGCTTCTTTTGCAGTTATTGCTGATTTTGAGGCAGTCACATAAACATATTAAAAATGTAGCTTCTCTTCATATTGCCTTTATTGATTTTCAGAAGGCAATAAATAGGGCTGTTTTATTGGGAATTCTGGACAAAAGGGGATACCTCGGCATATTATAGACGTTATTAAAGGTAAATATGAGGGGGTGTCATAAAGATTTAATTATCACCCTTTAAAATGTGATAGAGTTTTTGTTGATATGTACTTGTTCTTCTCTACATAGTCACCATCCAGATTTACTGCCCGCCTCGGTAGCGTGGTGGTAGCATGTCTGCCTCACGTTCAAGAGGTCCCAAGTTCGATTCTTGTTCAGGGTGAGTTACCTGGATAAGGTTTTTCCGGGGTTTTCCGTTATCCTGAAAGACGAATGTCGGGTAACTCTAAGCTCCATGGACTCCTGACTCATTTGAGCATCATTTCGCCCATTCCATTCATCGTCCGATATGACTTAACGTTGGAGGACGTAAATTACAAAAAAAAAAAAAAAAAAAAAATCTAGATTTACACATTTTCCCCAGTGATTCTTGACGTTCCGAATACCTTGATTGTAAATGTCTGCAGAACTAGCTTTAAACCTATACAACTTCATTAATGACGTCATTTGTGTTGTCAAATCGGCGACCACGAAACAGATTATTCATTTCCAGAAACAATAAAACATCACTTGTTGCGAGATCGGGCGAATAAGGCGGAAGCTGCAAGGTTTCAGTCACATTCCCATGTTTTGTCAACTGCAACTTGAGATGAATGAGCTGGTACATTGTCAGCCAGAACTCGAACATCTTTGGACAGCATACCGCATCGTTTCTTAATCAGAACTGCTCGTAACTTGTCCAAAAAAGTTGCAGTAGCATCTGCCAGTGATGGCTTGACCCTTGGCAAGATAATCTGTAAGCAATGACTCCAGGACAGTCATAGAAAATTGAAATCATGACCTTCGCAGCTGACGTTTGCACCTTTGCCTTTTTGGCAGGTGGGGGGAATCGACATATATCTATGACATGCTCATGGTTTTAGTTTCTGTATCATTATTATAGATTCAGGATTCATCCATTATTACCAGACAATCAAAAACATCATTTTCATCCTGTTCCAACAGCAACCACATTTGCCACGCCATGTTTGCCTTTGGAAAGGGTTAGCAAATGTGGAACCCACCCTGCAGGTACCTTAGATATGTGCAGTTCGTTATGAATAATTTTCCACAAACTACCATAACTGTGTCTCATTTATGATCATTTCGATGGTCGCTCGTCTGTCTCTGACAGCAACGTCTGTCATTGGCGGTCTACCACCTCTTGGCTCATCTGTCAGGGACATGTGACCAGTTTGAGAATTCGTTTTTCCCCTCACAATAGTGTCATACGATGGGCAATCATTTCCATAAACAGCGGTCACCTCATCAAGGATTTCCCGGGTAGTTTTACCCTTCAAATGCAGGAACTTTATCACTCTACGAGCCTCAATTTTCTCCACCCTACAGCTCAGTCACTTCTGGCACTCACTGTAAAAAAGCAAAAGGACTCAAATCACTGAAACTACCAAAATTATGTCCCGAAGGATTAGTAATGATACTGAAAAATTTTCATCCCTCTAGCATAAAAGCTACGACAATCTCTAGTATATACAAATATTAAGGTTATTATAAACTAATGTTAAACTAAATCGGAAGCAATTACAACAAATGAAGGAGTCAGACAGGGATATAACCTTTCATCCACCTTGTCCAATACACATTTAAATCTTAAATATGAAAAAGGAGGTGCACCCAGGAATAAAACTGAATATATATATATATATATATATATATATATATATATATATATATATATATATATATACAATGTTACACGCAGATGATAGCCTGTCATTACAAAATATTGAAGAGAACGCACATCATCTATCTGGTGAACCTTACTTAAAAATTTATTGAAGAAAAAATGTGACAGCACATAAAGAAAAATACCCAGTTATAACAGAAGTAGATATCTTTCGGAAAAAATAGCTGATAAAAATTCAGGCACTTGAATTATAGGGACTGTGACCTAAGTTTAGACGTCGACAAAGACTTAGAAAATAAAGTAAATACTTACAGCATATACATAAAACTATAATAACAACTTTACAAAACAAGCATACCTGCTTTAACTAATAGATACAAACCAGTAGGGGGAATGACGTTCTAGAAAAAGATGGGAGTAGAAAGAATTCGAAGACGTTGTGGATTTAAGGCCTAATCTTTGAAGTTTGGAAGAAGTGCCAAGCAAAGTGCCAACACACTATCGAAAGTAGGACAATATTTTTATGTTTCACCTCATTTTAGGTATTTTTTGTCAAGAAACTAGTCCATTCAAACTATCCTCTGAACTATCATTTTCTAAAAATTTTGATATTTTCAAAATACATATACTGATTTTGATTAAGATAATGGAGTTTCTATTATCATAAAAATGGTACTAGCCGCTGAAATTCTAATTCTTAGCAAAGTTGAAGCTGATAAAGTGCAATAAATATACAAAATACCACTATAGAAATGTGTAGATCTGTTAAAAGCGCAATTTAGCATTCTTTAGATAACATTTTCTGAAATATATCGTGCTAGTGTTTCAAATACTACCACCTTTTTCTAATTGGGTGCACTTATTGGTTATGCCAGAATTCCTAAGACTTCGGGATATGCAAAAAGATAATTTCTGCAAACATTTATGAAAGAGATGCAATAAGCTTTTAAATGGATAGGATTTACAAGAGCAGAAAGTGTCGTGTAAGTGTAACACATCTAGGTTTTCTCTGCTAATTTTCATTTCAATAACTTTTTTAGTTCAATCTTAGGGATAGCATGGGAATCTCACAAGGAAACTATCGCCATACACCCTGTACATACCTGCAAACTTGGTGGCATTACCTCCGCTGCATGGGCACCAAAACCCAGAGGCCAAAAAGCAAAGCTAGCAAGGTGAAGCCTGATGGTTTGCAAGTGGCTATATGGCAACCCTCTTCACTTCCTGGTGGCTGGGACGTCCAGAGTTTGAACTATTTCCCAGAGTTCAGTGAAATTTAAGGAAATATATACAATATTTATCTAACACATTGACAACCCTTTTGAGTATCACAGACGCAGATTAAAATCTGCTGCCTTCATGCTATATTTTGGTTTTCTATGGTAACTCTTTCCTATTTTTGTGCTCATTACTACCTGCATCCTCTTCCATATTTCATACACCTAGGATGTAAACCATGAATTCATTAACAAAATAATGTCACAAGGTATTCATCCTTTCCCAACCGAATGCCATACATAAGATTCATTTACTTACATACCTTATATTTACCTCTTCCTTTCTTAACAATCTTAACGTTGGATCCTTTGGTGTATTGTACTCAGTGCCACATTACGTAAAATATTAGTTGTTAGAGCTTTGATAGAATAAACATTCATACTTGAAGGTACAGCTGAAGTGAAGGTTTTAAAAATAATTTTAATTTAAAATGGCATTGAACCTCTTTAATTGTTTTCCTCACAGGGAAATGCCCTTTTCTATATAGGTACATAAAGGAGACGTAAACAGTTCCGTCAAGGATAAGGCACACTTGCTTAGCAGTTTAATTATAAGGAAAAAATTGGGATATGATTCATCTTATGGAAATTAGCAAGATATATTTTGAGGTTTGGTACAATAATCTGTAACGATCAAGACCAAAATACCAGGCTTTAAATATATAAGCAAAAATGTAAACAAACATTTATTAAATAATGGAGTACTCAACTGTCTCTCTGGCGATCCGTTGAAAATGCTTTATATATATATATATATATATATATATATATATATATATATACTTAACAAATATATTTAAAATTTAGAGAAGATACTTAATTTCTTGACGTATTTACAAAAGTAATACTAAGATTAATTAACACGACTAAAAATAAAATCGACGTAATTCAATAATGCGAAAGAATACAATTCTGCTTACGTCAAAATGCTAACCGCAGACATTTTCCTACGACTCTCTGCATTTTGCACTTTGTTTTGCTATTTCTTTCTACCTCCCTTCGCTTCTAATATTTCTTTTTCTCCACCTCTTTATCAATCTCCCTTCTCCTTGTCTGTTTCCCATTCCAACAACCTATGCCTCACTTTTTCATTGTGCAACTCCCATGGCATGCGATGTTTTGTAAGCAAGACAAATAATAAAATAAGACCTGAAGCTTTCATGGCGACGAATACGCTCAATTCCTTCTCGGGAAGCAAGCCAGGTGAAAAGACGATTAGATATCAACGTTTCGGGAGTGTACATCTCTTCCATCATCAGGATACTTATAAAATGTTATAACCACAAATGAAATACTGGATATAACACAAATATAAACAAAGACAAAACACTATCAAAATTCCCATTACTGAACAAAAGACTGTTTTCAGTAAATTAAGTGCCAGGTCAGGAGAAGGCGTGAGTATAGAAAATTGTGTCAAAGAAACGTAACTACTTAACTTGATCATCAAGCTGTATTGATCTCTACTTCTTAAATCGACGGATTTCTATTGTTAAGGCCGATTTCCAAGAGGAGCTGAACTGAAATTCAGCATCGCCATTAAGCGTGCTCCTTTCAGAGGAAATGGCCAAAGCCTCCTTAATTCTCTCCTGCCAGTAGCTGTTGCATATTGCCAAGATGGTCATCGCCATAAAATTGGCTCTATGGTCGTTATCAAAACAATGCTCTGCCAGCCCAGACTTCTCAGGTTGCATTAAACGAATGCTACGGTTATGTTCGATTATTCTGGTAGCGATGGTCCTTCCACTTTGTCCTATATATGGTTTGTCGTATATACCTGGCATTTAATTGACTGAAGACATTCTTTTCTTCAGTAACGCGAAGAAAGTGAACAAGATAAATAATAGTGACATAAAGATATCATTTATAGGATTCATTTTATTAGAATTGAGGAATAATCATACCTATCTGGCAGTAGGTTCCTTAAGTTTCTCTATGGAATATATTTCAGAGTACTTAAACATAAGCAAGAAATGCAGATCAATTGTTCACTCACACTAATCTTGCATAGGATAAAAGTTTAAAAGGGTGAAATCAGGATGAAATATTTAATAACATAGCAGGTATTTGAACCACGGATCTCCTGGACTCTCATTCTGTCTCTATCCTTCCTTAAGCAGATATCTCGATTTTTATCTTATTTAACACCTAATTTACATATAGAGAAAGTACTGCATTTTACCCAAATACTTACGGAAATACTCTTATTACATATTGCCTTGTATGTGCAATAGGAATAGTTGAATACAGCCGATTTAAGGACAGTCACTTTTTTAAACGTTGGTTCCTAATTGATAGATTTCAAAACACCATTATTTTACATGACAAGAAAAACAAATAGTTTAGTGTCTTTTATCATTTGAGGAAAGTGTATTTAAATCATGATTCTACTAGAGGTGTTTAACTAGAAAGAAGTATATAACATAAATTGTATACTTTAACGAGATATCCACTTTTGTCCATCTTTTAGGAATTACCAGTTGTGGAAAAGTTATCCAGAATTTCAATGAAGAAAATTCAAAATAAACTTTTTAATTCGCAATATTTTAGCTTAATATAAGACGATCTTAAATATATGGTATGCTATTAAAAATGGTTATACACACTTTTGATAAACTCAAAAACTGAGAGTATTTTCCTTGTGAAGGTTATTTTGTGGCGGGACCACCTACATACGCGCGCAACATATGTAACTATATCTGAGAATAATTATTTGAATTCAGAGAACTTCAAGATGTGTATTTTTCTTGCAACTTCTCTATCAAATATTTGGGTAATATTCAGTACGTTCCCTTCATTCTATGTACATATTAGGTAAATTAAAATAAAATAAGTAGGTTTTATAAGAACTGAATACTGAAAAATATTAAGCAACTGAATTTATAAGATTTATAACCAACTATTTAATGAAAAAATAATGCTCTTTATTTGACTCTACAGCAATTAAGTTACAGAAAATTAATAATAACAAATCGTCCATATAGAAAATAATATATATTGAAAACAACATCCATAAACACATTTAAAGGACAACAAAATAAAATGTCTCTCTAATTCAGAAACGTTGTCAACTGTTTATATAACTAGTAACCCGCTTAAATTGAAATAATTGAAATCCACTTGTTTACGTACTCCAAAGCCCACGAGCTCTTTGCACTGCGAGAATAAATAACAAAACAAATGAATGGCATTTTCTCTGAGTAATACCCACCAATGTCCCATTATTTGGTTAGGTCTATTTGCCGTAGGTTATTTACTTCGTGAGTAGTAAATCAAAAGGTCACGAGGTTCATAAAGTTGTCAATATCGTATTTCATGTCAAAGTGTGTTCGAGTGGCAAATGACGCCTCTCTACAGATGAATGATAAATTGCAGTGTATACGAGGTCAAGTACAAGATTTGTGACTTAAAGTTTGATGTATTAATGTCATACGTCCCTCTCTTCTCAATTTTCTACTAACTGTTTTAAAAAGAGTATTTTATTTTATGTAATTTACTTTAGCAAACTTGCGGTACACTTTTTATTGTAGGTTTGTTTAAACGAGGATTACATCTTCTGTATGTAAATATTTCTTACGAGTTATCAGTTGTACAGGTCATTCAAAACTAGTTGAAATTTACAGTCTATTCACAAAAATACAAGATATACACTATACTTAGCATGCCAATTAATATATTGAAATAATTAAAATATTTATATGATCAAATGTACAATAATTTTTAATATAAACGGGATTTTGGGGACCGGAAATTCTCGAAATGTTTTGTATCACATCTTTGGGAGAGGAAGAACTTAAATGCAACGATATTTATTTAATTTAATGTTTTACCTTTATTCTCACAGTCACCATTTTTCTAAATATACTTTTATTGGATATAGAAATCCTTAAAATGTGTGCTAGATGAAATCTTTTTATTTAACTTTTGGGTGAAAGTACACTAAAATTTAACTTCTAAGGATTTTTAAAGTAATTTTTGTGTAGTTTCTACCTAAGCAGTCCCTGTATTGTGACAAGATGCGCTCGGGGCTCTAATGAAATGACGGTAATTACACAAGTAATTACTCGTGGATGAGTGTGATTCAAGAGTAATTAATATTTTCTGGTGGACTGTTTCTCTTTAACGTACCTTAAATTCCACCTAAGTTGAAATATCCACAATTTAAATGTACAGCTATAAAGGCGCAAAATTAACTAGCATTTCGGTTCCCCAGAAAATAGCTAACCGGATATCATCCATATCTGGCCCATGACTGCCTTCTGACGAGAAAATGTATTCGGGTTGATGTATTATCTGGTCGAGAAACAGGTCACTGCACCTCACGCTGCTCACGGTATCATCTCTGTAAATATAACATCTACTTTAAATAACTTGTCCTGAGGTAACACTAGAGTTTTAGTTAGTTGATGGAAACTAATCATTTCTTCATTCTAGCCGTATATAGGCTAAGGTTTTTGATAGACTCAACAAGAAAAATGCAATGCCACGACCGGGATTCGAACCACAGATCTCCTGGTTTCCGTCCAGTGGCTCTTATCCATTGATTCTACCATGGCCAATTTGCCGTCATGACCTTAAATTTCCATTTGACTCATATTTCCCCGTTAAACCACTAGGAGCTCTCGTATCAGAGATACACCGTTTGTGGCGACTTACTGTCGTAAGTACTTCAGTCCCAGGCTTCATTATGTAACTGATTATTTTAGTTAATTGATGGAAATAAATCATTTATTCTTACTAGCCGTATAGGCTAACGTTTTTGATAGTCAACGTGAAAAATTCCGTGCCATGGTAGCTCACTGGGTAAGAGCGACTGGATGGTAACCAGAGTTCCGTGGTTCAAATCCTGGTCGTGATATTCAATTTTTCATTTTGACTCTATCAAAATCCTTAGTTCACGACTAGTGTGAAGAAATGATTAATTTCCATCAATTAACTTAAACAGTAAGAGTTAAATGATGAACCCTGGGACTGAAGTACTTACGATAGTAAGTGGCCACAAACGGTGTATCTCGAATGCGAGAGCCCTTAGTGGCTTGCCGAGAAAATGGAGAATTTAGTGTCATGACAGGGAGTTGGCCATGGTAGATCAATGGGTAAGAGTAACTGGACGGAAACCAGGAGATCCGTGGTTCAAATCCCGCCCGTGACATTGAATTTTTCATGTTGTCTCTGTCAACACTACAGTTGTCACGAATTTGAAAATTTTGTTATTAGAAGTAGTATTTTCATAGCAACGTTCAAAATCGAAGGCTGCATAAGCCTGAAATCTACTATGTTTAACAAACCCCCTGCCCTAAATCTAGCCTAAAGTATAATTTTATATAAGATGTTGTGCTGAAGAAATAAAGGATAGGGTGAGCCCTACTATCTAACGTGGTATGTCATCAAAATATGCACATGCAGATAAATGTTACCACATGGCAGTGTAACATGAAAATACTGACTTAATGTTTAATCACCAAGGTTACTTCTCGAGTAATTTAAAACTGAAATGTTAGCTGTTATAAATGTTTATATGTCCACTTGCTATGTGAGGAACGTAGAGCGAAGAAATGAACTTGAATAGTGTAGGTATTTGACCAGGAGACGTCTGTGCGGTGTTCTCTCTGAAGGGTAAGAGGAGATAGCTACAATGGCGGCTCTTGACGACGTCATAAATACATCTACCGTTTCATAAATACATCGGACAATGTCACTATTCCAGTATTGCTTGCACAAGAGCTTATGCTTAGAAAGAAGCCTGAGACTTGTTGATATGTTGAACCTCTGGCCGTAATATTTCTCAAATAACGCTATAATTGTTGAAATCACATTCCATAGAGAAATATTCGCGTGAGAGCAAAAAAGTGCAAAAATGACATTTTTATGATGCTAGTTTAGCCCATTTATATTATCTGTGTCGACCACGTCTTCCTCTTCTAAGTTATGTCAGAAAACCTAGACTTAAGCGGTTGGAGAATACTGAAAGAGAAATGAGGTAACTAGGTCCGGAGGAACTCTAAATATAGGATGATCCTTTTACATTGTAACCCTATTTTTAAATGTGATGTTTTCTAGAGGTTTATAACAGCTGTTAGCCGCTAATTGGCACAAAAGGATACAAAGTATTCGGTTATTTTGAAATAAAGGTAATAAAATTTCAATTTATTTTTCGAAATATTAAATAATTTGTACATTTTTAGTTTCCTTGGTATAACGTCAAAATTAAAACAATTACTGTGAAAGGAAGGTTCATTATGTTATCAAGAAGGCACACAAATTAATCAGTTCCAAATTTACATGTTTTTATGTTTGCAAATAGGTGTACGATTGGGAAGTTCCGAAGTAAAAAATGTCTACTAAGTTGCAGCCTAAAGCACCCTCTACATGTTGGAGTTGTCTGCGATCAGTTAAATGCCCCAACTCACATAAAATCTGTACGACTATCGATGTTTAACTCTTCTTTTCTCTATAGGTTTTACTACATTCCTGTTCTACTCGTGAAAAGTTTATAATGAAGTTCCTATGCGAAACAGAAATACAAATTTACACAGATAAAATCCCTTGACATCTCACTGAGTGTAAAACTTGATTTGCACAACATAATGACGATCTTTAAGCTGTTCTACTTATTACAGGATATTTTCGACCAGCTAATTTTCAACATTAATAATTGGCAACCTATTGTCGATGTCACCATTCCTTAGTCATATTCACAGAGGGACATATAGGTCAGAGGAAGACAGTTACGAGAGTTGTATTTCAGGCGGGAGCGAGGTCTGCAGTGCGTGTGACGTCAGGCAAGAGCTGTGTAGTGCCAAGCTGCCTATATAAATGGCGCTGTGAGTACAGATTCTGAGGGTTCAGTCAGGTATATCACACTCTATGATAACAATGTAGTTGCCAGGTACCTAATGAAACTACGAGGGCTGTTCAATAAAGAATAATCATATTTTTTTGACAACGTACCTTTACTCATCCTATTAATTTTGATGATCCTTCTCAAAATAGTTTCCCCTGAATACGATGCACTTGTCCCAGCGTTTCTGCCTGTCTTCAAAGATATGCTGGAAACCACTTTTTGAGAGATCCTTCAAAATAGCCGCCACAGCCTTCACCACTGCTGCTGATGATGGATAATACCTCCCACGAAGGGATTCCTTCCAGTTAGGGAATAGAAAAATGTCACATGGGGCTAAACACGGACTATAGGTAGGGTGAGTGATGCACTTCATGTTGATATTTGCAAGATATTCAGCAACGCATTATCGTGATGCAGCATCCCGCCTGCTTCGCGGAAATGTGACCTTTTGCGCCTGATATGGACTTGCAATCTTTTCAGGACATCCCTGTAGTATTGTCCAGTTAATGATGTGTGTGTGTAGGTACAACATGCTGATATACCATTCCATGAATATCAATGAATGAGATGATCATAAGTTTCCCAGCAGAAGGAAACACTTTTGCTTTTTTGTGTGTTGGTGATGGAGATATCCACAGTCAGCTTTGCTGCTTTTGCTCTCAGGATTAAAATGATGTAGCCAAGTTTCATCAGCAGTGATAACGTTTGATAAATCTCCGGATCTTCCTCTAACATCAGCTTTAACTGCATGCAGACCTGCACGCGAATGCTCTTTTGTTCGGGAATCAAGAGTCTTGGTAACCATCGCGCACAAACACGTCCCATGAGTAATGTTTCGGTCACCAAAATGTAGGTGGCACCCAATGAAATGTTCAGTATTTCAGAAAGTGATCTTAAGGTAATTCGTTGATCCTGTCACATGATGCTTCCTTCCGTAAGAGCAGTAACTGGTGCACCGAGTCCACCTTCCTTTGAAATTGATTTTCTGCCCTCTTTAAACATTTTAAACCACCTTCGAGCTGTGCTGTAGGGAAGAAGAGACTCCAGAGTCCTCAACTGAAGAGTTGATGAGACGAAAGCAGAATTTCAAAAGCCGCACATTGTTCCTCACGTTTTACCTCCATTGGATTGTTGGCGATACTGAACATGTCTGAACTTGTCTGGTTTTACAGGCGGGAGCCAGGAGTACCAACAATGAAACTACTATGGCGTGTTTGTTTCACATTAAGCTAACAGAAAAGAATAAGTTTGAAGTTTAGGGCGAAAAATTATGACCGTAAAAAATTATGATATTTTTTATTGAACAGCCCTCGTATTAAACTTACAGTGTGACGATTTATTGAAGGACAAATATACACACTAAAAAGACTTGGCTTATGTTTACAAGAATGTACCTCAAACCAGATTTCCGAGGTTGTATTCACTTGCCGCACGGACACTGTATATTTGGCTCGACATGTGTGCCTACAATTCTTTTTCTGTTATGAAATTAGCCAAGTCGAAACGTCTAAGCACCTTGTCGGTTCACAGGCTTACAGCCTTCGATTAGTAGTTTCCTAGACATTATGTCCTGGCATTGATAGTTAAAACAAAACGGAACAGAAAGTGTCGCAAAATGTCCAGGTAATTCTGTTCTGAGTGGGTCTCCTCTAATTTGCAGAGAAAATTACTTTGTTTTATTTCATTTATTTCATAACATGCCTGACCTTCAGATAAACTACGAGTTGAAGTTTTATATATTTTCTCATAGCACAGAGCCAAATGTAATTGTCTATGAACTGTGACCAATTGTGTAATTAAATCAGTCGGCATTAATATTACAACATCCAAGATGTAAGTTGTACGTATGATTAATACTAGATACGTTTCCTGTCTTTCCTACGCTGTCGGGACCCCAAAACATCAAACTATTTGGTACATAAGTGAATCGAGAATATATTGACACATTGCTTCACTCACACTGTTTATTCACAGTACATGTTTCAAGATCTCTTGCTCCTATCCTCAGCTGATACTCGATTAGTGTAAGTTGTAGTGATTTCTTCTTTCTCCGTATTGTCAATAGATGGCGTGATGTACTTGTCAAAGGTGTCCGGTGGTGGAGTTTCAAAATTCATGACTCTATGACGATTTTTGTTAATGAAGACTTTTTCCCATACGGAAAGGTCTATGGGGTGATTAACGTATTTTATTAGAGATGTTTCCAACAACGTTAATCACCCCATAGACCTTTCCGTATGGGAAAAAATCTTCATTAACAAAAATCGTCATAGTCATGAATTTTGAAACTCCACCACCGGATATCTTTGACAAGTACATCACGCCATCTATTGACAATACGGAGAAAGAGGAAACCACTACAACTTACAGTAATCGAGTATCAGCTGATGATAGGAGTAAGAGCTCTTGAAACATGTCCTGTGAATAAACAGTGTGGGAGCCCGCCTTGGTAGCGTGGTGGTAGCATGTCTGCCTCACGTTCAAGAGGTCCCGAGCTCGAATCTCGGTCAGGGTGAGTTACCTGGATAGGGTTTTTCCCAGGGTTTTCCCTTATCCTGTAAGACGAATGTCGGGTAACTCTAAGCTCCATGGACCCCGGACCTATTTGAGCATCATTTCATCCATTCCATTCATTGTCCGATATGACTTAACGTTGGAGGACGTAAATTACAAAAAAAAAAAAAAAAAAAAAAAAAACAGTGTGAGTGAAGCAATGTGTCAATATATTCTCGATTCACTTATGTACTAATTTGTGCTTCACTGTCCCTACGCTTCTTTCAAGTTTACACTTTGATCAAACTATTTCCTTAATCTTAGGTAGCAGAAGTCACCACGGTGACGTCACATGCTAACCTGCCCTTCGTTCAGGAGCATATTTGACGGTTATAGCTGACGGAGCTGTCGTCACACCGCCACTATCTGTCTTCCCCTGATATAGTTAGCATTTAAGTCGAACAGTTTAATCATTTATTTATTATTTTGCAAGTATGTTATTGGCATGCAGAAAGCACACCTGAAGTAAAGTAATTGAAGACATCCTGGAGACCAGAAAGAAGAAAGGGAAAATAGAGGTTGGAAAATCACAGTAGCTCAAACTGATTTCTTCTACCATTTGCACCTCTCTTTCTATTCAAAGATTGAAGGATTCAAGTGATTATAGAGTGAACAAAATGTTTCCTCCTTTTTAACTCCCGTTTTTCTTCCTTCCCTTCTGGAATCCATTAAGAAGTTACTTTCAAATTGGTTCGAGATTCTTTCAGTGCGCTTTCTTGCCTGCTAATGCAGCGTATACAAAACTAGATGGACCTGAACAAGCATTTTTCGTTTGACAAGAAGGAAATTTGCGATGAACAAAGACTTTCTTTTTTGACATGCTAATGAATCTAGAAGTGATTTTCTTCTCTCTGTGCTCATTAATGGCCTTTCTTTCTTGCCCTTAGACACGGGATCTTATGAGATGGATTTCGATTACAGCACGTTTGGTCTCTTACCAGATAGCTGAACGTTTAGATACCTAAATGGAGTGTGACCAGTTCAAAGTAATCAGATTATTTGAATGATAATCTAGTATAACTTTTATATAGCATCTCTAATGATTCTCCAACAACATCTTATAAATGTAAATTTAATTCAGGAATTAATCCTTTTAAATAATTTACTCCGGTATACTTAGAATAGTAAGTAGAACTCTTAAGGTGTTTTACCGGGAAAATATAATGAGTCAATTGGAGAAAGTAAGGGCACTGAGAGGTGGATAGGTTTCAGAATATCCATTTTTGTTTAACTTTAAAAATTATATAATTATTAAGCTTTGAAATTATATATATATATATATATAACATGGGTTGTCAGCTAGTAGTAAAGTCCCTTAATTCGTCAATTTAACATGGCGGCGTAATGATACGCCCACTTCCTGATAATGGTGCTTAATCTTTGATAGTGATTTCCCAAAATCTTGATTTTTCATACTTTAGGTGCATGTTTCTCAAGAACTATAAAAGATATTGACACAAAATTTGTATTGGTTATTTGTCAATGTTCCATGAATACTTTCGGCTAACATTTATATTCATATGGTTTATAAAATAGAGGAAAACAAGTATGCAGTCTTTGAAAATGTTATCTACCTTTTTTTTCTCAGAACTAATTTATTTTTCATGTGCATAGTATAAACTATATGTGATTTGCATGTATCCGATATTGTAAAACTGTATCTTAGGTTATTAAGGATAAAACTTGGTGCATGTAGCTTTAAAGTCCTACAAGTAAAGTGCACCTGAAATATAAAGTGCAATATATTATTCGGGACACACGGTGTGATTTATGCCCCTTTTGCATGGACCTATGTGAACGTAATTTAAATATTACACAGTGGTTAAATGCACACGTCCTTATAAAATAATCATACCGAATTTCAATTTCTGAGCATGTTTACTTTTCTATATATTCAAATTTTAATATTGGTAAAAATAGGCCTTGTCTGGGTAAACATAACCTCTCAGTGCCGTCAATGTCGCGTCGGCATGGTAGGTCAAGAGGTTAGAGCGACTGGACGGAAACCAGGCAGTCCTTGGTTCAAATCCCGGCCGTGGCATTGAATTTTTCCGCTGGCTCTAATTAATTAAAATGGTTTAAGCTTACTTACCTCTCTGCTTCACATTGTGGCGATAGCCCGCCTCGGTAGCGTGGTGGTAGCATGTCTGCCTCACGTTCAAGCGGTCCCGAGTTCGAATATCGGTCAGGGTGAGTTACCTGGATAAGGCTTTTTCCGGGGTTTTCCCTTATCCTGCAAGACGAATGTCGGGTAACTCTAAGCTCCATGGACCCTGGGCTCATTTGAGCATCGTTTCACCCATTCCATTCATCGTCCGATATGACAACGTTGGAGGACGTAAATTACAAATATATATATATATATATATATATATATATATATATATATATATATATATATAGCGATATTTCCACCTGCCCACTATTCTATAAATTATTAGATGTTATTAGTTCAAGAATTATTTACTATTATATAAACAGTTAACGCAATAGCAAACATCTGTGATTTTTATAATAGTATTTGTAAGAAGGTATCCTAGGTCTAAACGATTTATAAAATCTTGTAGACAATAAAGAGGCTTAGTTTCTCCGGGATGTCTGCTTGGTTTCAGCGCAGGTAACGGGACAGCTTCCGCTGTTGCTACCCCTTAGCGTGTTCATAAGGGTTATTGGTCCTCCCCTTTGTTTAGCTAAACAAAGCAATGTAACGTTTCTGGGGAGTTTTAGAAAAGGGAGTGTTGTAGACTCGAGGCAGTCTGGCGAAGTCTAGATTAGGAAGAAGTGGTAGGTCGTAGCAGCATCAAGGTACGTTAAGAAATTTGCATTGTGAAGCGCAAAGCGCAGCCGTCATTAATTAGAGTTTTCTCTAATTAATATAATTATTTTAAGGCTTTGAGTATATACATATAGTTATGAGTACATTCCACGAGTGACGCCTAAATGAATAAAACCTGCAGACATAGGGATAACTCCACGCCGGAACAAAAGAGTAGATGACTTTGTTGTTCAAGAAGCCTGAGAAAAATCCAAATTCCTAGTCCAACCACATCACCTACTCCATAGTTCAGTGGCGATATAGATACTCTTCGAGGCGGACCCTAAGATAATTGTGCCTCCTCAGCCACAACAACGACGAGTACAATGAAGTCAACAGATTGTTTCACTTTCTTCTCGGGTAGCCAACCAGGTGAAAAGATGATTAGATATCATAGTTTCGGTAGTATGCATCTCCCCCATCATCACGATATTTATAAAATGTTATAACCACAAATGAAATACTGGATATAACAGAAATATAAACAAAGACAAAACACTATCAAATTTCTCATTACTGAATAAAAGACTGTTTCCAGCAAATTAAATACCAGGTTAGGAAATGGGGTGAGTATAGAAAATTTGTCAAAGAAACGTAATTCTTAACTTGATTATCAAGCTGTATTGACCTTTGCTTCTTAATTCGAGAGATTTCCATTTTAAGGCCGGTTTCCAAGAGGAGCTGAACGGAAATCCAGCATCACGATTAAGTGTGCTCCTTTCAGATAAAATCGCCAAAGCCTCCTTAATACTCCGCTCCCAGTAACTGTTGTGTTTTGCCAAGATGGTCATCTCCCGAAAATTGGCTCTATGGTCGTTATCAAAACAATGCTCTGCCAGCCCAGACTTCTCGGGTTGCATTAAACGAATTCTCCGTTCATGTTCGATTATTCTAGTAGCGATGGTCCTTCCGGTTTGCGCTATATACGGTGTCTCACATTCACAGGGAATGCAGTACACTCCCGGAACTTGTAAATGCAGTTCGTCTTTCACTGGCCTCAACAGATGTTTAATCCTCGGATGTGGCTTGTGGATGGTCCTGATGTAGTAGTTGGCGAGAATTCTGCCGGATAGATTGCCGGTAAACGGGATGCAGGCTGTAGCGGTAGGCTTATCTGACGCTTGCTGTATTACAGGTTTCCCTTTCCAAGCTTTGCTGATCGAGGCTTCAACGTCATATTCGGAGTAGCCGTTTTCACGGAAAGTGACTCTCAGGTACTGTAATTCTTGTTTTAAGTGGCTGAAATCAGATATAGACAAAGCTCTGTGGGCCAGTGGTTTGAGAACTCCCAGTCATTGAGTCTTATGATAGAAACTATGAGTGGTCAGTAAGTGTAGGCTTGCGATATGCAGTATTTCCCGGTGTACCTTTGCTGTTTTTTGAAACAAGAATGTCCAGGAATGGAAGAGTTCCATCTTCCTCCACTTCCATGGTAAACTGTATTTGAGGTCGAAGGCTGTTGAGCACGCAGCCAATTTTCGGGAGACGACCAACTTGGCAAAATGCAACACTTACTGGGAGCTGAGAATTAAGGAGGCTTTAGCGATTTCCTCTGAAAGAAGCACGCTTAATCGTGATGCTGGATTTCAGTTCAGCTCCTCTTGGAAACCGACCTTAAAAATGGAAATTCATCGAATTAAGAAGCAAAGATCAATACAGCTTGAGAATCAAGTTAAGTAGTTACGTTTCTTTGACACAGTTTTCTATACTCACGCCATCTCCTGAACTGGCATTTAATTTACTGAAAACAGTCTTTTGTTCAGTCGTGCGAATTTTGATAGTATTTTGTTTTTGTCAGTAGTTCATTTGTTGTCATAACATTTTATAAATATCCTGATGATGGGAGAGATGTACACTCCCGAAACGTTGATATCTAATCATCTTTTCACCTAGCTGGCTGCCCGAAATGAAAGTGAACGTATTCGTCGCCAGCAAAGCTTCAGATATTATTAAGATTCTCGTTTCGAAGCCCGACGGCGCGTGGGACCTTAGAGATAACGCGACATTTGCAGAAATGTTTATATTATACCTATATGTCCTTGGAAATACAATGCAAACAGAGAAATCTAATGAACTTAAAGAATAATCGAATCTTTTAAGATCTGGTTGCTATGTGATGGACTTCGTTTTAAGAAAAAATTATATATTACCAAACTTAAAAACAGGGAGTATATCTTAAATGTTTTACTGTGGACATATTTTGCGGTAAATACATATACTTTTTGCTTATTAAAAGTTTGCGTATAAATGTGAAGGTCCTCCGGGATGAAATTTCACATGCTGCACAGGAAATGATAGATAACCTGTCCAAAAATGTGGGTGCTCCACTGAACATCCATTTTTTCCAAGAAAAATACCAGTGTTGTCACATTTAATTGAAGCACGTGAAACTAAAAATATTCCCATTAAAAAGCGCAAGTCCATGTAGCGAGAGAAACACATTCTGTTATCTCGGATGCTATCTTATATGTTATATTTCAACATTTCGTTCTTGAAGGGCAGAGTGACGGACACTTAGCCTTTATCGTAGAAACCCAGCTGGACGTTTACAAAATATTATGAAATCGGACATATGCGGCGAAATCCCGACGTATGATCCACATATCCACGCGACAGCATGGAGAGTTTTAAGAGAAGCACAGAATTTTAGAAAAAAATAACCTGTTTTAAAGACTTAGGGGAATGCAGCACCGAAATTTGCTAAAACATGGGAAAAAATAATTTTTTTTTGCTTTTGAACTAATAAAATACTTTGAACCTTATAGTGTCATGATCCAACTAAATTTATGAGTTTCAGGTATTTAAATACAATCACATGACATTTTAAATGCCCGTACGCACGTGCCTGCCGGCCCTGGGATTTGCAGAATTCTGTCATTAGTTTGATTGAATGTACTAAATTAATACATTTGAAATTAGCGGGCAAAGTTTCTGGTGGAATTTTGTGTTGGTATGATGGTTATTTCTTTCAATATGTGGCTACATGGAAACAAAACACTGGCTGCAAACATTTAAAGCAAATAGTAATGTTTATATTTTGATTTTGTGTGAGTTTCTAGCTTGGTCGTGATTTTCTTGTGTTTATCGTTAAACTATATACTGTTTGTATATAATTATTGAGTTTTAGTGTGTAGTTTAACATTCCTAAAGGTGGTTTATACATCTAAACGTCTATATAACTGTTATATAGGTTATAGGTGAAACATTTTTTTTAAAACAACAGACCCTTTGGTGACTGTGTACATAGTTAGGATCATGAATAGGATACACGATGCACGTATGAAAGGCAAAAGACTCTCTAAACGTTCTAAATAGGGATCAGACTTAGTAAATAAACCTTGGAAACCTAATGTGGATAATAGTGAATTCCATTGTACATATGCTACAACTACTGAAACGCCCGCCTCGGTAGCGTGGTGGTAGCGTGTCTGCCTCACGTTCAAGAGGTCCCGAGTTCGAATCTCGGTCAGGATGAGTTACCTGGATTAGGTTTTATCCGGGGTTTCCCCTTATCCTGAAAGACGAATGTCGGGTAACTCTAATCTCTATGGACCCCGGACACATTTGAGCATCATTTCACCCATTCCACTCATCGTCCGATATGACTTAACGTTGGAGGACGTAAATTACAAAAAAAAAAACCTAGTGAGACTGTGTGAACCTGCTCCTGAATGTGCAAATGAACCAGGACCTTCCAGATTATCTGTCAGTCAAAAGATCACTGTAGCAAATTTTGAGGCTGCAGTAAGGCTAGATAGACATCAAGCTGACTTTTCTATAGTGCATAACAGCTGTATGAAGGTATGAATGTACTTACTGTGGCAAAGCAACCCTGCATGCAGAGACTGTAGATCATTTAGGGTTTGCATTCACTATTAGAGTGAAATGTAGAAGCTGTGAATGCTTGATAAAGGACATTCCATTAAGCCCACACATCACTGAGTGAAACTTCAAAAGCACCATTTGATGTAAACCGTAGAATGCTAGCCTCATTCTTGAGCCTTGGTAAGGGGCATGCTAGTATGCAGAAATATTGTATGGGATTGGGGATGACCTTCATGTCATTTACTACATATAGGAAGCATTTCAGTAAATTATATAATGAAAACATTGTTCTGAATAAAGGGGTCCTTAGTAAAACCCATGCTATCATTAGGAAAGCTCATATGGATTGCGACCCATCATTAAAACAAGATGGCATAATTGACATTGCTGTATCATGAGATGGCACATGGATAAAGAAAGGCCATTCATCCCTGTATGGCATGGGCATTGTTATAGATATTATGACAGGGTTAGTAGTAGACTATGAAATTCTATCAAAATGCTGATCTCTTTGTTATCAATATATAAAGAAAATATCCAGCATCCAATACACAGTGTGGCATCAGGAACACATTGCAAGTGGCAATTTCAAGATTAATTTTCGTGGTTCTTGCAATGCCATGGAAGCAGCTGCAGCTGAAATTTAAAGGAAAAGGTCCATAGAGCACGCAAAGTTTAGGTACACCACTGTACTAGCAGATGAAGATGCGAAAACTTTTAAACACCTTTCAGACTTTTGAGTATATGGGATCGAACCTGAAAACTAAATCAGAAAGAGGAATGCATAAATCACATTGCCAAAAGGATTATTAAAGACCTCCAGAGTACAGTGGATGATTGGAAGAAGAAAAATGTAACACTTGGTGGCAAGTCACATGGCAGATGTAATTGCTCGACTCCAAATATATTACAGAAGTGCAATTACAAAAAACATTCCTGATGTATCTGCAAAGAAACAAACTATTTATGCCACTTTACGTCATTGTAGTTCAAGTGATAGCAATACCAGATGCATACCAGATGCCCTACTGGACCCACATCTTTGTTTTTATAATAAAGCTATAGCAAATAGGGAAGAAACACCTAAACATAACAACACAACAATGAGAACATACCTGAGGCCTGATGTAACAAAACTAAGGCCTGTGTACCAAAGACTGGCATCAGATGAAATTCTAAGGAGATGTACATTGGGTAAGACACAAAATGCAAATGAAAATTTACATAGCATGATATGGCTTAAATGCCCAAAAGAAGTATTTGAGTAAAATAAGAGACTTCAAATTGCTATGACATCAGCCATCAGTGAATTTAATTTTAGTTGTTCTGCCTCACTCAAGCTGCAGTCAGACATAATGGATACTAAGATTTCACCAGCATATCTAAAAATTAGCCACGGGAAGGACCAATTACGCTTACTTCATTTAGCAACTTCTGCGAAGGTAACTTCTTAAAACATCCAGAAGGAAACTGAAATTGAAGAAAACTGCTGCAGAAGAGACAAGGAAGAGGCAGGAGGGTCCAGCTTACATATGTGGAGGGTTTTAGTCTGCTTCAAGGTATGTAACTGAGAAGGAAAATGATTTGGATTTTAAAATTTGATTTAATCAGTTATAGTTTTTTCAACATTTTTTTTTCATTCAAAATGTTCCACACGATGCAGTTTTGATTCAGTTCCTCTAAAATTTTTGATGCATGTTCTTAGAAAGCAAACAAAGGTTTCTATCATGTGAATTTTTAATGTTCATTATATTTTTAAAGCTATTGATATATAAAATCAAAGGTTTGATCATTTTTTGACATTTTTTGTTTGCTTCATACCTTATTTTTTGTTTCACTGGTACTAAAGGCAGTATACGAAATTCATATGATATCTTTTCTTCATGACCATCTGAATACTTTCAGAAATAGAAAAATTAAAAATTTCAAAATTTTCATCGTGAGGAGCGATTCGAATTTTTCCCAAATTTTGAAATTCTCAAATTAATTACTCAAAAACTATTGAAGATACAAAAATCAAATTTTGCATTCTGAGTCTACTGTGCATCAGAACTAAGTGGTAAAAATTTCAGTAAGATTGGTTGAAAATTGTAGGATTTGGGGTTTTCAGTGCTGCATGCCCTTAAGCCACCGTTTGCTATTTAATTTCTGTTAAATACCGCAAGAGAGTATTGTCGTAACTATTTTAATTTATGTTAATTACGAAATGGGGCGGGGGGGGAACGTAACTAGATGGTATTAAGGGCCAATTCGAATGGCATGGCAGGCTTCGGTACATCAAAAGATCGTTTATCAGATGGCATCTAAATTACGATTTTAAAACAAAAAAGAAAATTACTTTGATTTAACACATTTAATGATCTTTAGATACAATTACAACAAACAAAATCACATTTACCTTTTAAGTTGGATTCAAAAGAGATGTGGTTGCGTTATATCCTACTTATACGTCTATCCCTTAACTAGGTTCACCAAGAAAAGACAAAACAAGCGCCATACTATATTAGCCTCGTGCACAAAGCACGAATCTATCCTTATTCCGGGTCCTCTAACAATACCAACATCTACATAATAAATAATACCACAGAAAATAGACAAGAGAATAGCTACAATACAGACTAATCCCCTATATGTTAAATTAAATTATGTTCTTTATTGACAGTGTTATGACATTCGACTTCAATTTTGATCTCACTTCTGGGTTGCATGCAGTTATTTCCCTTATCTTCTAGGTGCGTGGTGAAGAAATTAACTATTACCTATGGTGAAAAATTCAAACATTCTGATATCAAAACTAAAAACTAATATAAAAGTAAGGAAAAATTTGAATATTGCAAACAGAGCAGCAATTTGATTTTAAAAATGAATAATATTCGAAAAATAACCAACTAATTAAATAACCTATGGCTATTAATACGTAGGATCTACTTGTGCAGTCCATACTGTGAGATAGCTAACATGACCTGGGAACGAAAACCACTTAAAATGCATCTCTAGTAAGAGCCTAAGGAGGGACAGGTGTGGATAAGAGCAAGAGAAATCCCGCTATCAGCCACCAGGGTGCACTAAATTCAAACAAGTGTCTAACGACCTACATAACCTTAAGATAACCTTTGCAATAAGAAATCACCGAATACTAATGCATTCTACTTTATGGACAAAGCTTTTAGTAGGTGACCCCATAGTAGGTAGTAGTCTCTTAGCTATTCGGGTCTGCATATATTTTACAGGGCTCTTACTAGTTCCTGGTAGCAACGAAAAGGTGACAAAATAATGTAGTTTATTTCGAAAGTTCGATAGAATATATCTCTTACTCACTGGCAGAATTTTAAAATCAGAAATCTTTGCAAATGTCAAGGGAAAATCTTTTTAAAATCATACTATTTCTTTGTATAGTTGTAAACTCAGTCTCTTTGTATAGATTATTCCAATTATTATGTTCAACATTTTAGATTTCTGATGCAAGATGGTGCGAATATCTTAATCGCATATTAATATTTCCCACTTTAACTGATTTTACAATTGGTATAAACCATATTTATATATAGAACATAAATTATTAATGTTTTATGCAGGTTTCCCAATAAAAGAACAAAGGTTTCGAGGTTAAATATTTTTATTTGGCCCGCCTCGGTAGCGTAGATGGTAGCATGTCTGCCTTACGTTCAAGAGGTCCCGAGTTCGAATCTCGGTGAGGGTGAGTTAACTGGATGAGGTTATTTTCCGGGGCTTTCCCTTATCCTGAAAGGACTGTTCGGTAACTTTAAGCTCTATGGATTCTGGGCTCATCTGAGCGTTATTTCTCCCATTTCGTTCATTGTCCGATATGACTTAACGTTGGAGGTCGTAAATGAAAGAAAAACAAGATTCTTTGTGGAAACCGTAATTCTACGTCACTTTAAATGGATGACCGTATTGTAACAGATCTTTTAAGGGACACATGGATATGTCTCGAGGACAGAGCCAACTGTAGCATTATGGTTCTTCACGTCTACACAGCTACCTTAGTGTTAGACAACTGTGCCTTTACTGCGTGACAGAACATCGTCCACAACTATATCCCTGGTTCTACAAGTACGAGCAGATGGTATTAAGGTCCGTTTACCTTCACTTCCCCCATTATTTGTGGACCATTTGTAGAACATTCGCTAGTAATATTTTTATTTTTCCAGTTAGTTGACACCTAACGTGGAACTTCTGGTCCTGGGTTTGAATATTCAATTGGGTATTTCCATTTAGTACGGCGAGGAGAAAGAAAATTACACTCAGATTGATGGACCAAAATGTGGACTCTAATAGGATGCTCTTTGTCCTCATATTCTGTTCAAATGATCCTAAATGAAAATTTGACTGCAGATTTGTTTTGGAATTCTTATTTATTCACCTTATCTAAATGGTTGAAGGTTCATGCTTTTGGTTTAGAATATCTTCGTTTACTTAATTTACCTTTATTCTTTGATTATTCCAATATTTATGTGATATCTTTTGTTTTGCTTATACTCTCTGTATTTTACTCTTCACTTATCTATTCTCTATCTATACCTTATATGCTTACATTGATATACTCTATTGTCATTTTGAGATTCTTCTAGTGCCTGTATTTTCTGGTCCTGAAGAAAACCTATTTCACCATCAAAATGAGCAATTAAACTGAGCGTATTAATAACTCATAAATTAAAATAGATCTCATTGAGAGAATCTTACGTATATTCACACTTTTCTTTTCAAATATGTGATGTGACATTAAAAATTGCGAGTATGGTGTCAGTGTGTGTGTGTGTTTGTGTGAGTGTGTATGTGTGAGTGTGTGTGTGTGTGTGTGTGTGTGTGTGTGTTTATTGGTTATGTAAGAAACCTACTCTCCCTCAAAGTTATTTGGGTAAAAATTTGAGAATTCACGGGCGTGAGAATATCTACAGATCAGCAGACCAGGAGAAGAATAGAGTCGTCCAGGTTTACCTGGACGGAGTGTTTGCTGCCTAGCACCTAGCCGCTTATTGCGGCTTTTTCTGGGCAGTATAATAGAGTCGTCTTGTGTCTCAGGTGGTTGTCTTAGGCAGCGGTATGTCTAGCCTTAAATGGGCGCTGTCGCCCCGTGGAGGTTTGTGCGCCCAGTGCTGGCTGCGCTCTTTGGCCTGCCTGGGAGGCATCTGATCACAGTCCGCTTGAAAGGCTAGAGAAAAAGGAACTAATGTTAAGGTATGGAACTTACCAAGCCCATTTCTGGGCCTAGGGATATGGAGTCAGGGGAAATTGGCCCTCTTTAGTTCTGATTACCCAAAGCATCTCTGGGCAACCGGTAGCTCGGTCGGCGGCGAGGAACCCTGTGGTCGTAACGGCCAAGAGTGTTCACCAGGTTATTGGGATGGGAGTCTAGCTTATTGTAGATGGTGCGGGACCTCTCCCGCACCACGTCCACAAATTACGGTGCTCCGGAGTAGGTGTGAAGGATGTGGGACGGGAATCTACGTCTGGTATCATAGATCATTCGCAGTGCCCTGTTCTGGAAGAACTGTAGTCTACGAATAGTGGTCGGAGCCGCTGATCCTAAGACTTCGCAGCCGTACAGAATCAGGGATGGTATAATCGCCCGATACAGGCATAACTTGAGGTGCGTTGGCATGGTGGATTTTAGTGCAGGGTACAACTGCCTGAGTGCTGCATGCCTTTGTCCGGCTTTGACCCGGACGTGAGCTGCGTAGGTGAGACCGCGATCGAGGAGGACGCCAAGGTATTTGGCAGAGGGAACCCAGGGGATTTGCCTCTGCCACAACCTCAGCGACCAATCCGGTCGCCTAGCTCGGACCTTAGCGGAGCTGTTCTCGGGGCTAATGGCCATCCTGCACGTCTCACTCCAATGACCGATGGCTCGGAGCTGGCGCTGCAGCGGATGATGACAATATCTTAGGTTCTTGTTACGCGCCATTATGAGGACGTCGTTGGCATATCGGCACGTAACAGTCTGTGGTTCTAGGGGGAAATCAGACATGTAGGCCGCAAAGAGTAACGGAGACAGAACACTGCCTTCCGGGACTCCCGCGGCTATTGGTCTGATAGATGACAGCCGTCCTTTCACTCTCACCCTGAACGTACGGTCTCTGAGGCAACTGCTAATCAGGGCGAGATATGGAGGAGGTACGTTGTCCTCCCTGAGTTTGTACAGAAGGCCTTGGTGCCAAGTTGTGGCAAAGGCTTTCTCTACGTCTAGCAGCACCGCGACGGTCTTGAGGTTTTCCTGGAACCCAAGGGCCGTCCTCTCGGCCAGACGCAGTAGCTGCAGGGCCGTGGAGTGTCCATGACGAAAACCAAACTGATGATCGGGTAGGAGCTCCCTTTCCTCGAAAAGAGGGGTCAGGTGGGATAGGAGCAAACGCTCAAATAGTTTTGAGACAGTTGGGAGAAGACTTATGGATCAGTAGCTAGACGGAAAGACCGGATCCTTGCCGGGCTTCAGGATGCACACCACTCTCGCCTCTTTCCAGCAAGCCGGAAAATGGCGGAGGTGAAGGCACGCACTGAAGATCCGTACACGGACGGTAAACCGCCCTGTCTCCTTACCTGGGAGCTATCAAGCGGTCCCCCAAAGGGGAGCCGGGCGCACTCCTGAGCTCTTTCCATTATGGCAAGAACTAGACTAACAAGCTGACCCCTCATCTCAAGACCGGGGGAAGTGGATGCACCTCTTAGGCATGTCAATTCCGCAGGGAAGACCACCGAAAAACCTCGGTCGGGTCACCCGGTGGTCTAGCACACCGACTGCTAGCTCTGCAGTCTAGCACTGGGGAACTTGAGGCCTCTCTGAACCCCGTCTGAAAACAGACGTACCGATCTCCCACGAGTATCGGGAATCACTGCCCCCTCGAGTCCAACCCAATCCGAAGAACTGCCAAGAGGCAGTTGCTCAAACTTTCGGACCGAGGCTCCTCTAGTAATATGTGGAACTAGGAAAGACAAGAAGAAATGGAATAATAATGGAAAGAATAATACAATTTTGGTATAATTGTTTAGCCGGAGAAGAAGGGGAAATTATGAAAATTTGCATAAGATACCAAAAAGCTTAGCGAACTCAAATAGTTTGAGGGCCGAAATAGGAGGAATTATGGAAAAAAATAGAAATGGGAGATACATGGAGATTAGAGGAAAGAAATATATGCTATGTAAATAAATTAGTAAAATGCAGAATAGAAGATATAGAAAGACAGGAAATATTGGGAAGTCTAGAAAATATGAAATCATTACAATTTTACAAGCAAATAAAAGGATATTGGGGACGAGAAGCATAGGTAGATTACTGCAATAGGCAAGAGAGAAGGGTTAGGTTGGATGAAAACAGGAATAATATTTCTAAGAGGGACAAGAGGTACAGAAAAGGGAATTTGTGAACTGTGCTGGGGGAAAAGAAAGCATAAAACACTATGTAACAGAATGCGAGGAGGTTGCAATGTGGAGAAAACAGGTTTGGGAGGGGAAACGGGAGAAAGTAGAGAAGAGTATAGTAGCTATAAAATTTTATCGGGCAGGGAGGAAAAGAAGGTAGGAACTATTGGTGATTTTTTGCAGAAATTAAAAGAAAAATGGGCCAGAAATGTAAAGAATATAAGAAAGGAAGATGAGGGGGAAGAATGGGGCTAATTAAGTAACAAGGAGACATGGAGCTTAAGAGCTACCTGGCAGAGCAGAAGACCAGGGTGTAATGTAAGCCAAGGTAGCAACAAGGTAAAGACAAATAAATGCAGCCAAAACTTTTAAGTTGTAAAATTTTGGAATATGCACAATAAATAAATCATATATCAATAGTAACGTCAGAGGTACCACGAGTGCTGGGGCCTGCAGCGCCCGCAACACAATAGTTGAAGGGGACGGATCCCCTTCCCTACGGGAAACGTTGAGAATATGTGTTTGTCAATGAAGTAACAGCAATTAATCTAAAATCAGCATAACTAATGCAGTACCAAGAGGGAGTTAAGTTAACATTAAACAACAAATATCGTATCAATGAGAATGGAAGAATTACACTTTGAATGAGCGCTATAATGTACAAGCAATAGGTTATATTCAATATATACACACATATACTAGTGTTTTTTTTCTGAAAATAAATGATATTGCATATTTTGATGATATGTTTTAATTTCCCTGCTTTCCATATATCGGTTCAGAAGACTGAAAGTTCATAAATCTAATAAATTGAATGTTCCCATTCGTTGATTCATTGTTTTTAGTTTCTTTAAACTGGCAGCCTTTTTAATCTGAATAAATACTGATGAGCTATCACAATAATTTGTCCAATATCCAATAACGAGCTACTGACGCATACCATTATCTAATTATTGGGTATTGCACTGTCAGAATATCACCAAATAATTTCTAATTACAGGTATGTGACATCCACATAACATGGATTACAATTCTGAAAGCACGGGTTAAACATACCTTTGCAAGCATAACGAAATAAACAATCCTGGAGACTTGTATGAGATTATCGTTCACTATTGCATTAATTAATGGGTAATGAGCACAAAACCTGAAATACTGCCTTGAAATTAAAATTTAATGTACACACTAAGTTTATGACGTCAGTCTTTGTCTTTGGCATGATTTTAAGTTTTCATTAGCGTATCGCATGGTGAGGGGCATTTAATAGTTTATAACGATTTTTTAAAATTGCTTTTTAAGTTGTGCAAGGAAGAGTTAGACCTACATAGATCGAGTATGGCTGTCCCCTCAAAAAAGAACGGATAGAGTGAAGGAATAGAGGTTGCAGATCGCAGCCAAACAGGCAAGATTCCCGGTTCATGGCCTACCATGTTCCAAGCAGTCCTCTGCTCTTCTCAGGAGGTACTATTTCCTTTTGCATCTGCCTCGCAGTACCATGCTGTACGAAACCTAGAACGATGCCTTAAATAAGAAGGAAACCGAAGAGAAGGTAATTACTGAAAGAAAATCATGGTAAATTACAAAGCACAACAGCACTCACCTTCCAACCAGAGAAAACAATGATAAGCCGAAAGTCTGGGTAGTTCAGCTAGAATTAAACACGGGACCTTAGAATGCAAATCTGACTCTGCGTCTCGTTCAGTGAGAATGTGTTTCAATATTTACAACTACGTAATATATGACTGAATATAGCTTTCTAAAATGTTAAAATATGTAAGATTTGGTAATTTACATACACCTAAAGACAAAGTATAATCAGTGATTTACGAGTGGTACTATGTATATTTTGAAACTAATAATTAAAGCGAATCAATTTCTAATTGAAAACTGCTTTATTGTTTTTCAAAATATTTTGCTTTATGATCAATACACATGAGACAACTACCTTAATGGCGAATTACATACTGTAAGTACTTTAAGGCCCGGGCTTCGTATAGTAAACTACTATTAGGTTAATGACTCTACGTTTCCACAATTTAGCCTACACACGGCCAGTGTGAAAGAATAATTAATTTCCATTAATTAACCTAATAGTGGTTTACTATACGAAGCCCGGGCCTTAAAGTACTTACAGTATGTAAGTCGCCATTAAGGTAGTTGTCTCATGAGTGTATGAGAACTCCTAAGTGGTTTACCGGGAAAATACGAGTCAGTTGGAGAATTTAATGTCATATCGGCACGTTGGCCATAGTAGCACAATGGTAGTGTGGCTGCACGGAAACCAGAAGATCCGTGGTTCAAATCCCGGCTATGGCATTGAATATTTCAGTCTGACTCTACGTTTCCATAATTTAGCCTACACACGGCCAGTGTGAAAGAATAACTAATTTCCAATCCTACAGTTGTTGCTGCTTTTATTTACTTCACCGAAATACTTCCAGCTAAAAAAAAGAAAAACATGTGATTTTCTTCGAAGTGCTGTGAGTGTGAACAAGTTTTGTTGAATTTGCTTAATCTTCAAACATTGGACTGCTGTTTCCGTTCGGGCTCATTCGCCTGGATTCGTCATCTGTTACAATACTATATAAGTCTTTCGAAGCACCGCCATTGTATTTCTTAAGCATTTCTGAGCACCAACCAACACGAACATCTATTTGAGATTGTCAAATTGTGTAACATCCAAGGGGATCAAACCTATTTCACAGTTAAATAACCGTGCAATGTTTTATATATGCTGGCGGAACTAATGCCTAAGGTTACCTCAATCTCACAATTTGTCGCATGACGATCTTGCATTATTTCTGTTTGCACAGCGTCAGTGTTTTCTGGCACAACTCATTTTGGACGACCTTCATGAAATTCATCATTGAGCGAACGGCGGCCACATTAAATTCGTTATACCAACGTATCACAGTGACGAAGGATGGAGCTTCGTCGCCAAATATGAAAGTTAGTTGATCGATGCACTCTTCTCCTGGTAATCCACGTCGAACGTCGTAATAAATCTTTGTAAAACTATTTTCACGAGTTAATTCCATGTTTTGTTGAGAATTTTCAAGCTAATGTAAACAAAACAAATGAAGCTCTGTTGATAAAGTATCTGAAGCAGATTATGGTCGACAATGGCAAACTTTCCAATGGAAACGTCAGATGACACCTACAACATTCAGGGTCGCCATGGCTCAAAGTATAACTATTTCCCCTCGTAATATGAGAAAGCTTTGTGAGTATATAGGGTCACATATTTCTGAATATAAGTTTACACTTTTGAATAAAAATCTTTCTTAATTTTAGAGTTTATTTTTTATCTTTCCGTTATATATATAAACCTGAAACATTTCAATTTCCCTTTGAAAGATCCTAGAATGTAGATAATTGTTTTAATTATCTCAGTGGCTCTGGGAGAATTGTCATCACCCTCAACTGTTGACAGTTGACAGTCTTAAATGGGATCATAGGTCCCATTTTCTTTGATACGACTGTATACACTGAAGTTTATATGGGTATCTACAATACATTTGTGGAGCAGCTGGATGATTCGAATTGAGAGAATGTTATTTCCAGAAAGATGGAGCAATGTGCCATACATCTAATGACACCATGTAACTTGTAACCAGTTTCTTTGATAATCGAACAATCTCAAAGGTCTGTGGTCCCCCAGATCCCTGACCTATCCTCAACGGTGTTTTTCTTGTGGGGGTGTATAAAAATAGAGTGTAGGAGTGTAGATAGGACAGGGACAAATGCTGTTCTCAAGGAATCCATTCGAACCGAAATAAGTAACATTGGGGAGGATATTCTTCATAGAACTTTAGAGAATATGGTGAGACGAGTACAAACATGTATAGATGCTGGTAGAGTACACTTCCAACATTTTCTCTGAGATGTAAATAGTGTAATGTAATCTCCCAATTGTGTATTATATTTTCCCAAAGTTGCATGTGTGTCCTATTGTTTGTTCAAAAGTCATGGCCTATTGAAACGGTTCAGATTTATCTGGGTCGCACTGTAGTACTTACCTATGTAGGTAGAAAACGTGTTTATTCCAAACAAAAACAGTATATTAAAGGCAGATGGGGGGCTTTTTAAACTCAAGTTATTGCCCCAAGGAAGGAACCCCGAAGTTTTCCTTCACTCCCGAGCTGACAGAGGCCGGATTCTTCGGACTTCCGGGTTGACCTCGTGACAACATGTATATTAAAGGCAATATTGCTAGGAAAGATATATAACAGAGGGAACAGCATAAATCATAATCGAAAAGTTAGATAAATACCAAATTTAATAAATCAGTCTCAGTTTAAGCATAATATGGAAATAGCACATTTTTGTGAATAGTCAATCAGTCAGCTTCAGTTTTATTGAGTAGCATTTACTTGAGAAAAATGTAAAGTTTGTCCTTTAAAATATGTTGTATTGCGAGCAAGTTTTATGCATTTTATATTCCATTGCATGAATTCTTTATGAATGAAAAAATGGTTGTGATATAAACAAAGAAATGTTATTTTCGACGTGCTGCCTGTCGCCTAACTTCCTTCAGAAAGCAGTGAGAAACTTCAGCACAAATGACGGCAAGGTTCTGTATTTGCATTTCCAAATGATTATCTCCAAAATGGTGACCAGTTTTGGGCTAAAAGATGAATACGATGTTGAGTGTTGATAACAGTTGTAGTTAGGTAATGTTTTCAGTGAATAACATATATTAAAATAATGTTTTACAGGAGCCGGAAACAAAAATAAATGGTTAACGGCATGCGTCAATATCTCGTTATTGTAATATGCAGTCATACTCTATTCAGCCTTAAAATTGTGTACGGAGTCACAATAATGCCGTAGCACAACTTTAAGAGTGAGTGAAATACTGGAGCGCCAGTGAAAATAGTTCTGTAATACATTATGGCCCGGTTGCATAAAAGATAAACTAGGTTTAAGCATATGAAAATAATCTTCAGTCAAGCTGAACTTAAAATTTTGGTGGTAAAAACATTGATCTAAGTTCATGGCCTCTTGATCCAAGATCAAATCTAATTGGTGAATTTACTCCAGTTAACTTGATTGAACTCAGATATGCAGAACTGCAGAATTTACACAATAGTTTCTGAGAAGAAATAAGTAGTGCAGATTTAAATAAACAGCATTTAAAGCATTTTAGTTAATTGATAGAAATTAATCATTTCTTCACACCAGCCGTATATAGGCTACGGTTTTTGGTAGATAGTCAACATGAAAAATTCAATGTCATGTCCGGGATTTGAACCACGGATCTCCTGGTTTCCGTCCAGTTGCTCTAACCCATTGAAATACCATGGCCAACGTGCCGTCAGGGCATTAAATTCTCCATTTGACTCGTATATGTCCCCGGTAAACCACTAAGACTCTCGAATTCGAGATACACCCTTTGTAGTGACTTACTAGTGTAAGTACTTGAGTTCCAGACTTCATCATTTAACTCTTATTATTTTAGTTAATTGATGAAAATTAATCATTTCTTCACACTTGCCGTATATAGGTTGTACGGAAACCAGGAGATCCGTGCTTCAAATCCCGGCCACGGCATTGGATTTTTCATGTTTAATTTATCTGTAATAAATAAAGCATTTTTATGGTTACTTGCATAAATAATTAGCCTGTTTGTTTCACAATTTTGTTAAAGATGCATTGTTTCTGTTCATAACCTATACATTTGTATTATTTTCAGAATTCAGATTACTTTGATACCTCTTCTGATTATAATTTTCAATTTGAAAGGTCTCCTTGTGTTTTCCAACATAGAGAAATCCCATCTCAGAACTAAATTACAGAAAGTTAAAAATCAGATTTCGACTATCAAAGCATATAATCGAGGAACTGGAGCATAGTCTACATGCACAATTAAGAACACAAACCGTAAGGAAAAACGCACTTAATCCAATGTTTATGATCCTTCTCACATTACCGTTCTAATGCAACTGAAATCTTCCAGATGGTGATTAGGAATATACTTAATATAAATAAAGGAACTACGTTTACAACGTAGATCTCAACTTTAAGATCTCACTTCATCAGGATGTCTATGGAAAAGGGTGCAATTAGAGTTATGCGAGATTTAAAGTTAGCTGAACGCATCTTTCCTTTTGCTTGAACTTCCATTTCTTGTTTTTTTTTTCCAGCTCACAGTATTGTAAACAGACGAAAATGAAAAATATATACATTTTGCATATAATGCAGATAAAGTAAGCCAAATAATTAACTTTTGATAAATACTGTTTCAATATGAAGTAAATTCTTCTACCCTTTATTTAAAATAGCATTATTTCTAAGACAAACAACCATAAAAACCACAATACATCTATATTGGCTACTCTCAGCACTTGAATTAAACAGAATCAAGTAATTTCGATAATTCTCGAACCCTTTCGATACAATACGAAAGTTTCAACATGTTTGGCGATGTTGCCGCATTTGTTTTTGTGATCTCGGATCAGTACTGAACGGCGTTCATCTGATCTGTCAGGATTTTACAACCCACGCGAGTTCGTAAACTTAGTTCAATTTTGATCTTCGATTATAAACGAACTGCAGTTAGCAATTTTTATGCAAACGGGTCTATGTATATTATTTTATGCATTCAGATAATGAAGGGGGTGAATAAATAATTGATTTACAAAATATTTAAACTTGACTGCAGTGAGAGATACGACGGTTCCTATAAGATTCAAACGTAAACAGTCGATGGCAGAGAACTCTAACACAAGTTTACTAACGGAGTGATGTCGATTGTACTTTTATTTTCATCCCCACTTCTAGCAAGTAGGGACTATAATTTTGTTATGGCTTATTGGCACTTTTTGAGAATAAAATTGCTCCAACTATGAGAAAAAGATTCATTACTGATCTTCAGTTATAAATTTTTACTTTTCTTTAGTAAGTTTCTGTTTGTGGTATACAGTAAATATTATAATATTAGCATATATTATCTAATAATATTTTTGTGCAATATGTTAGTATATAGCTGAAATATGTGAACTGCTAATACGTAGATAATGGATAAGTTATACTGAGATATCTTAGAATTCCGTATGAACTGTACGTTGGAGAATTTGTGTGTAAGCCCCTTGTTAGAAATTTGATCACATGGAGAAGAAACTTGTGCTCCAGTTAATCGAGGTAGAACGCGTCTTTATGACCCATTCGAGATACGCCTAGAGTGCATTCAACACCTGCTCACCGGGGCCTGCCTTATAATAGTGAAGAGTTTATGTGTAGCAAACTAAAATTGATCACTTTAATGTAGGGACCTCAAGGGAAAACGTACATATTCAATAGTTCTTACTGTTAAGATTCGTAATAAAATTGTGGGGAAATTACAAAATTATAAGGTGGAACATAAGTATTACAATAATTTATGTTCGTACATTAAAATCAATGCACTATATAAAATTATTTATATCAGTCCTTAGACAAGTTCCTTTATGAAGAAAAACCAATTAAAGTTCAGAAAGGCCAAGTGTCTAAGGAATCTTTCATTTGATGGTTTGGTAATTGGAAATCACAAGTTACAGAGTATTAAGTACACACAAATAGTAAAATATATAAATATTAGTAAATAGCTTACAGTATTGGTACTTCATACGTTACCAATTCTCTATTAGCTACAAATTTTAGTTTTGGAATTTAGAAACTACAATGCACAGTGCGAACAATATAAACCTGAACCAATAATAGGACACACGTGCAACTTTGGGAGAATATACTACACAATTGATAGATTACATTACTCTATTTATATTTCAGAGACAATGTTGGAAGTGTCCTCCACCAGTATCTATACATGGTATGACTGTAGACACTGACGTTTGTGTGGCTATCTTGAAGACACTTGTTCATCAGCTGGATGATATGGAATTGAGGGAAGGTTATTTCCATCAAAATGGAGCAAGGTGCCATAAATCTAATTACACTACGGAATGTCTATTTTCTTTGATAATCGAATGACCTCAAAGGGTCTGTTGTCCCCAAAATCCCCATACTTAACCTCACCGGATTTTTTCTTGTGTTCGTATCTAAAAATAAAACTTCAGAGAATATGGCGAGACGAGTGCAAACATGTATATATGCTGGTGGAGGACACTTCCAACATTTTCTCTGAGATGTAAATAGTGTAATGTAATCTCCCAATTGTGTATTATATTCTACCAAAGCTGCACGTGTGTCCTATTATTGGTCCAAAAGTTATGGTCTATTTAAATGGTTCAGTTTTATATGGATCGCAATATATATGTTCAAAATAGTCCTCAACCTAGTAAAAACGATTCAATTATTAGCATTCATTAAATTTAATTTAACCACAACATAACTGGTGTGACCTTATTCTCATAATTATACACGCATACCTGGAAGAACTTTCTCAAATAAGTTCAGATTATAAAAGTAAAATAAACTAAATATAGCAACTGTGACTTATTATATAAGTTACATATACAGGCATGCAGTTCAACATTTTTATTTCACCATAGCTCTCAAAATTCTGTGAAAATCCTGATATTTTGAATACTCCTAATATAATTTAGTAGCGATTCATAAATGAAGAGTTTTATACTACGAAGGCTGTTTA
Organism: Mantis religiosa; assembly: GCA_030765055.1. Taxonomy (NCBI): domain Eukaryota; kingdom Metazoa; phylum Arthropoda; class Insecta; order Mantodea; family Mantidae; genus Mantis; species Mantis religiosa. The sequence continues at coordinate 17,097,957 of CM060955.1, read as the reverse complement.
ATAAAGAAAGGTCACACTTTTTTGACAACGCATCTTCACCCATCCTCATAATTTTGATTGTCCTTCTCAAAATAGTCTCCCCTGAATGCGATGCACTTGTCATAGCTCTTCTGCCGGTTTTCAAAGACATGCTGGAAAGCGTTTTTTGATAGATCCTTCAAAATCGCCTCCGCAGCCTTCACCACTGCTTCTGATGATGGATAATGCCTCCCACGAAGGCGTTTCTTCAGTTAGAGAATAGAAAAAAGTCATATGGGGCTAAATCCGGCTATAGGGAGGGTGAGGGATGCACTACACGTTGATTTTTGCAAGATATTCAGCAAATGACGGCCGCGCATTAACGTGGTGCAGCATCCAGCCTGCTTCACGGAAATGTGGTCTTTTGCAGCTGATATGGACTTGTAGTGTTTCCAGGAAATCCCTGTAGTATTGTTCAGTTCCTGATATGTGTGCAGATACAACATGCCAATAAACCATTCCATGAATATCAAAGAATGAGATGACTAACCTTCCCAACAGAAGCAACTACTTTTGCTTTTTGGGGGTTGGTGACTGAGGAGATTTCCACACTGAGCTTTGCTGTTTGCTCTCAGGATCAAAATGATGTAGCCAAGTTCCATCAGCAGTGATTACTTTTGAAAGGAACTCCGGATCTTGCTCTAACATCAACTTTAACTGCATGCAGACCTGCATGCGAATGTCCTTTTGTTCGGGAATCAAAAGTCTTGGAACCCAAAGCGCACAAACATATTATATGTGTAATGTTTCTGTCACCAACGTGTGGTTGGCACCCAACAAAATCTTCAGTATTTCAGAATGTGAGCTTAAGGTAATTCGTCGATCCTCTCTCACAATGGCAGCAGCAGAGTTGATGTTTTCTTCAGTAAGAGCAGTAACTGGAGCAGCGGTTCCACCATTCCTTGAAATTGATTATCTCCCCTCTTTAAATACTTAAACCACCTTTGAGCTGTGCTATAGGGAAGATCAGACTCTCCATAGATCTCCTGTAACATTGTATATGCCTAAACTGAAGATTTGTGGAGATGAAAACAGAATTTCAAAGCCGCATATTGTTCCTCGCGTGTTACCTCCATTACAACTGTAGGCGATACTGAACATGTCTGAACTCGCCTGGTTGTCACAGGCGAAAACCAGGATTACCAACAATGAAACTACTACTGCGTGTTTGTTTCAGATTAAGCTAACACAATATAATAAGATTGAATTTTATTGCGAAAAAGTTATGACCGTAAAAATTGTGACCATTCTTTATTGAACAGCGCCCGTAATATTCGTCTATCTGACGGAGAAAGGAATTATTACCCTTATAGTAAAATTCACCTGTGAGAGGATGTGCGTGACGTATGCACGCGAGTAAAACAACGATGTTCACGCAATAAAAAGTTCAGCTCACTAGTGAAACATAACTGGAATATCACATCAAATCATCAAAGCAGATGTGCTAAATATAGGTTCAGAAATTTTATACCCGACTTCGAGACGGATGTTACCACCTAAGTGTTAAATGAACATAAACTGAGTTGTTTAAGTAATTCAAACGTAATCAGGCCCCAGTTCAACATTTATATTTCACCAAAGTTTTCAAAATCCTGGACAAGGCAGAGTATTTCTAATTGTCATAATGTAATTTAGAAGTGATTTATAAAAAAATTAATGCTCATCTAGCAAGAATAATTTGTCTATCTATATTCCTCGCTTATTTAGGAAAGGAAGTAGTGAGAACTCATTCTGACGAATTTATGCTGGTTCGCTCTTTAAGAGAAGAAAAGTTTTTCAACTCGGCTTTAAAGTTGTGTACGTGCCTTGTACATGCAGAAAGCTTGGAGCATACAAAGTGTGTCCATTATGTGGGACGTAACTAAGTTTGACCTCTGAAAAAACAGCACGTGTCTAGTGCATAAGGCAGTAATTAGGTCAGAAATGTTTATGAGAGGCTGCACTTAGGCCACGCAGGAGTTTGGAGAGTTCGATAAAAGCTTAATGAAGTTCATCAGCACACACACACACAATACTGGCAAGTACTTTGATGGAATACGCACAAGTTGGCAGGTTTTTTTACGCTGCTCTTCTTGTCAACGTAGGTGACGGGTAATCGATTCTCGGCGCTCAAAGGAACTAGCAATACACCATATAATAGAGAGTCGGTGTTTTTTGTGTGTTCCTAACAGCAGCTGAAGCTGAGCTGCACATAATTCTGCTAAGCTGTTTGGCATCAAAATTTCAACGTAATCACAAATTTTAAAAACTTAGGACACGAGGGTGCAAGGTTTTCCATCCAACACCGCAACCTGAGGCATTTGTAACCTCGAAAAATTACTAACTCAAAATCTTCATACAAAATCCCTAAATGGAAATACCTTACCTGTGGTACAACCCTTAAGGGAATGCAGCACCGAAATTTGCAAAAAATATGTTTTTTTGAGATAATAAAATACTTTGAATCTTATAGTACCACAATCCAACTACATTTGAGTTTCAGGCATTTAAATACCCTCACATGACAATTTAAATGCCCAGGCGTACGTGCATGCCGGCCCTTGGATCCATAGAATTCTGTCATTTGAGTTCGATTGAACGTACTAAATTAATACATTTGAAATTAGCGGGAAAAGTTTCAAGTGGAATTTCGTGTGTTAGTATGATGGTTATTTCTGACAATATGTGGCACCATTGAAACAAAACACTGGCTGTACACATTGAAAGCAAATAGCAATGTTTATATTTTGCTTCTGTGTGAGATTATAATTTGGTCGTGATTTTCTTGTGTTTCTCGTTAAACTACATACACTTTTTATGTAATTAATGAGTTTTAGTTTGTCTTTTAACATTTATAAAGGTGTTTTATACATCTAAACGTGCAACAACAGAACCCTTGAAACAACAGAACCCTTGTTGACTGTGTACATAGTTAGGATCATGAATAGGCTAGACGATACACGTATCAAGGGCAAAAGACACTCTAAACGTTCTAAAAAGAGATCAAGCTTAGTAAATAAACGTTGGAAAACTAATATGGATAATAGGGAATTCCATTGTGCATATGCTACAACTGAAACTGTGTATGAACCTGCCACTTAATGTGCATGAACCAGGACCATCCAGATTATCTGCCAGTCAAAAGAAGTTCACTGCAGGAAATTTTGAGGTGCTGCGACATCAGCCATCAGTAAATTAAATTTTGTTTGTTGTGCCTCACTCAAGCTGCAGTCAGACATACCCGATACTGAGGTTTCACCAGCATCTTTACAAATTAGCCAAGGGAAGGACCAATTACGCTTACTTCATTCAGCAATTTCTGCGAAGGTAGCTTCTAAAACCTCCAGAAGGAAACTTCTGAAGAAGAGAGAATGATGAGGCAGGAGGGTCCAACTTACATATGTGGAGGGTTTTAGTCTTCTTCAAGTTATGTAACTGAGAAGCAAAATGTTTTGGATTCTAAAATATGATTTACTCACTTAGTTTTTTCAACATTTTTTGTCATTCAAAATGTTCCACACGATGCAATTTTGATGCAGTCCTCTAAAATTTTTAACACATGTTCTTAGAAAGCAAAAATATTTTTATCATAGGAATTTTCAATATTCATTATATTTTTAAAGTTATTATATACAATCAAAAATTTGATCATTTTTTGGCTTCTTTTGTTTGCTTCATACCTTACTTTTTGTTTCTCTGGTACTAAAGGCAGTATAAGAAATTCATATCATAGATCCTTTCTTCATAACCATCTGAATATTTTTAGAAATAGAAATCTTAATATTTTGAAAATTTTCCTCGTGTGGAGCGATTTGAATTTTGCACAAATTTTGAATTTCACAAATTAATTACTCAAATACTATTGAAGATACATAAAAAATTTCCATTCTGTATCCACTATTCATCAGAACTAAGTGGTAAACATTTCATGAAGATTGCTTGGAAATTGTTAGATGTGGGGTTTTCAGTGCTGCATTCCCTTAAAGGGTGGGCACGCAGCAAAAACCTTTCAGCTTTATACAGCCGCCAGCATTTCGGTCGGTCGGTCGGTCGGTCGGTCGGTGTGGACCTTTCTATCGTATCACATCCTCACTCGTGTGCCTGGTATCTATACAGGGAAAACAAAGAATTTTGTTATACTAATAAATTCTGAGAGTGATCCGGCAATGTTTTGACAGCAACTGATGTCCAAGGAAAGAACTTTTGAAAATTGTCTATGCACATGTATCTATGTAATGTCGTTTGTTAAGGCGGGTAAATTTCAATGAAGGAATGGAGATTTTTTGTTGCAACTTTGTAACGGGAGTGTTTTGTTTGAAATGAGTTTTGTTTTCTGATCTGAGTATTAGTGGGCCATGTAAGGACAATATAAAAAAAAAGATGAACGGTTTCTAGGAAAAAGAAAATCAATAATATTGCTTGATGTGAAAGGATGAAAAGTTATGCATAGTAATGGAAAATCAATCTTCAGAGATATGTGTTCTGTAATCTTGATAGCGATGAGTGCACGTGCAGGAGTAAGGATTTCTATGTAATTAACGGAATATTTTTATTAAAGAAGTAAAAATTTATTGATATGCTGGAGGTAAACTGCAATGATTGACTAGGAAAGAAAGTTCAAGTAAAATGTAATCCTGATAATACAATTAAATTATTTGTTACAAAATGGGACTTTTCCAAAATTGTATTTATTTCACTCTGAACCACACCTGAAAACGAGAGATCTCATGACTCTTATTTCAAATAAGATGATACAGTTGGTGACCAGAAGAAACTGAAAGCCGCAAAAAACCTCACACGAGAAGAGAGAGAATTGTGCTTCCAACATAGAAACCCTGAATCAACTTTGTGAGTGATAAGCTCGATTATTCAAAAGATTGTACAGAATATTTGAATGCGCTACAATATGGAATTCATTGTTGAAAGCCATCTAAACTGGTCAGTATGATAGCTGCGATTAAAAATGGAGAAAACGGAGTTTCGTGATGTTATTAAACATTTTCATTTTTTGGGCTGGACTGACGCACAATTCAAAAGTGAATCGGATGAAGTTTACGTGCAGTGTACACCAACACTGAATTTAAACATGGTCGTAGAAATACCGAAGATGAATCGCGGTCTGGTCGTCCAATTGAGGTCACCTCACAGGACACCATTAAGAAAATCCACGATGTGGTTATGCAAGACCGCCAAATCAAAATTATTGAGAGTGCTGAGGCGCTAGGCATCTCAACTGAGTGAATGCACAATATCCTGCTTGAAAAATTGCAATGAAAAATATGTGTGCAAGATGGGTGCCGCGATTGCTCAAATCGACCAAAAGCGTATCCCGAAGAACATTCCTATCGAGTGTCTGGCGATGTTTAATCACAATCCATAAGATGTTTTGTGTCAATTTGTGACTGTGGATGAAACTTTGGTCCATCATTACACACAAGAGTCAAAATAATAGCCAAAACAATGGACAAAGGCTAGTGAAAGTGCACCAAAGAAGTCAAGGGACATTTTTTCAGCTGGTAAGGTGCCGGAACCATAACAGCAGCCCATTATTCTTCATTGTTGAATCGTTTGCAACATGAGTTGACTGAAAAGAGACAGAGATTGAAACAATAGATAGAGCTCTTTCACCAGCATAATGCATCATCGCGCACATCAGCAATCGCAATGACGAAAGTGCATGATTTGGGCTTTGAATTAGTTCATCACCTTATTCACCACACTTAGCCCCAAGTCATTTCTTCCTGTTCCCAAAGTCGAAAATTTGGCTTGGTGGTAAAAGGTATTCATCAAATGAAGAAGTAAAAGAGTATTTTGTAGAACTTGACGAAACCTATTATTCCGACGGATTAAGAATCGTTGGACCAAGTTTATAGCCATCAGCCGAGAAAAGAAAGATATTGTTTTTTACTACAGTTTTCAAACGAACCTGAACTTTGTATTTAGATTGCATTATCCTTCAAAGTTGCGAGAGCAGATTTTCAAGAAAATCTAAACTCCTAAAATAGCCTTCAAATAAATTATTCAATACTTTTGATCTGCTGAAAATGGCTGTAAAAGTCGATATGTAAGATATGTAGACGAAATGTATGTATTGAGCCGTCTTTGAGCAGCTTGTAAAGTGTTCATTTCAAATAAATGTTAATGGGAAAGCCAAAAACTAGCCCGCCTCGGTAGCGTAGATGGTAGCATGTCTGCCTCATGTTCAAGAGGTCCCGAGTTCGAATCTCGGTTAGGGTGAATTACCTAGATAAGGTTTTTTCCGGAGTTTTCCCTTATCCTTCAAGACGAATGTCGGGTAACTCTAATCTCAATGGACCCTGGACTCATTTGAGCATTATTTCACCCAATTCATTCACCGTCCGATATAACTTAACGTTGGGGTGGACGTAAATGAAAAAAGGGCCAAAAACTATGCAAAAAACGTACTGGAGATATGTTTTATAGCATCTGTTAATTATGAAGCGTCTGTTCTTGTTAGCTTAAATGTTAATAACTGTTTTAAATGATACCATTATTAAGTGATTCTCTCAATTTCAAGAAATACATAGTATGGAATGTAACTGTCGGAGAAGTTTCCTCTATACTATGTAGTACCTGCATTGATGTGTGCCTAGAATACTATGTTCTGTAAAAGTTTAACTTCAAATTAATGGAAATAAAATCCTTACATGCTGAATTCATGTAATTTACTCTACTGGTGCTACAAGCCACATTTGCAAACACGTGTTTATTTACTCATTACAGACAAGATGCGGTGGCTAAAGCGATAGTCAGATTTTTTTTTTAACTTAGACCTTCTATTTTCTTTGAACGTTTACGACAAGGAAGCGAGGAATGGTATAATGCTTGAAAACATAGATATTTAAGATTTCAAACTAATAACAAAAATATATAAACCATGATGAATAAGATTGAAAACATTATTTGGAATAACTTTTCTTAAGGATTTGCTCTTATATTCTCTTTTCTATTCATTTCATTTTTGTTTATGTGCTTATGCGTTCATATATGAACAAACTTTTACGATTTACTGGTTATATAAAATTGGGATTATTAAAAGAAAATTCGAGGCATACATTCAACCTATCATTGAAGCTTCTGCATCACTTGATATTTTAATCAAAGCTTTTGGTAATTTTTCAGTAAATAAGTATGACTAACATTTATCTATACAAAGCATGTGTATGGTAGAATAACGTGCTTGAAAATCAACTAAACACCTTAAACTGTGAAGCTAAATATTAAGTCTAGTAATTGCGGAGCATCTCGGTTTTATTTACGCTTTTCAATAACCACAAACTGGCTTTGTTCTTATTCTAATAAAGGAACTTGGATGGTTTGAGGGGAAATTTTCTTTTTTGTATTTTGGTTGGAATATAGCATTTCTGTATTTATTACATGTAGGCTGTAGAAGGGCTAAAACCGATAATAGTGTAGATATTTTTAATTCAAAATGGCATTTTCTCTTCATACTGTACAAAGTATTCCTATGAAAACTTATTCTTCTACGCATTTCCTATCATTAGTTTGTCTCACAAGTAATGAAGGTTTTTTTTTTTTTTTTATTTTGGAGTTTTGGAAAATTTATTGGGTTTCTTTTTCTGGGGGGATGCTATTTACAGGATGTAACGGCTAGTGTTGCTTACATTGCGACTATGTATCAGTCTTCAGTGTTATTAAATAATCAGAAACTGGACGTAACAGAGTTTAAGGTTAGTGTCTCTCTAAAACACTATTGGGAACAAGATTATAAAGTCGCAACCACAGTTCGAAGAATATGTGAAGTGGAAGAAGGTATCGTTAGTGAGCGTATGGCACAACGTGGTTTCAACGCTTCAACAAAGGAGACGAACACACTAAAGAGTTACCACGTACTGGAAGACCTAAAGTATGGAATATTGAGAATGCAGGACAAGTTTGCGATAAAATCCGCAAACGAGACATGTAGGCTTTCAACTTTGTGAATAAAAAGATACCATACATCGCCATATTACAACACAGAAGCTGTAGATCCGTACCTCGTGAACTGGCACCTCAACAGGCTGAGCGTGAAGCGAATATCTGTCGTCAGCTTATTCGAAATGCCATGGATGATAGATTTGTGAGGAGAATTGTCACTTGTGATGAAAACTGGGAATACTACTCAAAACCAGTGACTTCATTCTCGGCAACCTGCTGAAGTTATCGTTAAAAAAATCAGTTCGGTCCTAAAGTAATGTTGTGTGTCTGGTAGAATGTTGAAGGTGCGATTCACTAGGAGTTTGTTCCACACGGGTAGGCGATTGATTCAGAACTTCATTCTCAGCAACTGGCACGAGTTCATGTAATTTTGAGACGAAGCATTAGTTAACCGAAACAGTTCCATTGAAATTGGACAATCCAACATCCCATACTGCACGAACAACCACGGAAAAAATTCAGGAATTGGGAGGAATAGAACTGCTACCACACCCAGCATACAGCCCTTATCTCGCACCGTCACATTATCATCTTTTTCGATCCGTTGCCCATTTTCTGCATTGCTCATTTTCATTTTCGACATGAATTTTGACAACTTAAAAGTGGGTTTGACCAAATTCTTCGCATGAAAACTCATATACAGATATCAACGTGGGATTATAAACCTCGCTATAGATTTTTTAAAGAATATTACCTATGAGAAAGCTTCTATACTAAAGAAGAAACTCAATCTTTATTTTCACATTTCGTTGCCATAGAACAATAGGTATGGTAAGTTGAAGCAAAATTCAACGTTTCTTCAAAGTGCTTGTTATGCAGTAAGTAGCTTTGAAATTCTCTTCTATTTTTATAAAATTAAAAAGCAATGAGCGATTTTGATTGAAAAATATAATTTTTTAAGACTTAAAACCAATGGCAAGCACCACAGAAAGCACTAGACGCAAACTATGTAGTGTAGCGGTTTCTATATGCAATATACACCCATAGACTCACACACCCCTAAAACACACTTTCTGAAATACCTTTTTAGATCCGAAACGCCTCAAACACAGGTTTCCGGTAGTAGATCCACATGGAAATTTAGAGTAGAATAAAGTACTGGTAGTAGATGTATAGTAATACTAAAAGCTAGAAAATAAAAGTGAGTTACGTGAATGTAAAATAATGCACCTTCCGCCTTTTGTTTCTGTGCTAAAGGACGAGTTTGGATCATGTGCCTTCGCAGCGACAAACAATTAAAATGTTTGTACCCAGTGTCAAAGACAGAGACTAAACGAGGGATGATAGGCTAATTTCCTTGTGGACCCAAACGCTGAACAAAACGTGCTGTGTGTGATATATATCGGAAACGCTCGCTGCACAGGAAGGTCCGTCCATTCCCGAGGACAGCAGGAATATTTTCAGTATACTCCGCGCGCAGGAAGCACTACAAGCCATGCTAATCTAATTATCAGTCCACTGTCCACTGTCAATGTTGGTTAGACCGAAGTACTCACAGCAGATGACTATCTCTCCCCCTCACAATGAAAATATCTCCTTGTAATAATGCTGCTCATATTGACTTCCTTCAAACACATTAATTCAATATAACAGCAGATTTAAAGCTAGTTTTATCATATATTCCATAATTAATAAGTTTATAAATTAACTGCCTGCCCTACCCCACCTAGCTAAGTGCTAATCTTCTAGGACGTACTAATTTTCATTAATCAAAGGTCGTTATGAAATTATAGCCCAAAAATCTAGAAGGTTTTCTGAGTATTTTTATTTACCTCTTACAATAATAATTACACTGAAATATCACAATACCGTTTGACTTCCCTAAACTTTCCCCCTTACCACCGTAACAGTCTTCCAAGTACTTGAAGTGCTGTTTAACTTAGAAGTGGAAGTAGCCTCAACTGAGTAATCTTTAGATAACCATAGCAGTTTAAAGTTTAAATCTGTGTGCATTCGTTTTGGTCCCATATATATTTATTAACATAAAAATGCACATTACAAATGCACATTACAATCCATATATTACAATCCTGAACTAATACAACAATATTATCAGCTCACTTCACTGAACTAATGTATTTGTAAAGCACACACATTCTGAGATTATGCAGAAGTACATTTTCTGGTTAATATATAATGTCTTTTCTCTTACCTCTACGTTAGCACTTATCTCTCTTTATATGATGAGATAAAATGCCTAATAATGAACTTCCAAACTGCGACTTTCAACTGAAACGAACTGCAACAAGGGAATAAAGCAAAATTTCTCATGAGAGGATAATAATGAATTAGAATTAGAATGAGAAACTTTGTCATGCATAAAATTTAGAGCACACATCTGCAAGGTTTCAATAAAAGCTATTCAAAATGTTACCACGATTTCATTACATATATGCGGTTTATGAAAAATAACAATTAAGGAACAAATAACATATGTTCTATGCGCTCTGTCTTGTATTTGTCGAACTACTACATCATGACCACCTATGTATACTCTTTGAAATAAAATGTAACAAGGCTTTGTTTTTATACGCTGCAGAGTTAAGCAACTGTTTATATTCTGTAGATTAACAACATTTATTTCCTTCTCTTTGACATTCTCTTTGTAAATACCTTTTAATCTTTCATTAGTTTATGAAAAGAGATTAGAGGTGTTTAATAGACCCAGGTTTGTAACCATTAATAGAACTTTCAACAGTTAAAGTATTATCCAGATCGGTTGAGTGGTTTTTAAGGTTAAATTTTCTCTCTTCGTAATGTTACACTGTAGAACAGAGAATATAGCTATATACTAGTCGTAGAGGTATTAGTTTCTATATCAAGAAGCAGCTATAATTCCTGCTTTGGTCACATGTATGTAGGAAATGGGGTTACAGTCCCCCCACACAAAAAATCAGATGTGTGCTTCATGTACACCTTTTAAAATAAATAGGAATGCATTAAAGAACAAGGCGATATAATGCTGCTGCTTAGGTGGATTGTCCCTTTCTAAGCATCACGTTTTCTACATTTCCTTTTGCATTATTCCAGGAAGCTAATTCAGAAGTTGGTCATATCTCATCAATAGATGAGTAAATCAAATAGTGCTCAAGAGCTACAAGTATTATTACCAAATAATTATGTTTATGCTTTTAATAATCACCATATATTAATCAAGCTAACAATAGATCTGTGGCTTAACTTTCCCCAGGATCGTCGCTCATTGCAGGTTTTTTCACAGTCCTTATACAAAAGTGTGAGCAATACGACTTCAAACAGTGTAAGAAAACGACACAATCGTTTAACGAACTCTCAAAAGTACGAATTACCAGTTATAAACGTCCATTCGAGTGCAGATCTGTTGTTTTAATTATAACCTCCAAGAAGGTATTCCGAACTAACTTCCTGAATGTTTTGCTTTCTGTATTTCCTTTATCAGTTGTATTTCACTATGGTTACGTTCATGACGTGTATGAAGTAATGGCGGCCGGTAAACACGTTTAAAAACGGTAAAATGATTAGATTATGGATATAATTTCAGTCCTGATTTGCAAAGCCATAAGAAACTGTTGACCTGAATACTAAGGTAATGCATATCAGCGCTGCAGGAAACTTGTTTCTGACCCCCTATAAGATTGAGTGCCTAGCTTAGCTACTTGTTCAGATAAATCGGAGAAAGCCTATTTCTGATCTACAAATCGTCTCACACTGAGTGTAATATTGCTGATTGGCTCATACATTTTTGCATTAAGCTAGTCATAGACGTAAGTTCTGAATGATAACTGAGCTTTATTAGATAAATGTAGACTTTTACTTGGAGAACGGGTGAAATATATTACTACTGTTTAGGAGAGTGGGCGATGTTCTCTGTTCAGGGGTGTACAACACTTTAAAACGTCGCAACGGCGTAGCCGTTCAAATTTAAGAGAGCTAAGGTGATTACGATGATATGCAACATACCTTCGACAGAAGGATTTCCGTTCTTATCCTCCATGCATGACATAGTATTGTACCACGACTTTGATTCTGCTACACACGCGATGATTGAAGACGACGAACTATAAGCCCTGCGTTCTGAAAATCATGTTGAAACAGAAGTTTTTGGTGCTGGGGGGATGGTGTGATGTTGAGGATGCCATGATCCCCACGTTGTGGTGACATATGTAACAGGATTCCTCTGTTATTGTGGGTTTCTATGCCCCAAAGTTGCGGCAACATATATAGCAAGATTCTTGCTGGTATCTCAAATTCCGTCGTTGGTCTTACTTCGTCCAAAATATTATGACTTATGAAGATGTTCCCGGAAGTTACCAGGAAAAGCCTTAATTATGCCTCGGCTGGCTTTTAATATTCTTCTGTTATATTCTTAATTACGAGTAATTAAAACTCAAAGTTACAAGGATGGCAACGAGAGAAGAAATTATTAAGATCTTTAAATTGAATTTCCATAAGAAGTCAATCTTTGGTTTATTTCTTTTAACAGAAAATCCATTACAATTCTTATCACAAAACTTTACACTTTGACCGGAATCAATCTAATACTTCAAATTGAACTAACACTTAAATACTTTCGAGCAATTTTAAAAGCGTGCGATTTCTTCGGCGTTCCAAAAAGATTGACGAGATTTCTTTTGGTTTTTGCAACAAATTATTTAACACTTCGTTACTATAGTTACCCATATATGTTACATTTATATGATTTTCCGATTTACTACTACGTCAGTTCACTACATAATAGAATTATTACTACGGCCAATTACAAAATTACATATATTTTTATACAACTTTGTTTGTTTTTATTTTATTAATTTATAAATTTTTCAAAAAAGTTTTAAATGCCAGGGCTCTTCAATAAAGGGTGATCACAAGTTCCTTTTTTTTTTTTTTTTTTTTTTTTTTTTTTTTTTTTTTTTTTTGTTTTGACCACGTACCTCTACTCATGCTCATAATTGCGATGGTGCTTCCCAAAATAGTCTCCCCTGAATGCGATGCACTTGTCCCAGCGTTTATGGTAGTCTTCAAAGACATGCTGGAAACCATTTTTGAGAGATCCTTCAAAATCGTCTCCACAGCCTTCACCACTGCTTCTGATGATCAATAATGCCTCCCACGAAGGTGTTTCTTCAAGTTAGGGAATAGAAAAGAGTCACATGGGGCTAAATCCGGACTATAGGGAGGATGAGGGATGCACTTCACGTTGATTTTTGCAAGATATTCAGCAACAACATTCGCAATATGCCGCCGCGCATTATCATGGTGCAGCATCCAGCCTGCTTCACGGAAATGTGTTTTTATGCATCTGATATAGACTTGCAATGTTTCAGGATATCCCTGTAGTATTGTCCAGTTACTGATGTGTGTGCAGGTACAACATGCTGATAAACCATTCCATGAATATCAAAGAATGAAATGACCATAACTTCCCCAGCAGAAGTAACCTCTTTCGCTTCTTGGGGGATTGGTGATGGCTTTGCTGCTTGCTCTCAGGATCAAAATAATATAGCCAAGTTTCATCAGCAGTGATTACGTTTGAAAGAAACTCTGGATCTTCCTCTAACATCAACTTTAACTGTTGCAGACATGTATGCGAATGTCATTTTGTCAGGAATTAACAGTCTTGGAAATCATCGGGCACAAACACGTCTCATGTGTAATGTTTCTCTCACCAACATGTGGGTGGCACCCAATGAAATGTTCTGTATTAGAGAAAATTATCTTAAGGTAATTCGTCGATCCTTTCTCACAATGGCAGCAGCAGTCTTGATGTTTTCTTCCGTAAGAGCAGTAACTGGAACACCGGGTTCACCTTCCTTTGAAATTGATTGTCTCCCCTCTTTAAACATTTTAACCAGCTTCGAACTGTGCCATAGGGAATAACAAACTCTCCATAGGCCTTCTGTAACATTGTATACGCCTCAACTGAAGATTTTGTTGAGAAGAAAGCAGAATTTCAAAGCCGTATATTGTTCCTGGCGTGTTACCTCCATTGCAGTGGTAGGCGATACTGAACATGTCTGAACTTACCTGGTTCTTACAGGCGGGAACCAGGAGTACCAACAATGAAACTACTACGGCGTGTTTGTTTAACGCTAACAGAATATAATAAGCTTGAATTTTAGTGCGAAAAATTATGACCGTAAAAAAATATGATCATTCTTTATTGAACAGCCGTCGTATAAACTAAAACAACTGTTACAGTATTTAGCTCCAAGATATAATGGTTTGAATATTCTACTGATTTTTGTTTTTCGTATGTGAACTAAGTTAATTGCACAACGCACCCTGGCAATTCTGTGTACCCAAACAGTTGAAAAAGTGCATATCTACGGAATTTTAGTCTGTAACGCTTTGAATTTTAAAGTTTTATAATCTTGTGGCACACAGTTACCTCACTCGAGTTTCAAAATACATTTAAACTTTGTTGACTGTAGTCCTGGTTACATATTTTGCACCTAAGTGCATTTGGGGTTCAATGTGTGGTGCGTTAGTGCATTTTTAGAGATTTTAAATGAATGTTTAGGCCTATCGAATGTATTTTTAAATAATATATTATATTTTCACTTCTTTTGCCTTAAATAATGATAACATTACTTTAATTCTATGTAACTATTGAAGTGCTTCTTAAAAGGGGCATTTAAATCCTACCAATAAAAAGATCTGAAGATAGCTTGACATCGCTTTCTCTAAATACTATTTTGGACCTTTTTTAAGTTAAGTGCACATGTTCTACCGAATTGGTCCAAGACACATATGTCTTAGGACCCTGGCCTCCTTCAACCCGGGAGCGATGGATAAATCCGGGGCTCTTTCCATAGGACAATTCCTGATTTCTTAAAAGCCCCCCTCTCCCCGCTGACAAAGTCAAGACAGGATGGAAGTGGATACGCCACTTACGCACGTCAACCCCGCATGCAAACTATCGAAGACCTCGGTGGGGCCGTCTGGTGATCTAGCGCACCTTCTACTAGCTCTGCAGGCTAGTACCCGGAACTTATGAGGCAAAACTCTACCCCCTCCAGGTGGTTGTGGCCTAGCCGGAGGTTATTATTTTTGGGGGGGGGGACGGGAAAAAAGGTATAGGGAAAAACCAACAACAGGCTAGACTGGGTATTTGGGTAGGAAGAAGGATGGGGCATGGGAGGATGTCGTTCTGGGGTGATTCTATTTATTGGGCCTGTGGTGCTAATTTAGTTGGGACTGTTGAGAGGAATTTGGTGGCCGGTACCGCCTAAGCAACCCGGCTGTTGGTGATCAGGTAACAGTCATGATCCAGGGGACCCTGACTACGACCTGTGTACAGTGGTGATCGTTATATGCGCGACTGGATGGAGTCTTTGAATCCTCGTGGGAACTGGATTGCGGTGATGCAGAAGGGCCATGGCCGTCAACAGCTCATGGCCGGGGAGGGAGGCGGTGTTGCAGGTCTGATGGCGGCGTCCTGCGTGTGCGGGTATCTCGATGTGGCAGAAATTTCGGCGGAGGGACCCCGTGTTCTGGAGCCAGGGACATCTGGGTGATGTGGTCCTGGTGTTCGCGAAGAGCTTCGTGTAGCTTCTTGTTGGGTGCTTGCCCTTGCAGTAGCTTAGTGTGTCGTTGGGTGGGTCGTCGCAGAAGGCGTTGGTGAAGCGGTCAATTTTGGATAGAAGACTGGCAATCCCTTGTTCATGTTGAGCTGCGCTGTCCTGGAGCTGGGTGTTGATTGACTCTACTATCTGTTTCTGCGGTGTAAGTCCGTCCATGAGTTGGCTGGAGAGCGTGGTCAGCCTGTCTTGCATGTCCTGGAGGGCGGCGTTGGTTGTGCCGCGTTGGGCGGCAGCAGCTGCTAGGGATTCCTCTATGTTGTCCAGGCGCTGGTTTATGTTTAGGACCTCAGAGTGAAGGTCCTGAACTTCCACCGCTGGGAGACGGTTGTTGACGGCGGTGACAGTGGTCGTCAGGAGCTCCTCGAGTCTGCATAGCTTGATGTTGGTTCGGTGAAGCTCCTCTCGTAGACAACCAAGAGCTTTCTGCCAATCGGCGGGCTCACTGGTGGTTGTGTTCCGAGGTTTTGGTCCACTGGTGTTCCGGCGTGGGTAAAGTGGGCACTGCGCCTGTCCAGTAAAATGGCCTAGACCATTACAGGTGGCGCAGTACCTGCGTCGGCGCCTGAGGTCGTGTGCCTGACATACTGCTGTGGGATTAGGAGTGCCACAGTAGTGGCACCGCGGAGGCGCGGTGCAAGTGTCAGCTGTGTGCTCATATGCGCAGCAGTGTCTGCATGGAGTGTGGCGCTGCAGTTTACTGTTCTCAACTTTCAGACACTGCTCAAGAATGGGCAGGCCTGAAGCTAAGGCGGAGGTACCCGATTCCCCGTGGGTGTCGGGAATACACTGCCCCCTCGGGTCCAACCCAATCCGTACAACTCCCCTACGGGAGGGGCTCGGCAGTTCGGCTTGAGGTTCCTCTAGTAACGTCAGAGGTACCACGAGTGCTAAGGGTCCGCAGTGCTCGCACCACGGCAGCTGAAGGGAACGGATACCCTTCCCTAAGGGATATTTTGGACTTCATCCAAAAATCTATACCTAGATTTAAAGGAAAACGTACATTTCGGGACTCACTGAAATGAAAAACTGTTTAAACAGTTATTATTGAGAAGTATGTGTATGTGAGCGTTTAAAAGAGAGAGAGGGAGTCAGAATGACGGAGAACAACCCAACTGTAAAACACGGATTTTCCATTAGGCATGAATTTGAAATTTAGTTTTAGCGTTTTCTAGGGATGCTCTACGAGAATATTCAAGAAAATGTATTCATATCAAGCCTGCTGCAGACCGAAAAATTACTTTCTGAGTACTTTTGAAATGACCAAATATTTGTATTAATTGAAAATATTTTAAAATTATTTGTATGGAAAGTAAAATATAAGTATTGTGACTGCGTGGGTTATGTAAATTCGGAAATCCGATGTCCAGAAATTTAAAACAACTTTTGATGCAGCAAAAAGACGTTAAATTGACAATCAGCAATCTTCAAAGTCCACTCGGTTCTCCGCCGCACGAAGACAAATGCAAGAGATCACTTCTAACGTCGACTGTCGCTATAATCATCCTACAACTACGGCTTCTAGCATCTGCGGGGTACATATACCCCCCAGCCATTGTTTCTAGAATGCGACTGACTTTCCCAGAAATTGCTCGGCAGCAAAAATGGACCGATCAATCTGGAGCCTTTCTCTGTTTCTTTCTCTCCAGCCCACGCGCCCGGCTCCGGCTTGTCGCGGCAGCTGAACAATGCCACTTGGTGACAATATTGTATTTTCTATAAATTGCCCCCGAAATTAGTTTCTTTCTGAAACACTTCTTAAAGTTGATAAACCATAGGATATGCACAATTTTATACTAACACTTTGGATTTCATTGAAATATATACATATGTAAAATACACTCCTAGAAATTGAAATAAGAACACCGTAAATTCATTGTCCCAGTTAGGGGAAACTTTTTTGACACATTCCTGGGGTCAGATGCATCACATGATCACACTGTCAGTTCCATAGGCACATAGACACAGGCAACAGAGCATGCACAATGTCGGCACTAGTACCGTGTATATCCACCTTTCGCAGCAATGCAGCCTGCTATTCTCCCATGGAGACGATCGTAGAGATGCTGGATGAAGTCCTGTGGAACGGCTTGCCATGCCATTTCCAGCTAGTGCCTCAGCTGGACCAGCGTTCATGCTGGACGTGCAGACCGCGTGAGACGACGTTTCATCCATTCCCAAACATGCTCAATGGGGGACAGATCCGGAGATCATGCTGGCCAGGGTAGTTGACTTACACCTTCTAGAGCACGTTGGGTGGCACGGGATACATACGGACGTGCATTGTCCTGTTGGAACAGCAAGTTCCCTTGCCGGTCTAGGAATGATAGAACGATGGGTTCGATGACGGTTTGGATGTACCGTGCACTATTCAGTGTCCCCTCGACAATCATCAGAGGTGTGCGGCCAGTGTAGGAGATCGCTCCCCACAACATAATGCTGGGCGTTGGCCCTGTGTGCCTCGGTCGTATGCAGTCCTGATTGTGGCGCTTACCTGCAAGGCGCCAATCACGCATACGACCATCATTGGCACCACGGAAGAAGCGACTCTCATCGCTGTAGACGACACGTCTCCATTCGTCCCTCCATTCACGCCTGTCGCGACACCACTGGAAGCGGGCTGCACGATGTTGGGGCGTGAGCGGAAGACGGCCTAACGGTGCGCGGGACCGTAGCCTAGCTTCATGGAGATGGTTGCGAATAGTCCTCGTCGATACCCCAGGAGCAACAGTGTCCCTAATTTTCTGGGAAGTGACGGTGCGGTCCCCTACGGCACTGTGTAGTATCCGACGGTCTAGGCGTGCATCCGGGCATCGCTGCGGTCCAGTTCCAGGTCGACGGGCACGTGCACCTTCCGCCGACCACTGGCGACAACATCGATGTACTGTGGAGACCTCACGCCCCACGTGTTGAGCAATTCGGCGGTACGTCCACCCGGCCTTCCACATGCCCACTATACGCTCCCGCTCAAAGTCCGTCAACTGCACATACGGTTCACGTCCACGCTGTCGCGGCATGCTACCAGTGTTAAAGACTGCGATGGAGCTCCGTATGCCACGGCAAACTGGTTGACACTGGCGGCGGTGCCCAAACGCTGCGCAGCTAGTGCCATTCCACGGCCAACACCGCGGTTCCTGGTGTGTCCCCTGTGCCGTGCGTGTGGTCATTGCTTGTACTGCCCTCTCGCAGTGTCCGGAGCAAGTATGGCGGGTCTGACACACCGGCGTCAATGTGTTCTTATTTCTATTTCCAGGAGTGTACATTGTATTATCGGTTACTGAAGTACTTCTTGTTGATTTGAGTACTCATACATTTTTCAAAGGATGTGTGACTATTTTTATTTATCATTAATACTGTTATGTACTTTACTCATTACATAGGAACCCACCTTGTTTTAGTTTAACCAATGCTTCATTTACATTACGCTTACTATAGCTGCCACGAAATGTGTGCATGCAAAATAGAAATATGTCAGAAATAACAAGAGATAGAGTAGGAATGTTAACAGCAGTTGTAGAAACAGATAAATAAGTGAAGCCTGTACGTGAGATGTTAATAATATTGATATAATTAATGCTCAGGTAGGACCTTGGAAAAATAAATTTAACAACTCTAAATAATGAAGACATAAGTCTATATGTGTTATATTTAAAACCAATATATTACAAGTTAACACATGTTAGCACAATTGCTTTGAAATTTTACAAAGCTAGAGCTCATAAACATTAAAGAAGGAAATCCTCCCCTTTGGTTGAGCTTGAGTTTCCCCTTTGTGGGTCAAGCACATGATTCACATAACCCATTCTAAGCTAATCCTCTTGATTAATATCCAGTCAGAGCTCGTTGAAAAGTAGTTTCTGCCATTTAATTTATTTTTATTGAATTTTCATTGTTGTCACGACAAAAGTTGGCACTACCCGATAAATCGTCGACCCCAGAATGGTGAGAGCACTCTCCACATCGTTAGGCAGGCAACATCGATAGTCATTAGGAACCAATCATTTACGCCAGCTGCCCTCATCTTAGAACGAGCACCTGCCTGTAATCTCCTTGGCCTCATATTTCTGAAGGCACGTCGCCTCCTATGATCACAGCACATAAATCTTTATATGCATCACCTTTCTCGGTTCTCTCAATATTTTAAACTCTAACCAAACCTTTAATATTGTTTTCAACATTATGGTAAAACAGCTAAACATATATTAAGCAGATATTACAGGAGTATAGGTATAGCTTCCATCTCAGAGGGGGAATAGCTCGCGCTTTACGACCTGCTTAAATATATTGCTTTAGGAGGAAGGGATGACGTGACTAACAGCCAAACAGGCCGTGAGGAATACTCTTTTCTACAAGCAATCATTCGCACCATCTGCCCAACACTTCCATGTGCACATGGAAGCATATCTGAACCATTAGAAAAAGCTCTGTAACAACAAGTAAATAATTCCAGTGTACAGTTTAAATCATACAGCTCTCTATATATGGTTAATTAGTTAAATGTTTTAAAGGTATTAAACATTAATGAAATTTGGAAATTAATTATTCTTTCACACTGGCCGTATGTAGGCTAAATTGTGGAAACGTAGAGTCAGACTGAAAAACTCAATGCCATAGCATACGAGTCAGTTGGAGAATTTAATGTCATATCGGCACGTTGGCCATGGTAGCACAATGGTAGTGCGGCTGGACGGAAACCAGAAGATCCGTGGTTCAAATCCCGGCTATGGCATTGAATTTTTCAGTCTGACTCTACGTTTCCACAATTTAGCCTACACCCGGCCAGTATGAAAGAATAATTAATTTCAATTAATTAACCTAATAGTGGTTTACTATATAAAACCCGGGCCTTAAAGTACTTACATGTAGTAAGTCGCCATTAAGGTAGTTGTCTCATGTGTTCATGAGAACTCCTAAGTGGTTTACCGGGAAAATACGAGTCAGTTGGAGAATTTAATGTCATATCGGCACGTTGGCCATGGTAACACAATGGTGGCGCGGCTGGACGGAAAGCAGAAAATCCGTGGTTCAAATCCCGGCTATGGCATTGAATTTTTCAGTCTGACTCTACGTTTCCATTAATAAAATTTACTACACGATGCAGAGGTACGAGGGCTGTTAAATAAAGAATGATTATAATTTTTTACGGTAATAATTTTTCGCACTAAAATTCTGTTAGTTTAATGTGAAACAAACACGCTGTAGTAGTTTCATTGTTGGTACTCCTGGTTCCCGCCTGTGAAAACCAGGCCAGTTCAGACATCTTCAGTATTGCCTACCGCTGCAATAGAGGTAACATGTAGTTAAAGTTGATGTTAGAGGAAGATATGGAGTTTCTTTCAAACGTAATAACTGCTGATGAAACTTGGCTACATCATTTTGAACCTGAGAGCAAGCAGCAAAGCTCAGTGTGGAAATCTCCATAATCAACCCCCAAAAAAGCAAAAGTGGTTGCTTCTGTCGGGAAAGTTATAGCCATCTCACTCTTTGATATTCATGGAATGGTTTATCAGCATGTTGTACCTTCACACACATCAAAATCTGGACAATACTACGGGGATATCCTGAAAACAAGTTCATAATAGACGCAAAAGACCACATTTCCGTGAACCAGGCTGGATGCTGCACCACGATAATGCGCGGCCGCATATTGCCAATGCTGTTGCTGTATATCTTGCAAAAATCAACGTGATGTACATCTCTCACCCTCCCTATAGTCCGGATTTAGCCACATCTGACATTTTTCTATTCCCTAACTTGAAGAAACGTCTTCATGGGAGGCATTATAGATCATCAGAAGCAGTGGTGAAGGCTGCAGAGGAGATTTTTAAGGATCTCTCAGAAATTATTTCCAGCATGTCTTTGAAGACTGGCAGAAACGCTGGGGCAAGTGTATCTCATTCAGGAGAGACTGTTTTGGGAAGGATCAGTAAAATTATGAGGATGTGTAAAGGTACGTTGTCAAACAAAATTGTGATCATTCTTTATTGAACAGCTCTGGTATATTGTTGTGGAAATGAGAAGTAAATTGGAGCTGATTTCTTACTTGATAGTTACTATTAAAATGTAAGATCCTATTCTTTGGATTTCCTTGTTTCATTGGAATTTTATCACTTTTAGGAAGTGTCACAAATAATTGATAATTATACTATTGATCCTTTATGCAATTGTTTTATATTTTATTTGTTCTCTCTGGTTTGTTTTACATCATCAAAGCGTTCACGAATTAAGAAAGCAGTTCCACATTTCATACGCGTGTGGGTCTTATTCCAAAACCTTTAACTTTTTTTTCAAATTCTAAACGTTTCCTTTTCTTTTTATACAATTTAAGTCCTCCAACGTTAACTCATACAGGACGGTAAATGAAATGGATGAAATGATGCTTAAATGCGTCCACGATCCATAGCGCTTAGATACTAAACACTTATCTTTCAATATAAAAAAAAACTAAAACCGTACACATATAACTCAACTTGACCGAGATTCAAATTCGACACCTTCTGAGCATGAGGCAGAAATTTGGAAGGTCTATTGTGTTTTCGATGTGTAGTAAATTTTAAATCCCCCATGGTAGCATAAATTCCTAGATATCTTCTTATAAATTAAGTAAATAAAATACACTCCTGGAAATGGAAATAAGAACACATTGACGCCGGTGTGTCAGACCCACCATATTTGCTCCGGACACTGCTCGAGGGCTGTACAAGCAATGATCACACGCACGGCACAGCGGACACACCAGGAGCCGCGGTGTTGGCCGTCGAATGGCGCTAGTTGCGCAGCGTCGGGGCACCGCCGCCGTCAGTGTCAGCCAGTTTGCCGTGACATACGGAGCTCCATCGCAGTCTTTAACACTGGTAGCTAGCTGCGACAGCGTGGACGTGAACCGTACGTGCAGTTGACGTACTTTGAGCGAGGGCGTATAGTGGGCATGCGGGAGGCCGGGTGGACGTACCGCCGAATTGCTCAACACTTGGGGCGTGAGGTCTCCACAGAGCATCGATGTTGTCGCCAGTGGTCGGCGGAAGGTGCACGTACCCGTCGACCTGGAACCGGACCGCAGGGACGCACGGATGCACGCCAAGACCGTCGGATCCTACGCAGCGCCGTAAGGGACCGCACCGCCACTTCCCAGCAAATTAGGGACACTGTTGCTCCTGGGGTATCGGCGAGGACCATTCGCAACCGTCTCCATGAAGCTGGGCTACGGTCCCGCGCACAGTTAGGCCGTCTTCCGCTCACGTCCCAACATCGTGCAGCCCGCCTTCAGTGGTGTCGCGACAGGCGTGAATGGAGGGACGAATTGAGACGTGTTGTCTTCAGCGATGAGAGTCGCTTCTGCCTTGGTGCCAATTATGGTCGTATGCGTGTTTGGCGCCAAGCAGGTGAGCGCCACAATCAGGACTGCATACGACCGAGGCACACAGGGCCAACACCCGGCATCATGGTGTGGGGAGCGATCTCCTACACTGGCCGTACACCTCTGGTGATCGTCTAGGGGACACTGAATAGTGCACGGTGCATCCAAACCGTCATCGAACCCATCGTTCTACCATTCCTAGACCGGCAAGGGAACTTGCTGTTCCAACAGGACAATGCACGTCCGCATGCATCCCGTGCCACCCAACGTGCACTAGAAGGTGTAAGTTAACTACCCTGGCCAGCAAGATCTCCGGATCTGTTCCCCATTGAGCATGTTTGGGACTGGATGAAACGTCGTCTCACGCGGTCTGCACGTCCAGCACGAACGCTGGTCCAACTGAGGTGCCAGCTGGAAATGGCATGTCAAGCCGTTCCACAGGACTACATCCAGCATCTCTACGATCTTCTCCGTGGGAGAATAGCAGCCTGCATTGCTGCGAAAGGTGGATATACACGGTACTAGTGCCGACATTGTGCATGCTCTGTTGTCTGTGTCTATGTGCCTATGGTTCTGTCAGTGTGATCATGTGATGTATCTGACCCCAGGAATGTGTCAATAAAGTTTCCCCTTCCTGGGACAATGAATTCACGGTGTTCTTATTTCAATTTCCAGGAGTGTATAACCATAATGCTACATAATTACGGTCGTGTATAACTTTTTTCCTAAATTCTTGAGTGTATTCACTTCTAATCTAGCCGCTGAGTTTAGAATTCAGTCCCTCTTCTACGTATGCAAACTGCATGACTTGCTTGTCCAAGAAGTTGCCTGCAAATCACGGCATTCGGGTGAAAGTGAGCCCAGGGTTAACGCTCTGATTTTTATAGTCAAAGATATGTGAGCAACAAACTTCACATTACGATTGTGCAGATACACTTGCCCACAGTGGGTCATGGCTAGTGTAAACAGAGATATGCGGTTATAAAGGTAAATATTTCTACTCACCACAAAGATCTGGTAATGGGATTTGCTCGCAGTAAATATTGGAATTCTTAGGGATTACCTTCATAGGCATATTCTGTGCTGTCCCATGAACTTTTTATTTTAACATCTACCTTACAGATAGATGCGGCATTACATTCGTGCCAGAAATTCGATATCGATATTCTACTAGTGTCTGATTCGGGCCTCTCTGAACCCTAAAATCCCTTTTAGATAAAAGACCATTGTGTGTCAGTGCGTGTGCGTGTGAGGAGTATAAATTAAGAACGAATATTTGTATTAGAACTGAAGCTGAAAATGTGACAGGAGGAGAGTCAAACTTCAGTCCAAAAATTCTTTAACATATTGTAACGCGGGTGCTGGAGCACCCTGTAAAGCAGCTGGCAGCGGAAGGTAGGGGAGGTTCGGTTAGCCACACCTCCTCCTCGTTTGTCTTGTGGTGGTGACAGACTGTGGTCAGGGAAAAAACATGACTGTGTCGCCGGTTTTCTCTACACCTGTTTCTCGATCTTTCTGTTACTAGAACAATCCTGTAAACACGAGAAACCGGCGATATTCCTATATAAAGAGAGCTACAGACAGACTGACGGAGTTAGTGAGTTGAGTTGGTTTTGGTTTAGTCAGTCAGTGAGTTGGTTTTGTCAGTGAGTGAGGAGACAGTCGCAGTTTTTGGCGTAAGAGTTAGTCAGTGACGTGTTAATGTACGAAAGGGTTGTGCGACGGAAGACTGTATGTAACTGTGAAGGTGTACCGGAGCTTACGTAACCGCGAGTACAGTGAAATTGTAACGGACGGACTGGTGAATTGTAACTGTGTGCAGCAAGTAATTCTGTGTAATTGGCAAGTGTTTAACTGTAAGTCGGTGGAAATAAAGAACATTGTTGAGTGGTGTAATTGGACTTTTTATTTCACGAACCCACAAAGTCACAATATTTAGTGAAAAAGGTTTCTATTGAATTTTATTTAAATATTTTATGTGTGAAGTATGTGCATCACAACAGCAGGTGAAATTTAACAACTGTAATATGGAAAGGGGAGACGTAAAGTTTAGAAATCTTGGAAAAGCGAAGTAAAGAAATCGAAGTCATGAGATTATATTTAAAATTTGATATGTAGGATGAAAAATAGAGGAGAAAAATTGAGTAAATAGAAAGGAGAACATTTAAGTTAAAGTTAACAGTATAAAGGATCAAGTATGAAAATATATTGAAGAGAACTCCAATGACAAACACACCAGGTCCCAAATCAGTGGTGACCCAAGGTGTGTTTCTGCAGTATTCATAACTTATCAGTGCATCCATCTGTAGCCCGCCTCGGTAACGTGGATAGTAGCGTGTCTACCTCACGTTTAAGAGCTCCCAAGTTCAAATCTCGGTCAGGGTGAGTTACCTGGATAAGGCTTTTCCCGGGGTTTTCCCTTATCCTGAAAGACGAATGTCGGGTAAGTCTATGGTTTATGGACCCTGGGCTCATCTGAACATCATTTCACCCATTCCATTCATCATCCAACATAACTTAACGTTGTAGGACCTAAATTAAAAAAAGAAATTCCATCTGTACGTAGGTACGTACATCTGTCAGTCTGTCTATGTTAAAACTGCTTTGGATTTTATTTGAATAGCCTATTAGGTTCTCTCCATTTTCAGGGATTTTCATAATTTTTAATGACAAACCATAAGGTATAGATAAAAGTGTAGATGATTTCAAAGCACACAATTTATTTTAGATAAGTAGTTTTCCCTGAAAATCCACTTAAAGAATACAGGTTATTATTGATTTCCTATATTTTGCTATTTTTAATTGCTGTCGTTTCTTACACTGCCGTAGATCATACGGTTAAGGTTATTAAACAATCATATTTTGTTTTAATAAAAACTGAATCGTTATCACCTTCAATGTACAACCAAGACATCATCGTCGTCGTCGTCGTCCTTCATGCTTTGGGCATTATTGATTCTTGCAGTCTACATAATTTATTTTACTGGTTCCACCGTTTTCTTGGTCTTTCCATGCTACTCCTTCCAATTGGTCTATAGTTCATACAATAGAGAGGTTAGCTTTCTTTCTCCATATATTGTACATGGGTTACCAATTTATTACTATATTCTTGTACAACTACACTCAAGTGGAATATCTCTAGCTATGCACGTATATCTTCATTTCGTTTGTGATCGATTTTTCTATATCCTGCAATGCTTCTAAGAAACTTCATTTCATTTGCCCGATGTTTCTATTTTATTTTTTTCAGTTATGACCCATACTTCGCTACCGTATAGTATTTTAGGTACAGACATTACTTTGTTGAATTTTAGAATGGTATCTTTACTTGCTTTACTTTTTATACTTTTTATTATTGTTCCATTTATATAGTTGAAGGTTTCTGACTTTCTAATTATGTCTGTTTCTTGGTTATATTGCATGTAATAACCCAAGTATTTGAACTCGTCTACCTCTTCTATATTTTTATTTTCTATTACAATTTTAGATCTAATACTCTCTTTACCTTTAATTGGAGATATAGTCATATTAACCTCTAATATTTTGTTTAGCTCGTGTATTGCCTTTTGATGATTGTTTTCTGAATTAGAGATAACCTGGTAATCTGCGAGTATAGGTGATATTACAAAGTTCTTTGTGATAGGATTTGTGGTATATATTCCTGTCCTACTAATACACATA
Organism: Mantis religiosa; assembly: GCA_030765055.1. Classification (NCBI taxonomy): domain Eukaryota; kingdom Metazoa; phylum Arthropoda; class Insecta; order Mantodea; family Mantidae; genus Mantis; species Mantis religiosa. Next base: position 17,071,404 of record CM060955.1, on the reverse strand, counting down.
ATTTCCTCCTTATGAATGTTAAAAAGTAGCGGAGACATACAGCATCCTTGTCTTAAGCCTAGACAAAATATGTTACTCATTGGTATATTTTAGGGGATGCAAAGTATTTACGATATATCTTAATTTTTCTTGTTTATTCTTTTTGCTGAATGATAGAAATAATAAGAATACAGCTTCAGTAATTCAGTTCCAGAAATCACTTGCGGCTAAGTGGGCTTCCTGTTTTCTCTTTCTGCCACTCTATCTCTTTCTCATTGCTAAGCCTGCAACAACTATTTCCGAGAAGCCAAGCCTTCCTGAAATCTATTAAACTGTGTTCTATCCTAGGATATATGTAGCTCAATCCCTTCGTCTTCTCTTTTTTCCTTCTATGAGGAAATAAACCTGTGAAAATTGTACAATTTTCAAAAATAGATACTTAATACAGTAACAAATGTTGGTGCTTTTAAGATAGATACATACGTAATTGAGTAAAGGCATAAAATTGCCATCCAACCAACAGTAGAATTATAAAGGCGTCATCCATGTTCTACCCCTAAAAATGTTTACCATTTAAAAGCATGTAAATTTATCAAGTGTATTGTACTCCTTCTCTGTAATAATCTGGTTTTACTTTTTTCAGGTAAGTACCAGTTTTACGTCTATTGAGCTACACTTGGTGTTCACCAACAGGTATGTAAAATTTCTTACCATTTAGCTGAGCAGCCAATAAATTAACATTACCTCTATATAACTGTACATCTATTGAACCTTAGAAACTCTAATATAGTGGGAAAATTTTAAATAATTGCTGATTGTTACAAATTATAATAATTTGTACTATGACACATATAAGAACAACTTATTTTTATTACTAAACCCGAAGAAAAAGTACTCTTAGCACTTGTATTGTATTGAATAGAGCGGATAAACGTTTGGGATAAATCAAACAAGAAAGTAATATTGATTTCTGTCCAGAACAGTTGAATGCGTGCAATGTGCCAAGCGACATATGTAAGTTAGGCCTTTCTTGAATGCCTTTTAATGGATAATTTGTGGAACAGTTTATAGAGGCGGGGTAGATAACTCAGTGCATACAAGGGGGTGTCGTTAAGTTTTAATTTTTTTTCTTTGTTTAACGTGGAAGGAAACAAAATGGAATTTACCCATACATAGGAGGTTTTTTTTAAATTTACCCCTCCCAGGAATTTTTTATTGCTTTGATAAAAACAGAAACAAGGAACTTCGCTTCATGTGTTGAAGATGGGTTAGGTGAGAGAAATTAGATGAATTTTTGACAGATCCCGCGTTGAGCACTCTGGAAAGTGTCGTATGTTTCTTAAGCAGCATGAATCATGCTACGTGGCGTAAGTTTCAAGGCCAGGATGGCAGGCATGGCTTGCGCCCTGGAAGCAAAACTGGGAATTAAGGGGTGGAGTAGAAGGCATTTACTGATGTCATATACAACGGTATTTCCTGGATGGTCCGGGCCTGGAGGACGTTCTGGTACCGGTGCGTTGGCGGTGGTGCGTTGTTGCGTCTGCTGGGTGGGATTGATGTTCTATGAAGATAAGGTCAAGAATCTCGTCTAGCACCTTGTAGTATTCCTCTACGTGATGTAGTTTGTTGTCACAGGCGGCGATAAGCTCGAGGTGTCGGTCAAGGGGTTGTGCGATGTTGCTGATTCCTGTAGACAGTTGGTCTTGAATGGAGTGGTGTGATTCAGTTGTCATCTTCTTGATTGAATCGTCTATTACGGCGATTTTGGGCACTATTGTGGCGAGTAGGTCCTGGATGTCGCGGTGAGTCTTAGCAGTTGTAGTCGTGGTGGAGTCTTAAAGTGAAGTTAGTCTTGGAGTGATGCTGCGGACCTCGGCGTGCAGGTTTTGTAAGCTATCGGCGGAGCCGGATGTGACGATCTTAGTTTCAAGCGAGGCAAGGCGTTCGCTGAAGTTCTGTACCTCTTGTAAATTCTGAAGAATGGTCCTCAGGTCCTCGCTGGGTGCGGCGGCTGATGGTGCAGGTGTGGGCTGTTGTGCTGCCCGAGGTGTCGCTGATGTGGATCGGCGCGGGTAGAGGGGGCACTGCGCCTGGCCCGTGAAGTGCCAAAGCTATCGCAGGTGGCGCAGTACCGGCGTCGAAAGCGGAGGTCATGACTGGTGCACCGTGACGTCACACTCAGTGCTCCGCAGTAGTGGCACCTGGGAGGTGCAGCGCAGGAGGTGGTGCCATGGCCGTAGCCGCATCATCGCCGACATGGTGTGTGTATGCTAGCCTCGATTCTGAGACACCGTCCTAATAAGGGTAGGCCCGTCCTCAAGGCAGCTTCGAGCTCCGCGGCGTCAGTGAGCTGGAGACGGACCAGGTTGGAGGGTCCGTGGCGGGTGGAGATCTTGGAGGCTCTGAACGTGGAAGGCGAGCGTTGCTGTGAGGCGGCGAGGATAAAGCGTGTGGGCAAGTCCCGTGGTACCCAACGAATGACTGCTGCGTATGCGGCTTCTTGGCGCAGGGTGGTAACTGCGGTGGGCTCCCTGGGTGGGAGTCGGGCTGGTCCGGCGGCTGGAGGAGCAGTGAATGCTTCGGCGTATGTAGCCTGCTTGGGCAGGCGTAGTGCCGCGATGTGCGGAATTTGCTGGCTGGGACGTGCTGCTGCCACAGGAGCTGCAGGCGCTTCTTGCTGCGTTGAGTCTGGCAGTACGGGCCAAGTGGGCTCGTTAGCCAGACGTGGCTGCGGTGGACTTGGCAGTCGAACGGTGTCTGGAGCAGGCTCGGCGCTGGCCCAGAACTTTCCCCTGGGCTCGGCGGGCGGCTCCTCCTCTGCTGCCTGTACTGGCAGAGAGGCGGAGACTGCGCCTGAGAGCTGGCCGGTGAAGTGATATCAGAAGAGGGCAGCTACTTTGCTCGCCGGCTGGGTTGCTTCTCCACGGCGTTCCTCTTCTTCCCGGTGTTCTTCTTCCGCGTCCACCTCGGTGGAATTCTCCGTTGCCGAATACCTACTAAAAACCCTCCACTACCTAGGACAGCAACGTTGGCGATGTTTTGCTGGTCCCGCATTAACCATTGAGATTCAAGATGTAGGTTATTCCTCTGCGGCGAACCGGTATGGTGTGTTGGGGAGGGAGGCGTCTTGGTCACAGGACCCTGATGCCCACCTTTCCATCATTGGTAATCTTAGGCAATGGGCCGTGCGTTCAGGATGTAATCAGTTCTGCACATTGCACTTACGTCGTTAGTAGTCTAATCTAGTTCTTCTTGTCCCGATGTACGGGTGGGTAAATTTTTAATTATCACCCAGAAGTTATTACACATCATTGCCATCATTGATCCCTTGGGACATAATGTTGGTAGTTTCAGTGATTTGAGTCGTTTTTTATAGTGAGCGCCAGAAGTGATTGAGGTGTAAGATGCATAAAATTGAGTCTCGCAGTGTGATCATGTTCCTGCGTTTTAAGGGCAAAACTGACCGGGAAATCCACAATGAGATGACGGCTGTTTATGGACATGATTTGCCATTGAATGACACTATTATGAGGTGGAAAAAAATTTCTAAACTGGTCCTATGTCCCTGAGAGATGAGCCAAGAGCTGGTAGACCGTCAATGACAGACGATGCTGTCACCACGAAGAAAGTTGAGTCTTTAATACTGGAAGACAGACGAGCAGCGATCCATATGGTCATGAATGAGACACATCTTAGTTGTGGTAGTGTGTGGAAAGTTATTCATGACGAACTGCATGTGTCTAAGGTGTCTGCACGGTGGGCTTCTCGTTTGCTAACCCCTTTCCAATAGCAAACATGGCGTGACCTTTCAAGACATGCTGATGCAGGTGGAACGGCTTGAAGATTAATTTTTCTTATTGTCTGGTAACCATGGATGAATTCTGGATCTATCAGTATGATCTAGAGACAGAAACCATGAGAATGGAATGGAATAATGCCGATTCCCTCTTCCCAGAAAGGCAAAGGTGCAAAATTCAGCTGGGAAGGTCAAGCTTTCAGTTTTCTGGCACTTTGGTGGAGTCATTATTACAGATTATCTTGGCAAGGGTCTAATGACGGAGTACCGGAAAGCAGTGACGCCCACAAGTACTATCCGCCGTTTATTTTTAGAATTTTTGTCTGGCTATAAAGATTTTATCCTAATTTATACAGATGGATCCAAAAGCTCTACCGGTGTTGCATGTGCCTATGTCCAGGGGGCCGAACCCTATAGATTCGGTCTCCATGGCAGCACCTCCATCTACAATGCCGAGCTTTATGCCATATACTGAGCCATTGTGCATGTTCGCCGCAGAAGGTTGCGCGATTGCGTTGTCCTCAGGGACACCCTCAGCGCTCTTCAGAGCCTTCGTGAGCTGTACAATTTCCATCTGCTTGTACAGCGCATCCAGGACGCGCTTCACGTTCTACACACCACTGGTGTCAGCGTGGTGTGTGCGTGGGTTCCTGGACACGAAGGCTTGCGTGGGAATGAACTGGCGGACTCGGCAACTAAGGCGGCGACCACTGAGCCCAGGGTAAACATCCCCTATGTAACCTCGGAAGACTTTAGGTGCGTCATAGAGAGAGCAGTACTGTCGTGCTGGCGGGACGATTGGTCTGCTCTTCGTAGGAGCAAACTTAGAACGATATAGGCGCTTCCAATTCCCTGGGCGACTTCCTCCCGTGCCTCCCGCCGAGAGGAAGTTGTTCTTGCTCGGTTACGCATTGACCACTGCGTTTTCAGCCACCGTTTTCTTTTACAAAGGAGCCCTGCGCCAGTGTTCCAGCTATGCGGTGATGCGCTGTCCTCCGCCATGTTATTTTAAGGTGTCGTAACCTGGAGCGTCTTCGCTGGTCTCTTCAGCTGCCAACCAGCTTGAAAGACATACTGGCGGACGACCAGTAAGCGGTGGCCAAGGTTTTTAGATTTTTATCGAAAGTTGATTTTATCATATAGCCAGATATCTGTTTTTACGTTTTTACTTTTTAACCTTTTAGCCCTTTTATACCTTGACGTACGTCATACACGTATATTTTAGCCATGATTTTATTGCTAACAGGCTTTAGCCGAGTTTTAGGTTGTTTTTAGAAGGCATTGTTTTTGGGGGCGCTGATGACCGCGATGTCGAGCGCCAATTATCACAATCATCATCATCATCATCATCATCATCATCATCATCATCATCATCATCATCATCATCATCATCATCATCATTTGGCAAGGGTCAAACCATCACTGGCACATACTACTGCAATCTTCTAGACAAGTTACGAGCAGCTCTGACTAAGACGACGCAGTATGTCCTCCAAAGGTGTTCTTCTGGCTGAAAATGCATCAGCTCATTCACCTCAAGTTTCAGTAGACAAAACAAGGGAATGTGGCTTCGAGACCTTACAGCACCCACCTTATTCGCCCCATCTCTCATCAAGTGGTCTATTGTTGTTCCCGGAAATGAATCTGTTCCGTGGTCGCCGATTTGACAACACGAATGACGTATTGTATGTATGTGTATGTATTTATTTCACTGCAATTGGGTACTACCCGGTGGCAGAGTTAAGAATACAGATTAAATTACAAATACTAGATTTACAACAATAACACAGTAAACAATACAAACATGATATTATTTTACTTTAGTCACTTAAAACATATCTAATTAATTCTCTATTTACATATCATATACCATTATAATTTAAAAGTTAAACTATAAACAATCTAGATTTTTTCTAAATTTCTTCAGCGACAGAGGACAGCCCTGAAAGACTGCTACAGGCAATTCATTCCATTCTTCAATGGTTCTATTAACAAAAGAAAATTTTCCTGCGTCGGTTCTGTATCTTCTACCCTTAATTTTATACCTATGATCGTTTCGTCCATAATAATCCGGATTATCTAAGCTTACACTAACGTCCATCCATGCCTTTACACCAGCATTAGCTTTGAATAATGCTACCAACCTATGTTTTTTACGCCTAATTCTTAATTCCTCCCATTTAGTCTCATGTCCTTTTATAGGCCCAAAATACTTGCCTCTTTTTATGAATTTTATTGCCCTCTTCTGTATTTTTTCTAATGGATCGATTTGGTTATCTCTATACGGTTCCCAGCATGCTACTCCATATTCCATAACCAGCCTTTGCAGGCTGGCAGGCTGTTTGGAACAGCCCGAAGGGTGGTCAAGTTTTGTACCTGCTCTGGTAAGAGCTCTATAACGTAGTGTTGGGATGTGGATGTTGTAGGATGACGGGTGAGAATTAAGTGGGTGTAAAGAAGGAAGGTAGCTTGTTGCTCCTCGAGGAATGATGAACCGGGTGCTACAATCAACGTGCACCGCTGGTGGATTAGTTAATAAACTTGGAAGAAGATAGGTCGAATTTTGAGATTTTCAGATTAAATATTGGATAGCTGTAATTTAGTTTAGGCTGGAATGGGGATCATGTGGTTGCCGGTAATGACCGCAAGACATGTGGGGTAGCCGGTATCGCTTTATGCGAAGTTCACGAGGTACATAGTCCCCAAGGGATCTGACTAGGGCGCTCTGATGTTGAGGCAAACTCTCGAAAAATTTGGTGGCCCGGCGCCTAATTTCATCCTCCACATAGCAGAGGGATGAAGCCTCGTGAAGTAGTCTCACGGGGAATCTTGTGCAAACAGAATAAATAACCCGAAGACATTTAATCTGTGCACGTTGTAGCAGTACCAGGTTTGAGCCTGCGGCCATACCCCAGACTTCACACGCATAGAGCATGAGAGGGAGGGCCAGAGTCATAAAGAGGCGCAACTTTAAGGAAACAGACATCACAGACCTAATCACAGAGTATAGTGATGCCACGGCACCGCACAACCGATGCGCTCGCTCCCGGATGTTGTCCAGCTTGACTCCCAAGTATTTGATTGAATTCTCCCACCTGGTCCCTTGCCCAAAGTAGGTGAATGTGGGGAAGTTGGCGGGAAAGTGGCGCTTGGTGAACAGTATCGCTTGGCTTTTCTCCGTGTTAATGGACAATCGCCAAAGTGTGCACCAATCCTGGAGGAGGTTTAAATATCGTTGAATAGGATTGGAAGTTTTGCGTGGGTGTCTGTTTGTGGAAAATAGCAGCACGTCGTCAGCATATTGTGCTATGTTGACGTGCTGTTCAGTGGGAAGGTCAGCCACGTAGACGCTATAGAGCGTCGGAGATAACACAGAACCTTCGGCGACTCCGCCGCGGATAGACCTTCGTGTAGATGTTTTTCGCACCACTGTGACTCTGAAGAATCTATGTTTTAGGAAATAATGTAGAAGATGTAAGACGTGAGTGGGTAGCTACAGTTGAATAAATTTGTATAGAAGACCCGCATGCCAGGTCGTAGAGGAGGCCTTTTCCACGTCCAGAAAAACCGCTGAGGTGAATGCCTTTTTCTGGAAACCCAGGGCTGCAGCCTCCACCACGCGCAGCAACTGCTGTGACGTAGAATGTCCAGGACGAAAGCCAAACTGGTAAGGAGACGTCATGAAGTGGAAGAGTGGTTTAAAGCGAATTTTGCAGACTTCTACAAACAATGTATTCGGAAACTCAAGAAACGCTGGAAAAAATGCAGCCCGCCTGGGTAGCGTGGTGGTAGAGAGTCTGTCTCACGTTGAAGAGGTCCCGTGTTCGAATCTCGGCCAGAGTGAGTTACATGGGTAAGGTTTTTTCCAGAGTTTTTCCTTGTCATGAAATACGAATGTCGGGTAACTCTAAGCTCTATGGATCCTAGGCTCATTTGAGTGTTATTTCACACATTCCATTCATCGTCCGATATGACTTAACGTTGGAGGACGTAAAATGGCAAAAGAAATGGAAGAATGTGTCAATCTGGAATGTTACGACGTAGAGAAGAACTAATAAGCATTTCTGAACACAAACTCTCTATCAAAATTTTAAAGGGTGAGAATTAAAACTTTAGGACACCCCCTGGTAAGTGTTGTATGGCACAAAAAGTAGTCACTATGTATGTCGATTCCAAAACATCATACCCAGATACAGAAAACACAACAATTTTAGGGGAGTTTGCAAACTTTTGTTCATTAAACATGATCTCTAATAAACGATAATGATAAAAAACGCCGTAGTTACCCTTTAGGGCAAGGACCTCTACTACCTACCGACAGGGTGAGCTTTTACGGTGAACTAATCCTGTAGACCCCTAATTATCGGATTGTACAAGAGAACCAATAGCAACAGTAAATAAATTAACTCATACACAGACAACAAAGATTAGGGGACAGAAAACAAAGACGTTTCGAACCTAGCCTTTGTACCATCCATCAAGCAACAGCACTCGGCCATCTATCAAGTATTGCATCATGACCTTTGAGAAAACATTCGTTTGTCCTTTGCTGGTATAATATGTGTAAAACAAAACTTTATTTAAGCTTTCCGCAGATTCTTGGTCATCGGGCCGTATATTACCGAATAGGACAGCTGAATAACGGCTTTTATGCTAAAAGGGTTAATGTTTTAACATTAGACTATAAACTGCGTGTTGCATAGATAAGAATAAATATGGACAACTGACTTACCTGGTATACAAGAGTTTAGCATTCAGTAGCTTTAATATAATATGTATACGAGATCTATCCTTTAATAATTGTATTGCAAACATTGCTTCAAAAATTAAGCTTTCAAGCACTAAATTTTTATATACGTGCCCATTAAACCCGGTGCATAAGGTACACGAAACATAATATTACATACTTACAGCTGCTCGCCAGAACAAGACGTCAAAATCTGCAATACGTGCTGCTTAATTTACTTCTCCTTTGTATTAGGCTTTCATTTCGAAGTTTCGTACTGCATTCAGGGCTCTCATTTTCACCTACGCCACAGTACTATATTGGTGTTGCAGTCATCAGTTGAACAGTCAAGCTTGCTTCCAAGCTATTGTGACTTGTTTCTAGCCAATCGGAGCTCGTGAACAATCTTGGGTCATAGCTAGGAGAATCCAGAATGTTATGCCATTTCTGGTCCACAACTTGCTGGGTTGCACTTAGCGCTTCATTGAAGATAGAATTGTCTTAAACTGCAACCAAAAGTAACAGTAAATCAAGATGACAGGCATTTTGGGGTGCCTTTTTCACTTCCTGGCTGCAAATAAATTCTTTGAGGCATTCCTAACTTCCTCTTCCAAACGATTCTTCGTTTATTCTTTCTTTGGAATCTTCATTCTTGATCCAAAATGGATCTAAGCCTTATGCAATTCTTCCAAATTGATAATGTATTATTCTATCTGTAACTAATTTATTTTATTTTGACAAGGGTTCCACGTTGATGCTACTTTGAAGCTATTATAATGTGTGAATCAGGGTAAAACAATGAGGTTTCTCACAGGGTATGCGTGGATGTGTGTGAGAAGGATATTTTAATGACACTGGAATGCCCGGTGCAAACTTACTTATTTACTGCTTCTTTTTTTTTAGAACATCGAACTTGAAGTTGCCGACCAATGGTACCAATATCCCTGTTTAGAGTTACTGACGGCAGAATGTTTATTACTCGGTAAACTGTATTCGTTCCTCACGTATATATGAACCGACAAATATATTCTCACACTTCTGGTATGCCTGGCCCAAGACAGAACAAGTCGACCGCCCTAATAGGCTTCATGCCTCAGACTGTTTCAATGGCTCGCCAGCCACGAAGTGTCTGAATGACCACAGATGCGCGTGACTTTCACTTTCTCGAAACCCTCTTTTCACACAAAGATTTCCTTTGTGGCTGTTTTGTCGCCGTTATGAATGGTTTAAAGAATACCCTATTCAACAAGTCAAATGCCATCCTTTAGAAATCTGCTAAGGACACTGTTTCTTACTTTTCTTTTGTTAAAACAACTTATTCACCCACAACTGCTATTCGACTCAACTGCCCTTGCACGTGTTGTGACAAAGAACCAACATTCCTTTGACGTCCATCATGATTCTTTACTTATAGCAATCCTTAATTTCGATATCATATCTTAATACTTTATAAATTACCACTTTTTCTTTCACTGGGTCTAGTACTTCTTCCAAACGTTGTTTATAATTTTACAAAAAATATAAGATATCAGTTTTGTATAATTGATGACAAATAAATGCTTCAAAAAATCTATTAATCTGATCGTTAAAGCATAAATTCCGTTTATTTCCTTATACTATACAATTCAGTTAATGCTATAATTTTAACTTACAAAACAAATTTATTTCAATAGTAAATATGATTTTTATTTCAACTTCTCAGCACAGTTGGTGCTATACAAATTGTGGAGCTATATACATAATAAAATTACAGTATACAGGGATAGATGATACTTATATCAGAGTTAAAACAGCTGATATATTCTCTTGATTAAATTATAATCCATTTTATATATATATATATAAATAAATTTAATGTGTTTGATTTTAATTAACACTTTAGTCTCTTGTATCCCTCATGTCGTATATTCAACAGAATGTAATAAAAATATTGTGAAAGTTTAACCTTGGAGCAAATATAAGAATATATATTTGTAGAAAACTGAAAGAAGAATTCAGTGTGAGCAATACATTAACCTATTCTTCTAAACATGTACTTTATCAGTGATTTTCTTTCAGTCATCTTAATTTTCCACACAAGACATTACCTTGGACGAAAAACAAAGGCATTTCACCGACCGCATTTTGTTGTCCACAGATGGCTCTACATGTAACATGTTATCTGAAGGGAAAATATTTAAACTCAATTATATAGCTTTATAACTATTTGTAATTTTATTCTTTATAAATATTTTAGAACTGATTGGTTTCTGTTCAGTGGGAATAAGCAAACCCTATAATGTATTGTGACAAAATATCGCACAGAAAGGTAAATGTGTGTGAGAAAGCATGTTTCCTAAGCTAAATATATATTTAGAACTTTCGCCCTTTTCGTGAATGTATCAACAGTTGCAATATGAAATCGTTGTTATCAGCTTGTTAGCACCTTTATCTAGTTATAAGAGCAAACATTTATAAATACCATTCCTTCTCACAAATACTTCTCACTTTGTCTGCTATCAATGACCAATCATGTATATTGTCTACTCAATTACTTTCTTTTGTTACATATATTAAATAGAACAAGTATAACATTTCAACCAAAAACTCAATACCAAGATTTCAGTGGAAGAAGTTTTGGAATGCTCAAAATAGAAAAACTGTTTTTAAAAGAAGCTCCATGTGTAAACAGCATAACTCAAAAATAATTGTCAGTTAAACATCAAGCCAGATTTTATTTTAGTTAATTGATGGAAATTAATCATTTCTCCACACTAGGCTAGGATATTTGGATAGAATCAACATGAAAAATTCAATGCCATGACCGGGATTTGAACCACGGATCTCCTGGTTTCCATCGCTCATTCTGTATCGACTGGATGGAAACCAGGAGATCCGTGGTTCAAATCCCGGTCATGGCATTGAATTTTTCATGTTGACTCTATCCATCAAGCCAGATATTCACGTGCTGTACCTTCGTTGGATACGACCAAAGATATTCAAGTAAAATTTCCTATCACAAACTACTCTTTACATTTTGATAAATTATAATTTTCCTAATTATGGCTCTCTTAATTTGATTAGATATTTTGATATAAATGGATGGGCATCTTACATTTTCTAAATATTCTCAGAAATCCGTTTTAATCTGAATGCTTTGCGTCAATACTAAACTGTAAGAGGTATACAAAATCCTATCGCACATATATGTCGTTAAAACATAATATCAAATATATTTGTTAGTGATATGAATTACTTAGAAGATGTTCCTTATTATTTGAATTGACCAAAACTAATACATTTCTCAAATGTGAAGTATTTGTCTCTTAGTCGTCCAAGGAAGCAGAATTTCATATCCATTACATAACTAGCTCGTAAGACATTTGATCATCACTTGAATGTTACTACATAGTTTTGTAACCTTGTCAACACGAGAGGTCAGCAACAGGTAATGTTCATATATTTAACATGAAGGAGATAGAATAGTTTGTACTAGAGTTGACAAAAACTCTCTGATGCAACATATACTTTAAAGTAGTATACGAAATTACCCTAGCGATATGCTCCAATACGTCTTCGGCATATGAATCTCTTAACATACATTGTTACTACTAAAATTGTTAACAGCTAATAATCCATTTACTTCATGTTCGTCACTGAAACCATTTGCAAAAGTAAGCTTAACCACTCTGCTGTAATTGTTCTGTTATTCATTTGAATATAGTCATGTGTAGAGAGGTAGTGGGACATTTATAAATAAATAAATATGTATATTATATAGCAGGTAGAAAGGAAATATCGGAGTATACCTAACATAAGCCATTGTCAAATCATTTAAGAGCTTTGCAATTTCATTCTCTTTGCATGATCAGTGTATAAGAAAGCAGTAAGACTAAATCATAGAATTAGATAAGAATGTCCCAACATATGGCTAAATAGCGCCCCTTTAGCTGATTTTTGTTGTATTTAGATGTTTTCCTCCATTTAACTTTATTTACAATGAATCTCTCCGACTTGTACTATTTGGTAATGTTTCAATAACAGTTTTCGATACGTTGCTTTTCTTTAGTACATTTAATGTATTCTATTCCCTTACTTAACGTTTGGTAAACAAACCTAACTTAACAATACCTCCTCCTTGACGTAGACCTAAGTTAGAGCATTTCTCTACCATCTGCTGAACTTAGCCATTTTATGATCTATTCCAAACCCTCACATGCACCCTTTTAAAAATTCTGACATATAATTCCAACTTACAAGCTTTTCTTTGACTCGTCTCTTGATCGCCAGTACGCTGTCAGCCCCCTTGCATTACTTCCGCCCGGTGTTCGCTTTCGCCTGCTTCTTCGGGCCCTGCACGTCACACTACCACCAGTATTACCTCGGAGGGAGTGTATTTTTCCTCCTTGGTCGCGGTATGACACCCTATTCCACCTTGGGTTGAAGTCCATGCCCAGGACTGCGTTTCCGAGCACTGGCATCCAATCCGCATTTTTAGAACTTCATAAGAACTACAGTTTTATTTTTACGGACGGCTCTAAAACCGACCGTGGTGTTGGCTGTGCCTTCGTAGCTGCTGCGGAGAGTTTTACGTTTCGTCTTTCCGGACAGTGCTCGACTTTTACCGCCGAACTTTTTAGTATCTATCAAGCCCTACTTTTAATCAGCCAGCAGCACTCTAACCACTTTGCCATGTGTAGCGATTCTCTGAGTGCTCTACAGAGCATTCGTTCGCTGTACCCCAGCCATCCCCTAGTACAGCGAATACAGGATCGGCTGCATTCGCTCGCCAATTCAGGGTTCCACGTGTCGTTCGTTTGGGTTCCCGGACACGTGGACATTCCGGGGAACGAGGCTGCTGATGCCGCCGCGAAGTCTGCTAATTTATCCCCCACTGTTTTTAGCAATTCTGTTCCTTTCGAGGATCTTAGTGCTTCCCTTCGCCGAGCCATCAACACTCGCTGGCATGATGACTGGTCCGCGATCGTTGGGAACAAACTCCGGGAGGTTAAACCTCTTCCGATTCCCTGGGCCACATCTTCACGTTCTTCTCGCAGGGAAGAGGTTATTTTAGCTAGACTTCGCATCGGGCACTGCCGTTTTAGCCATCAACACTTGTTACGCCAGGACTCAGCACCTCATTGTTCTCACTGCGGTGAGCCTTTGACGGTGCAGCACCTTTTAGTGGAGTGCCGATTTTACTCAACGTTACGCTCCTCCTTGTGTTTGGCACCCAACCTCAGCGCAATGCTGAGGGATGACATTGCTGCTGTGGAGGGCCTCTTCGACTTTTTACAGCGCAGCGGAATGCTTCGTTCCATATGATTTCAACATCCCTCGCCGTGCCTCATTTTAGGTTCATCTCGGCACTCCTATTTAGCTAGTTTAACAGTTTGAGCATCTTTTATGTTTGTGTGTGTGTGTGTGTGTGTGTGTGTGTGTGTGTGTGTGTGTGTGTGTGTGTGTATTTGGAACTCTTAGAGGATTTTATTGTTTTCAGCGTTTACATTTCTGGTGGGCTTTTCCTAGTCTGAGCTCGGGCGCTAATGACCTCAGCTGTTGTGCGCCCCTAAGCCCTACTACTACTACTGCTACTGCTGCTGCTGCTGCTGCTGCTGCTGCTGACATATAATTAGTATTTTGTTGCTCTTTTACCTCGTTTCTGTGTCTTCAGATTGCAAGACATTTTGAGGCACTAGTGCAGTTATTTACTCCTCTTTTCCAACTTCTCATAAATCTTTTATCATATTACTAGGTAGCTTGAAGTTTTATCATTGAAACTTTTGACTACTGCTGTTAGTACTCTCTAACTTACAAGATGTGTCTAAGGAACACTAACCTATAAGTACTTCAACATCAGTAGTTGGAATATCCTCCACCGATAGCTTTAAATCTTTGAAAAACAGGGATAGATACATAGAAAACTAAAGTTGAATAAAACTAAAGCAGAATACGTCAAAAATCACACGGTTAGTTCAGATTTGGTTAGGTTAGACTTAGTACGGTGTTAACTATATTCGACATCTGATCAGAAGTAGGAGAAACATACAGAATAGTTTCAAAATAACATTTTTGGTGCAATTTTTACTTCAATTGCTCAGCACAGTTGGTGATATACACATTTTGGAGCTATATACATAATATACACAATAAAATTAAAGTATACAGCGAAAGAGGATACTCATATGGGAGTCCTCAAGCGAACTGGTCTGAATAGTGTGTGTATAAATTAAATAATTTCTTCATTACAGAATAAATAAACATTATAGAAATAAAGTTTCCTGTGGCAAGCGTGCCTTCAGTCTTGGTGCAGCATCAAGGTGATGCCTCATTTGGAAGAATAAAGCACCTGATACATAAGGAAGATGAGCAAAGAATCTGCTTATCGTTGTAGAGATGTACTCATTCATGCTGACTATGTACAATTCTCTATGCAGCTGTGCATTCCGGATGTACCACGGGGCATTCACAGACAATCGTAATATTCTATTTGAAACACCTGGAGTTGAAGTACATCCGCATACAGGACTGGCATATAGAAGAAGCGGTCGTAGAGTACTCTTGTACTGTAGCAGCCTACATTCGACTCGTAAAGAGGATTTGCGGTTGAGGATGGGATACAACTTGTGAAGACGAGCATAGACTTGATTTAGTTTGCTTTTGATATGTGTACTCCATGTCAGCCGACGATCAAGATGGACGCCAAGATATTTGACTGCACAATCAGAAGGTAACCAGGGGACTTCAGTGTTATAGAGTCGTATATTTGTCGGAGCAGCAGGCCTGCGCAAGGTGAAATGCTTAAGAAGACATTTGCTTGGATTAAGTGCGATACGCCAGTGAGATAACCAGTGCAGGAAAATGTCCAGTTAAGATTGTACGGTTGCAACGGCAGTTTCAATGGAAAAGTGCGAGGTAAAGATGACTGAATTGTCAGCAAACAGTGCTGTACTTGTTACAGGAAGTTCAGGCATGTCAGCAGTATATAGGCTGTCAAGAAGAAGGGCAAGGACGCTACCCTGGGGCACGCCGGGTAAAACATTACGAGGCGAGGAATGCGTTGAACCAAGATGCACAGAATATTGGCGTTTCTGAAGATAGCTAGTAAATTATGATATTTGATTACATAACGTTTCTGAAAACGCTACACGCTAGATTTTATGTCTCTGTATTGACTGTTTACGGTCACAAACGAGGTCCTCCAAATTTACTCCAGAAAATATTTATATCGTCTTTAAAAATTTCCGTAGCAAATAAATCTAGACATAATTATATTTTGTAACTTTCCGAAGGAGCAAAATACATTTAAATGTTCGAGATTAGACTTTCTTTGGGTATAAAAGTATCTAACGTGTAACATTCACTCTACTTTAATCATTTTAATCATACTAACTCTAAACACGCTCATTTTTTCCATCTACTTCAGGATAATCTAATGAAACAGTGCGGGCACAACACGAAAATGAGAATTTAGTCAGCTCAAGTGGTAATTAAATTCCTTAAGGGATACTCTCTATTTGATATCTTTGAAATTTTATTGTCTTTGAACGACCCCGCTAAAAAGAACAAAACTTTCCCTTTGAGAAATGTATAATAATTTGAAATTGAAACCAGTAGTAAGGATTATCTCAAATGTTTAAGGAGACTGAAAAAAATTTCATATTTTGTTTTCCTTAATAATTCCTGATTGTTGCAGATTGTACCAATTTGTTTTGTAAGATATAGGAAAATAACTTTGTGGTAAAGTACCTATTTCCAGTGCATGTGATGTATATGTATATATAGATATATACGTAGATATAAAATTGCAATAATCTCAGAATCAGCCCGCCTCGGTAGCGTGGATGGTAGCATGTCTGCCTCACGTTCAAGAACTCCCGAGTTCGAATCCCACTCAGAGTTACCTGGATAAAGTTTCTTTTCCGGGCCTTTCCTTTACACTAAAAAGATGAACGTCGGGTAACTCTAAGCTCCATGGACCGTGGGCCTATTTGAGCGTGATTTCACGCATTCCATTCATCGTCCGATATGACTTAAAAAGATAAAAGAAGTAAATTACAAAAGAACATCAGAATCGTATTTTGTACAGAAAAGCAATGCCTTCTCTATTTAATATGTACTCATATTTTATATAGGAGGCAATGTCTTCTGTATTTAATGAAGTCGTATTTTATATAGGAGGCAATGCCTTCTGTATTTAATGTTTACGTGGTAGTGAAAGTAAAAATCCTTTTCAGAGAAAGGTCTATGGATTCCGTGAATGTGTGCGAGAGAGACAGAGAGAGAACTTGGCAAATCAAAAACAAAATGTGGGTTTAATACCGAACTTGTTAATTTAACTTCACCCTCTTCGAAGAATTCGATACAACTTGAAACTAAATCTCCTCGTTCCAAACCAATCTTTCACGCCAGTGCTTTCATATAAAATAAAATGTACATTTTGAATTTTCTGGGAATAGCATCTAAGCTCTTCCTGGTTGGAATGATGCTGCTTTTTCATTTACATCTCAAATTACAAACGTTGCTTTCTACCTCTGCAAGAATTTCAAATCAATGGTGATCGTTAGTTGTATAATGGCCTTACGTAATGTTAATGAATAATGAATGAATAATCTTGGTTAAGTAAATAACACACTGATCCGCCCGAGAATCAAAGCCAGGACGCCTGACACAGTAGACGGGAGCGTTGAAGACTAGGCAATGGCGCCAGCTAACGATGTTTTTTTGCGAGTTGTCAGAATGGAATGGCAAACAGCGCAAAAGGAAGCTCAATGCGGTGTTTATTTCCCCTGACTAACCATCGATGCTTACAATAAATCTCCCACGCTCTATGTACTCTCTTGGGAGAACATTAGAGGCGTTTTAAATTGTTGTTATTCCTCCCTCAGCTATTGAGTGATGTACATATTAAACCCATGCTGCTATCTACCTTTACATAGAGAAGATAGCGCTCATGTCACTCCAGAGTTCCGTGTTACCTCCTGTGATTATGAAACCACTCCCCGCTGTTTAGTACAAATTGGCTCTAGCATTTGATCATTTACTAAAGAGGAGTGTTTAGAAGTCCCAATGCGTCCAAAACAGCTTATAATATGGGTTTTAAACCACTGATCACTGCATGAGTAATCATAGCCGTATTTATAGCACTCAATTAGTTACGTAATTTGCTTTACGCAGTGGGAATTATAACTAGTGGACCACAAGTGTAATAATGTCCAGAAACATTTGTCAATTAGTGAGGAGTATAAAAGGCAAAATGACATGATATCTCTACTCTTGTGTTTCACACGTATTTCATTAATACTGCATGCTAAAATTGCAGTGAAATGTAACGATGTAAATGTGGATTTTTAAAAGTAGCGTGGCAGCTATAGAAAGACTATTAACTTCCTATTCTTTATCTGTTGAAGTTGAAAGAACTCGCTGACCGATACATATATACGAAAGCTGTTCAATAAAGAATGATCATAATTTTTACGGTCATAATTTTTCACATTAAAATTCAATGTTATTTCATTCTGTTAGCTTAATGTGAAACAAACACGCCGTAGTAGTTTAGTTGTTGGAGGAACAATATGTGGCTTTGAAATTCTCAACAAATCTTCAGTTGAAGCCTGTACAATGTTACAGGAGGCCTA
This sequence comes from Mantis religiosa, assembly GCA_030765055.1. Lineage (NCBI taxonomy): Eukaryota > Metazoa > Arthropoda > Insecta > Mantodea > Mantidae > Mantis > Mantis religiosa. The sequence goes on along the minus strand of CM060955.1, from coordinate 17,053,286 downwards.
TGGAGACTCCGTTCTTCCCTATAGCACAGCTCGAAGGTGGTTTAAAATGTTTAAAGTGGGGAGACAATCCATTTCAAAGGAAGGTGGATCCGGTGCTCCAGTTACTGCTCTTACGGAAGAAGACCTCAACACTGCTGCTGCAATTGTGAGAGGGGATCGACGAATTACCTTAAGATCACCTTCTGAAATACTGAACATTTCATAGGTTGCCACCCAGACGTTGGTGACAGAAATATTACACATGAGACGTGTTTGTGCGCTTTGGGTTCCAAGACTGTTGATACCCGAACAAAAGGACATACGCATGCAGGTCAGCATGCAGTTAAAGTTGATGTTAGAGGAAGATACGGAGTTTCTTTCGAACGTAACCACTGCTGGTGAAACTTGGCTACATCATTTTGATCCTGAGAGCAAACAGCAAAGCTCAGAGGGGGAATCTCCATCACCAATCCTCCAAAAAGCAAAAGTGGTTGCTTCTGCTGGGAAGGTTATGGTCATCTCATTCTTGGATATTCATGGAATGGTTTATCAGCATGTTGTACCTGCACACACATCAGAAACTGGACAATACTACAGGGATGTCCTGAAAACATTGCAAGTTCATATCAGGCGCAAAAGACTACATTTCCTTGAAGCAGGCAGGATGCTGCACCACGATAATGCGCGGCCGGGTATTGCCAGTGTTGTTGCTGACTTCCAAAAATCAACGGGAAGTGTATCCCTCATCTTCCTATGGTCCGGATTTAGACCCATGTGACGTTTTTCTATTCACTAACTTGAAGAAACGCCTTCGTAGGAGGCATTATCCATCATCAGAAGCAGTGGTGAAGGCTGCAGAGGCGATTTTGAAGGATCTCTCAAAAAATGGTGTGCAGCATGTCATTGAAGACTGGCAGAAACATTGGGACAAGTGCATCGCATTCAGGGGAGACTATTTTGAGATGGACCATCAAAATTACGAGGATGAGTAAAGGTGTGTTGTCAAAAAAAATGATCTTTCTTTATTGAACAGCCTCGTACTTCTAAAACACTACTGGAAACAAGATTATAACACCACTGCCGCAACTGGAAGAATATGTGAAGTGGAAGGAGGTATCGCTAGTGAGCGTGTGGCAGAACTATGATGCCAACGTTTCAACAATTAAGACGAAGACACTAAAGATTTACCAATTTCTGGAAGGCCTAATGTATGGCATACTGAGGCTACTCGCCAAGTTTTGCGAGAAAATCCTTCAAAAAGTACCCTTAGGATGTCAGAAGAACTTGTGCATCATAAGATACTGTGACTTTGTGGGTTCGTCGTATTAAAAGTCCAGTTTGCAGAAATTCAAAATGTTAATTTATTTGCGTAGAAATACACTTTGTGCACCTTTGGCAGCAAGATGACGTAACATAAACCAACATAATCTCCCGTCACTTCTGCAAATGTAAATAATAGTTCACTTTCAAAACACAGCTGCAAGCACACACTGTCTGTTCGGATTACGACTCCCCCAACTGACGATCGCGGCTTCCTTTTTATAGCTCCACTCATATTTATGGAAGTTTGTGTGATGTTCTCTATCAATACGGCACTAGAAAGAGGAACCTACAAATTATCTATCTTTATCTGTTTCGGCAAGCTCTTTTTATCTCCGTGCTTCACCATCTGTTGCTTTGTGTGTGCCGGCCGTCAGTCGCAACAATGGGTTCGCGACAATACCATACATTGCCACACTAAGACACTTGGGATATCATACAGAAGCTGTAGATCTGTCCCTCATGAGTTGACACCTCAACAGGCTGAACGTAGGGTGGATATCTGTCACCACCTTATCCGTAATCCGATAGCTTTGTCAGCAGAACTGTCACTTCTTATGAAAAATGGATATGTTACCGAAACCCTGATGTCCCGAAACAGTGGGTTGATCCCCGCCAACCTGCCAAAGTCATCGTCAAAAAATACCAGTTCGGTCCCAAAGTGATGTATGTCTGGTAAAATTCCGAAGGAGTGATTAACTGAGAGCAGTGGCGGCTGGTGGGTTAAATTATTGGTGGTGCACAAATGAAAAATAAGATACAGAGTAGTAATGACTCACCTATTTATACAGATTCTCTGCTGTACTCTCCTTAGACCTGGCGAATCTATAGATAACTTTTGCGTTGAAGTCGCTGATCTTCATAACAAAATCTCTCTCAATTGAAAGCATTGCTAGTGCTGACAATCGGTCCTGTGACATTGTGTTCCCAAGGAAAGTTTTTAATCTTTTTAAAGTTGAGAAACAGCATTCTGCTTCAGCGGTAGACAATGGCATAGTTAACAGTACTCGTAGGAGTTTGACATTTTCACTGAATGTAGTACATAAACTGTTTTCCTTATTGAAGTCCATCCAGCACAAAGCGCCGGACATTCCACGAAATTCCTCTCGACTGTAAATTACAGTCAGTTCTCTACCAATTTTTGTTCCAATGATAAAAGGATAGAACCTTATTGTTTCTCTAAGGGAATCCTCTGGAAATGTCTTAGAAATCTTCTTGATTAAACAAAGTCGAGGCTACCAGATGTTCCGTGAAGCTAAATCTGTCCTTTGCTTCTCTAAGAATGTCACATACTTCAAGAGCTTCTCTTCTTTTCTCATTATGATTTCTTCTTCTCCTCTTAATTGCAGTTTCTTCGTGTTCCTCGATATCCACGCTATTTCTTATCTTTTGCACTTCCCTTTTAAATGCGTTTAGCTGGGCGATGGCAAATGTTGCATTGCAGTCTCGTTTCTGCAGCTGATTGTACAAAATGTCCACATGTGGCATGATATTGTAGAAGAAAGACAGCCAGAATTCAAAATTATAATCTTGCAAAGTGGCCATAAACCCAGAAGCCTGAACAGGTGTTGTGTTGTTGTTTAACAGAGCTCTCTTCTGAATAACCTCCATGCATTTAATTAAATTCTCCCTGTGTTCGAAAAGCAGAGCACACAGAAGCTAAGCCTGAAGGTCACGCTATAGCCGTTGCTAAGAGTAGGAGGAGCTAGGTTTATAAACCTCCATTTAAGCAATGTATAAGGAGCCCCGGACATCTCTTCACCTTCCCGCAACCCCCTCAGAGAGCCTACATTTGGGCGAAATCTTAGGTTAACTCTTCACTGTAAACCTGCGGCTCCTGCAGCTAATCACTGTTTATTTCGACTTCTGCGGTCATGGGCAGCTACAGACGATAATCGTAATTGAAACATGTTTGTATATAAAGCAATGCAAACAAGTACAGCTTTAATGTGCAAAATGCACCTGTCTTATATTCAGAATCAGTGGGTGTAGCGCAAACCTGCAACCTTATGGAGGAACCGCCCCTGACTGAGTTTGTTTCCACGGGTGGGTGTTTGATGTGGATATACAAGCTGAGGTTTTCATGGCCGGCGCCTGGAAGATAAATGTTGTCTTCCGGGCTTGTGTGCCGTGGTCTAGAAGTTCTAGAGTGAACCGATGTTTTGCTAGCAACTGCGCGTATCATCATCAGGGTTGATCCATCTGTTGTGGAATTCAGTGTCAGTCACGTCCCAACGAGAGCCAATCGGAACGCGATCGGCCTTAGCCCCGCCCCTCTCCAGAATATACAATTAGGAGTTGCGGACACCTCACTTCCACAGCAGACGAATCAACCCTGATGATGCTAGGCGCAGTTCCTAGCGAAACTTCAGTTCACTCAAGAACTTCTAGACCACGGCCCACAAGCCCAGAAGAAAACATTTATCTTCGATTGAAGTGGATGTTTATTCTCAACTGGAACGTTGCCCAGCGTTAGTTAACCGAATTATGAGTTCTACTGCAACAGAACAATGCAAAACCCCATACTGTACGAACAACCATGGCAAATATTCAGGAATTGGGAGGAAGCGAACTGCTACAACATACAACATACAGCCCTGATCTCGAACCATCAGATAATTTACCTTTTCGATCCATGGGTCACTTTCTACGTGGAAGAAGTTTTGACAATTTTGAAGCAGTGAAAGTGTATGTCACCGAATTCTTCACATAAAAATCCAGAAACCGGGAGCAGCGTGGGGTAATAAATCTCGCTGAAGAATGGTTCAAGTCCATAGAATTTAATGGTATATACTTTTAAAATTAGTTGATTGCTTGTGAGAACACATTTCAAATAATTGTTTTTATTGAAAAACGAATTAGCTATGAGACAATATCTAGAAGTGCAAATACGTAGGTTCACAAATTCTGTTTTTGAAGGTTCTTGCAGGGCGTTTCAAATCAACTTTGTCTTATGGTTACTTTGTCTTATGGTTACTTTGTCTTATGGTTACTTTGTCTTATGGTTACGCTGTCTTATGGTTACGCTGTCTTATGGTTACGTTGTCTTATGGTTACTTTGTCTTATGGTTACTTTGTCTTATGGTTACTTTGTCTTATGGTTACTTTGTCTTATGGTTACTTTGTCTTATGGTTACTTTGTCTTATGGTTACTTTGTCTTATGGTTACTTTGTCTTATGGTTACTTTGTCTTATGGTTACTTTGTCTTATGGTTACTTTGTCTTATGGTTAGTTTTCCTTATGGTTAATTTGTCTTATGGTTAATTTGTCTTATGGTTAATTTGTCTTATCGTTAGTTTGTCTTATGGTTAGTTTGTCTTGTGGTTAGTTTGTCTTATGGTTACTTTGTCTTATGGTTACTTTGTCTTATGGTACCTTTGTCTTATGGTACCTTTGTCTTATGGTACCTTTGTCTTATGGTACCTTTGTCTTATGGTTACTTTGTCTTATGGTTAATTTGTCTTATGGTTAATTTGTCTTATGGTTAATTTGTCTTATGGTTAATTTGTCTTATGGTTAATTTGTCTTATGGTTAATTTGTCTTATGGTTAATTTGTCTTATGGTTAATTTGTCTTATGGTTAATTTGTCTTATGGTTAATTTGTCTTATGGTTAATTTGTCTTATGGTTAATTTGCGTTATGGTTAATTTGCGTTATGGTTAATTTGCGTTATGGTTACTTTGCCTTATGGTTACTTTGCCTTATGGTTACTTTGCCTTATGGTCACTTTGCCTTATGGTCACTTTGCCTTATGGTCACTTTGCCTTATGGTCACTTTGCCTTATGGTCACTTTGCCTTATGGTCACTTTGTCTTATGGTCACTTTGTCTTATGGTCACTTTGTCTTATGGTCACTTTGTCTTATGGTCACTTTGTCTTATGGTCACTTTGTCTTATGGTCACTTTGTCCTATGGTTACTTTGTCCTATGGTTACTTTGTCTTATGGTTACTTTCTTTTGTGTCTTATGCTTACTATTTTTTCCACAGTTAAGAGCGAAAGCGATTATAGGTAACTACAAGACGTTTAATCGCTTCCGAACCTTTTATTACATATTACTATCAAAGCGGTAGCTATTTATTAGCTATTACATCAAAAGTTAGCCTGAAGTTATCAACTCATGAAGAGAACTGACACAAAAACATCTATCAGGAACGAAAAGCACGTTTGAGACTTAATCTGAAGGCCAGGGCCAGTTAAATTGCACACATAAGTATGAAAGATGTGAGAATACTTACGAAAAAGAAGAAGAAAAAAAAAAGAAACTCACAGCACAGGTCATCCTATAAGAATCCAATTAATGATTCTAGATAAGGTAACATAAGACTGCATAAAGCGATGCTGTCGCTAGCCAACACATCGACTCCTGGTGACGGACTAAAACAGTATTACTGGAGATATAGCCCAATGTGTGTGAGAAAACAAATGCATGCGACAGATAAAGACAATCCGGCAAAACAGAGTTTCCAGTATCCATTTTGTTAAGGTTTGTTTATTTAATCTGATGGTATTTGATAATGTCTACAAACATATGGCTTCTGTTTTTGGAAGTTTGAATATTCATACGCAGATGCATTTTGCTGAGAAACACAAAGTTAAATGAAAAAGGCAAATTAACAAAGCGGAACAGAGCATGGTCGTATTTTAAACCCTTTATATTGCTTTTAGTTCTAGTTTCAGTTAACGCCTCAGTACTTAAATTGGAAGGGAGAGGTGCTAGTGTTGGTTTTTTGTTTACAAACTCTATACCTGCAATAAGCGTGAGCGAATCCAGGTGACAAAGGGGCTTGCCTTTCAGATCTTCACCGCAGAGAAAATAGCTCTACGCAGTTATATCTAGCTATTTTATTTTCCTTTTTTCTTTAAAGGAAACCCGTAGGAAACCTTTGTAAATTTTGCTGTCTTTATCCAAATTCGTTTTAACTCTTTCTGAATATGCTGCACCACCATTGAGAGTCCTTTAATCATTCGACGATATTTCCTTTAAAATGATGCTGTAGACAACACAGGAATCATAATTTTGAAAAAAAATGACATTACCGTATATTTGTAGCAGGATTCCTCCATCGTTGTAGCTTTCGATGCCCCAAAGTTGCGACAGCATATATAGCAAGATTTGTGCTGGTATCTCGCTTCTCGTCGTTGGTCTTACTTCGTCGAACTTACCTTCGTCCAGAATATTATGACTTGATTAAGAAGATGTTCCCCGAAGTTATCAGGAAAATCCTTAATTATGCCTCGGCTAGCTTTTAATATTCTTCTGTTATATTCTTACTTACGAGCAATTAAAACTCTAAGTTACAAGAGTGGTAACGAGTGAAGAAATCATTAAGATTTTTAATTTGAATTTCTATAATAAATCAATCTTTTGTTTACTTATTTTAACACCAAATCCTTTACAGCTCTTATCACAAAACTTTATACTGTGATTGGAATCAATCTAATACCTCAAATTGAAATAACACTTAAATATTTTCGAGCAATTTAAAAAGCGTCCGATTCTTTGGCATTCCAGAAAGAAACACGAGTTTTTTTTTTTCAGTTTCTACTCAAAGATTATTTAATCCTTCATTACTATCGCTACCCATATATTACTTTTATATGATTCGTCGATTTACTTCTACGTCACTACATTACGTAATACAATTATAACTATGGCCAGTCACAAAATTACATATATTTATACACAATTTTGTTTTTCTTTTGTAAATTTATAAATTTGTCAAACTTTTTTTAAAAATATAAATCAAAACAACTGTTACAAATTTCAGTATTGGTATATAACATTGGTTTATGAAATTTTAGATTGCCGAGGGGGTTGACTCAGGCGATTTCGTGTGTGACCCGTATTCGGGAGGTGGATTCCCGTTCAATTCCCGTGGCCGGCCTACAAGAAAAATGGGTTTTTCGGGGATTTTCCCGGGTCGCTAGGTGAATGATGGGTAGGTTAATTTACATACCCCGTATTTCCGGTCCCTTAATTTCATCTCCAATATCATTTCATATCATCTGCCATCTGGTGGTGTCTTTCAGGGTAGAAGTGTCTGCGGGTGTTTCGGCGGTGCATGGCAGGATGATATGATCTGAGGAAAACGAATTCCTCCTTCGATAGGTCAGTTGCCGGTCTCCGCTACTATGCTGGGACCATTTCGGAACCGCCAACCAGGGACTTTCAGAGCTCGGCTGCTGGGTACGTTGCCGTTCTGTAGTAGGGGAATGTGTCCGTTGTCTTGGCCTCTCGGGGGAAGTCTCTAAGTACACTCTAGGGACCCTGCCCTCTGTACTGTCGTGGCTCATTGGGTCGGCCACCCCGTGTCTCCTCTCGCCTCATCCTTCCTCCCAGGGGTGCCCCACTTGGGAGCACATGCCCAATAGGCCCAGGATTTTGGCCTACGTACCGAATACACTCTGTAGTAAAATCCTGTTCCTAATCATCAGATTGTTTCCTAAAAAATTAAACCTTCAGTGATTATATCATTTAAAACAATTATTTATCTGCAGTAGTAAAATAGATTTAGGTTATATCTTAAGAAATTTAATACTGTTGCAAAAACTACATACCGTTCTAAGATTCATTCTCTGTCATTTTGACTTAAAATTGTAAACAGATTGGTTACAAATTTCATCTCTAGCATAGTGTCACGGCAACGGGCATAAAATGTTCTGCACTAATAGACAAAAGACGGATAGTGTTTCACGAAGGCAAAGAGCTTGTATAAGTAGATAAACATAGCGCCGGAGATAAAAGACTTACCGACACACATAAGTGAGGTAAAAGGAAAGTTCTAGTGACTTCTTGACTGATAGATTATTCGGTTTCAGGTTTGTTTTAGAACAGTCTAGAAAGTATCAGTCGCCGAGTCACCCGTGAACAGATGTAACGAGAGCTGATGTAAACAGGTGTAATCAGAACGCTGTCGTTATGACCATCGACCTTGGTAGATTGTGTATGTGATGTAATACTGCTACTGTGAGTGTATTTCAACGCAAATAAATAACATTGAGAATATCGGCAAATTGGACTTTTAACTCTACAAACCCACAAAGTCGCAATATTAAGATTTACTTGGCCTGCATCGGTAGCGTGTTTGCCTCACGTACGAGAGGTCCCCAGTTCGAATCTTGGCCAGGCTGAATTATATTAATGAGATTTTTCCGGGGTTTTCCCTTATTCTGAAAGACGGATTTTGGGTAGCTCTAAGCTTCAGGGATCCCGGGAGATTGGATTGGATTAGTGGGTTTTAGGGCCCGTCGACGACGAGGTCATTTGGGCCCGAAGTTAACACTAAGAGCTAAAAGCCACACAAACTAAGCTAAGAGATGTAATAAAATAAAAGCAACCAACATAGGTACTCCAAAGGTTAAAAAATATAAAATAAAACGCACGACAAACAGAGTAAAATGCTACAAAAAGACCAACCTATCACCAGACTATTAAGAGACCATGCCGTGGCTCAGTGGTTAGACCGCTTGGCTCTCACCAAGGCGGCCCGGGTTCGATCCCAGGAGACCGCAAAGTGAGATTTGTGATGGACAACACGGCGTTGGGGCGGGTTTTCTCCGGGATCTCCGGTTTCCCCCGCCATCTCATTCCACCGGTGCTCCATCTTCATTTCATGTATCATCAGTGTCACCGCCTGCGGTGCCGTATGTAGTAAAAGCGGGCGTTAAACAATACACATTTCACATTTTCAGACTATTAAGTTAAAATCTCTAAAAGTAATAAAGATAAAATCCAAGTCAGACTTGTTTATTAAAACCAATTTCAGCAACAAACCGCAGTGCCGTGACCACGGCTACTGGGTTGTCCCCTAAAACATCCAGCAAGTTAGTCCGCAAGCCCAAAAGGAGCATACTGCGGGCAATCGAGTAGTATATGCCGCACAGTGAGGCGTACTGCACACGGAGCACACACAGGGGCCGGTTCCCCTCTTAACAGATGGCCATGAGTCGCTCGTGTGTGCCCGATTCTCAGCCGAGTGAGAATCTCTCGGCCCGCCGGTTATCCCTGCAGGAAGTTGGCCAGGGTTGTACGCTCTCCTTTATCACCCGGAGTTGTGTGCCTTCAAAAGTTGTCCAGGACTGCTGCCAAACAGATAGGAGTTGGCGACGGAAAAAACGTTGTACATCCTGGTATGGCACCGTAGTTGTTAAACTCCGGGGCAAACGGCAAGCGGACCTAGCAGCCGCGTCCGCCTCCTCTTTCCCGGAAATGCCCAATAGGCCTGGGGTCCAAGTAAAAATAAAATGGTATCCGCGACTAAGCATTTGCGAGATCAAGGCCTGAATTTTTAAAACGAGTGGCAATGTGCTGTTGCAAGGCCTGAAGAGTGCTGAGAGAGTCAGTGCAAACGATAAAATTGCCAGGAACTAACTTACAAATAAAAAGGAGCACATAGGGGATGGCATACAGTTCTGCAGAAAAAAACAGAGGTGAAGTCCAGAAGGCGAAATTTATGAGCCTCATCGTTAATGACGAATGCGCAACCCGTAGTGCTACCTAACTGAGAACCATCTGTAAAATCCGGAACATAGGCTAACGGCCAAGTAGTTCGGCAAAAAGTTGTTGAAATACCGAATTTAGACATGATTATTTCAGTCGTTCCATTCATCGTCCAATACGACAACGTTGGAGGATGTAAATTACACAATAAATTTAAGCTTACCTATTAATATCAGTTCATTTCATTTTAAAGTATATTTCTGTTTCGAGATTACTGTGCTCTGTGAAGTATCAAAACACTTTAGAGTCACAGTCTAGCCACGCATTTCGATGATAAAAATGCTTCAATAAGTGTATATACACAGAATATAAGATGTATTAAATTGGCTAGTATGAAAATTTCACCACTACCCTTAAAACTGTAAAAAATAAAAAACAAAATATCTGATAAACCTTAATATTTCGAAGACAAGTTTCCTTTGTCTGGTGTTTAGCCCAGATTCTATTCTCAGGTGGTAGACAGGAACTTTTATATGATCTCTCTGGTGTGAGAGAGTCACAGTGTCAATGTGTGTGTTTGTGTGTACACAAATTTAACATAATTGACGAAGACAGCATGTAAATATATCGAAAAAATCTGTACAGCCGTAAACAAGTGAAAATCAATCCAATGTTGAATGCCACCAGGGAAAGCCCTGCGATGTGTCCTCGGTAGTTTATAAATGAACGAATTTAAGACTTTGCAGAAACGACCCTTTATCCAGTCTGTGAGGATTGATTTGGAAAGGAGTTTTTTTTTTTTACTGAAAACCGTGCTGCAGTAATAACGATTTTCAAACGACATGACTTGCATTACGCACTTAATAACAAAACATCTTTCGTCTCCACAGATAATAGGATAATCATGTGTTTATAGCATAATTAAAATAGACTTCCTTCAAATTCATTTAAACCCTGCGTAATGGAAATTGATTAATAAGCATACTTAACCAACGTGTATTAATATTTAAAATATTCATTATTAGGAGAAACACTACTCTAATGAAATTTGGTTTCGCTATGTGTCAACAGAATAATGCTATATAAGACTTTTACTTTGACCAAAGAATCTTTATGGGCAATTTGTATGGCTTTCTGTACCTATAAATTTTAATTTTATTTACAAACAATACTTAAGGAAGCTTATTTAATAAGTAGTTATTTTACTCGCCTGCTTGTTTAACATTTCCTGCTGTTTGCTTATGAGGTGTAACCGGCCCTTCAGATTTATCGATATAAATATTCAAAGAATTCATTGAATTATTCACTACTTATACGTAAGAGGAAGATAGATGTAGCCGAATCGATAGTTTGTTTAAACGCAGACTACTATATGTTGGCAGCAATAGCAGTTAAAAAATATAAATAAAAGTTGAAAATGCATTAGCAGATACCTTAGAAAAGACAGATACTGCAACACTATTTGAAATATTTGACTGTTTTATGTAGCAAGTTTCTCTTTTGTTCCTCTGGTTTAGCTATTATACAAAGCTACTCGGTATTTTCTTATAATAAAGAGTTCCAAGCCGTAGCTATTTTTCAAATAGGTATATATAAATATTATTTTCATTCATATATCGAAAATATATCATACTTTAGTATAAATTGTTACAGTTGCATTCATGAAATAAAAATAAATAACCCAACATTCTCTACGAAACAGTTTGTTGGAGAGGAGAAATTTTCTTAGATCTGTATATCGCACGTTGGAGAGACGAGCTTATTCTATCAAATTTCGTGTTTGAATATTGAGGCGGAAACTTCCGTCCAGCCCGGTAATAATTATTATGTAATCATATATATATTATCTGTACATTATTTAAGTTTATTAAGTCTTATGTATGGTTTAATTACATATACCATTTTTCAGATATGTGTACACATGTAAAATGTTCTCGGCTTGTTGGCAGCTAAAGTTCTGTAAAGGGGACAGGTTTATGACTCTGTTACCTGCAACCATTGTCAGTCGAACCTAACGGGAGCATCTTTTGTATAACCTAGGGTTCAAGGACCTAGAGCAACGTCTGGTTTAGAAGAAAGTGTGAGAAACCGGGAAACAAATAGGCATCAGCCGATGTTTGGCAGCCTATCAGAAGGCAGAACACCACCAACGCTATGTGTAGCGCCAAAACACGGCCAATGGTGTTTTAGATGAGCTGACGCCACGGGGAGGCTTAGTTCAGTATAAATATTTCGGAAAACGTACAGAAAGCCCCACTTGCCCACTTGTCGACTGACCATAACAGGCAGAATCTGCGCTAGTCGAGTTTAGATCCTCGTGTCTACAATGGCCGTAGATTCCGCGTGTGAGAAACACGAGAAAGTGAAATCTGACCGTGAGGGCTAAAAAAAGGTATTGTTCGTTCCTGCGAAATCCAGCAAGCCGAGGACATCAGCCGACAGATATCCACAGTATCTGACGATTATGTACGTGTGGCAACAATAAAAGGTATTTAAGACTGTGACTCCGATGTCTACTTTGAGCTTCCGACCTGTCCACTTGACCCTGGATCTCCGACCCCTGTAGCCAATTCGGCACAGATGAGTCCTTGCTCCTGTGTGTTCATAAGTTCCTGATGCAGCCGAGGCACACATCGTCACAAAAAAAAAAAATCGTCGATTAGCGTCGGAGAAAGCAGCAGAAGCAGAAGCCAGCAGCCGCCATCTAGAGGGAGGACCTTAAAACGTGTCATGTGACTTGGCGGACTCGGTTGAGACCAGCTGACTGTCTCAATATATAACTTAAAACTGAGGAATCAGGCGGGCGCGCGCACACACACACACATACACACATTTATTTTTTCTGAAAGTACCTTTATTATTCACAGTCCCTCTTAAAGTGCAATTTCCGTTTAAATAACTGTAGTAAACTTAGGGTGGAATGCAATACCTCTTCTATCAGCTATATAATATGTGGTCCACAATGGAACGCAGCTGCTAATATTCGTGATGGAAAATCTCGCTCTATAACGTCCACATCAGTTCTCAGTAGAATTCTATCAACTGGTTGGCAGGAAACTTAACCTCACCCAAAATATAACCGAGCAATCTAAGGCTTACATTACAATCTGGCTGTTCAATTGCATACTAGCGAAGTTTGGCGTTACTAGAGGAATCTCGGGCTGAATTGCCGAGCCCCTCCCGTCGGTGAGTTTATCGGATTGCGTTGGTCTCGAGGGGCAGTGTGTTCCCGACACCCACGAGGAATTGGGTACCTCCAGCCAGGTTACAGCCGCCCGGAAGTGGTAGAGAGTTGCCTCATAAGTCTCAGGTACTAGCCTACAGAGCTAGGTGTGCTAGATCATCCGGCGGGCCCAACGAAGTTTTTCGGTAGTCTTCTCTGCGGGGTTGACGCGCGTAAGTGGCGGATCCATTTCCATCTCATCTTGACATTTTTATCAACGGGGACACGTTTTAGGAAATCAGGTATTGCCCTATGAAAAGATCCCCGGAATTATCGATCGCTCACGGGTTTAAGGAGGCCAGTGTCCTTGGACTTTAAGGTCTTTGGACCTTTGGATAGATGCTCTGCATTTAACTATCGTTTAGCCCATGCTTTGTTAAACTTTGGACCAAAAATTTGACATAATACAATAAGTATTATTACTGCCGTTGATGAAAGCCGTCATATAAGTGATGAAGTTTCCTATTTTACGAGATATACAAATAATTCTTCACCCTTTCCCTCTATGGAATGTCCTTGATGTAGGGGAGGGGATCCGTCCCCTTCAGCTGCCATGGTGCGGGCGCTGCTGACCCTTAGCACTCGTGGTACCTCTGAAGTTACTAGAGGAACCTCAGGCCGAAAATTCGAGCCCCTCCCTTTGGTATTTGTTCGGATTGGGTTGGTCTCGAGGGGGCAGTGGTTCCCGATACCCGTGGGTGATCGGGTAGGTCTCTGGACGGGGTTGAGAAAAGCCATTAATATTTCCGGGTACTAGTGTACTGTACCCGGAGGCTAAGGTACAATTATATAACTTTGATAATTTAAAAAGCTTTATTAATCTTTTATTCACACTAACGGCTTACTTGTACAATTACACTTAACTTAAACTTCCTCGAAAGTTGAACTTTGTACACATGATAACTGCACCGGGCAGCTAAGACAGTTATAAATCCCCGTGCGCGCGCTATGAAAGGAAAACCCCGACCACCTTGTCTCGTCAGCTCGGAGAGCTGTCCGAGAGAGGAACCAAAGCAACCTTCACGCGCTCACACGCAGAAAAAGGAAAACTCAAAACAACTGAGGCAAACGCCTGGTGAAGGAAAGGTGTAATCAGCACACTAGCCTGCAGAGCTAGTAAAAGGCGTGCTAGATCGCCAGGCGGCCCCACCGAGGTCATATTGGTTTTGGCGCGCCTAAGTGGCGTATCCAGTTCCATCCCGTCTTGTGTCCATGGACCAGATGGGGGGGGCGGGCTTGTTAGTAACCCAGGTCTCGCCCCACGGAGGACGCCGGGCACCCTTTGGGACAGCTCGGTTAAAGAAGCCCGGATCTTGGTCCTACGGGTCCAGGACAAATGGGAGTAGAACCTCTGGACTCAACTGTTCTTGATTATGGTTGAATGTTTTTTGTGTGTTGGTCGTAATGGTACCACTCCGTCATTTCATTCGATTATACCATCCTTGTTGGTGGGCTTTGTGTCCTCTAATTGCCTTCCAGGTCAGTCAATAGAAAACTGATATTGACTGGGTGGAATAAAAATTAGGTTACGCAAATGCATTACAGAGTAAAAAGCAAAGATTGCAATCCAGAGGAATGGGCCAACGTTTATGCAGTGCAGAATGTAGAGAAACTACAATTAGTTTCTGGGCACCCTCACCACACTTAAAACTTTCGATTCAAATTAATGAATAAGACATCGAGACCGTGCAGTGGCCCAAAGGCATTCCGCTGCAATTACCAGTACAATTCAGAGAATTGCTTACTGTCTTCACACCCTGTTAATACAAACACACAATTGGATAATGCGACGAGCAGCATTCTGATATTTGTACCGCAGTTTTGTTTGGCCTTTTAGCTGCTCCCCAAAGTATCGTGGATATCACAATTTAAAAAGCAATAGAAGCTCCGGAAGGGATTCCTGAATATGTCCACATACATGTGTAAGTAATAATCCGACCATGTTCAGTTCTCCAAATATTGATCCGTTGTGCACAGGTTAAACTGAAATGCATGTGGCGCAAAGGGATCAGAGAGGATTTTAATGCTTGTTGTGGTGCCCCATTGCTACTTCATATCTTTACCCCGCTTAGCGAACATTTCTACACAATACCCTACCACAGAAATCCATAGAGTAACTTTTTATATTTCTATAATACGTGCATACAGTAGGCATAGGAGGTACGCAATTGAACCAAAAGTTCCTTACTGGATTTCGTTGGGTATACACGCTTTGAGGCAACCTGTTATCTCTCTCTCTCTCTCCTCTCTCTCTCTCTCTCTCTCTCTCTCTCTCTCTCTCTCTCTCTCTCTCTCTCTCTCTCTCTCTCTCTCTCTCTCTCTCTCTCTCTCTCTCTCTCTCTCTCTCTCTCTCTCTCTGTATTAGGTATAGTCGCGCTGTTCGAACCGTTACCATGGATTTGTCTTTGGTAATAGATACCTCTCAGATAACGCACTGATTACTCCACGTGGAGTGAACATATATCTGTCATTTGTGATACCTGCAAATTCCATTGCCTGAAGTGATGCTTTTACTGTGCTTAGCACACGAACTGGAGGTCCGTCAGCACCCCTCTCACTCTTACAAAATTATCAGTGCGTTATCTGAGAAAAATGAAAAGAAATGTGTAGTGTTTAACGCCCGCTTTTACTACTTACGGCACCGCAGGCGGTAACACTGATGATGCATGAGATGAAGATGGAGCACCGGTGGAATGATATGGCAGGGGAAACCAGAGGTCCCGGAGAAAACCCGCCCCAACGCCGTGTTGTCCACCAATTTGCGGTCGCCTGGGATCGAACCCGGGCCGCCTTGGTGAGAGCCAAGCGGTCTAACCACTGAGCCACGGCGTGGCCCGTTATCTGAGAGATTTCTACTAGCAAAGATAAAACCATGGTAACCGTTTCAGCAGCGTGACTATACATGTGCGAGCGCATACTGTGTGATCATCACAGACTAACAAAAGAATGGTTAAATAAGAAACTCAAGTTCAAGGTGTTACAGGATGTAAGATGTAGATTTCTCATTTTTAAAAATGAGCTGCAAACTGCAGGGAACATTCATTAAAATTTTTCATTTTCTTTAAATGAATAAGAGGTTTGTTCAATATATCAGTTGTAAGAAATTTTAATCACAAATTATATATAATTTCCTGGGTAAAGCTTTTGAAAAACTGTTTTTCTGCACAAACTGCATAATGGTAAACCGTAAGAGAAGCAAAATATTATTACAATTTCCATTGCTTGAGATTGTAAACTGCTCCAACTGTTTTTTGTTCGATTTTATACTCCGCCTTTAACTGTAGTGATCATATTGGCGGACGTTCTCCATTGTTAACTCGTAATCGCTGGGTTGTATCATTAGATCACGCACACATTCACAATCTCATTCATACTTCCAGACTCTGGGGAAGATGGGGGATCATCTTGGTTGGAGAAAAATCCCCGTCCCTAGCCGGGAATCGAACCCGAGACCCCTAACACGCCAGGCAGGTGCCCTACCGACTGAGCCATGGAGCCAGCCTACTCCAACTTTCTCAAATAGGAAATGGGTGGATGAAAGAGTGTGGAACTTAAAAACCGTTTCATGGCATGCAGTTCTGACGAGATTTTATTGTTCTTTAATGCCTACTATATTCCTATATCGTATTTCTGTCTCGCACAATGAAATGTACAATAAAATAACATATACTAATATTTATCTTAGTTGCAGTAAAGTAGAAGTCTTTGTAAGAAGTTTGTTTACGAATGGATTAAGAAAGAAATCTGGATGTAGCTGTTTATAAATGTGGTGGTACAAATATGAACACATTCAAGTTCATCCAAAATGTAGGTAATCTCATTATATCAGAAATATGATGTATTTAAAATGAGCTTTAACCAAATTACTTTCCCACGCGCCTTTCTTCAAAACTATTATTAAAATATCTTATTCATGTTCCTAATTGTTATTCATGGTACATATCACTGAAGATTAATAAAACACACACACACATATATAAATATCACTTTGGGCAGTTTAATACAATTTTATATACATTTCGCGCAAATATTTGCAATCGAAATGAGTTGTTGCATATTTTGAGATTTAAGCAGTGCTTTATATCTTATCAAACATATATAAAACTGATTTTGCAAAATTATGTAGGCTAACCAGTTTCTTATTAATTTACTCATCGTAAGAAAAACATGTAGTATTCAACAAGTATAAAATCACACTATAAGCCCGAAGTTTATGATTCTATTTCAAATTCGTCTTTCCTGGAAGCAATATTTTAGATACTTTACGGTACTTAGGTGATGCAATTTTATGTTCTCAGAATTCATCTTCGAAATTTTTTTTCCATATGATATATACTAACTGAAAATTAATATCCAGGTATTAATATAAGTAATTGGGGCGCCGGGGTAGCGCGGTGGTTTCGTTCGCGGCTCCCGTTCTAAGGGTCCCGAGTTCGATTCCCGGCTCTGGGGTTGGCGATTTTAAGTCGGCCCTATCCACGCCTTCACCTCTGTTTAGCACACGTGAAGTATCCCCTATGCCCAACGTGGTTCGGAGTCCACGGTAAAAACTGTAGGTCCTCTCACCTCACCGCCATCTTCACTATCACCCTATCATCGGAGGTAATGGACACCGCCCTCTGGGTGCCTCCACCTGAGAAATGGGTCCGGTCATCACTTGGTGGGGTGAGGCTACCCCGAAGGCCAAGGTTGCCATGTGGGGAGTTGTAGTAACTAACTAACTATATAAGTAATTGTGTAATTAATGTAAGTAATTTTTCTTGCCGCACCAAGCTGATGGGTGTATATTTTTTGCAAAGTCCGAAACCCGGAACTGAAAAAAGTATGTGAAATTAAATTTTGAATGTATATTAAAATAAAAAAACCTGCAACCTAGCTTACATTTCTGTTTCAAATTGCACATTGAGTTCTTGAGATTCATGCAGTATGCGATGCAGCCACACATATTTAGCATATAAGATGTGGTGAATAATTCAAAACATGCAGAGTAGAAAGTGAGGCTTTGAAAAGTATTGTAGATCGAATCCCATAGTTAAAATTACTTTCACCGCAATCTTAACATTCTATGTATAAGAAGGAATGTAGTGACTTAGAAGTATTATAAGTGTATTGAAATATAATAGATTTGAGATTAAATATTCCTAGCAAGACCACAGAGAAGTGTAAACAATTTTCACTCGAATTAAATATGGTGCCTTTACAGAGCACGTCCCAAATATTTTGTAACGGTCGCAGAACCCAATTTCCCTCCATTGCAACCTTGCACAACAAGGGAGGTTCACTCATACCGCTGTATATCCTTGCATTGGACACAAGTTCAGTGTGTAACGTCACAGAGCCCTGAAATAGTTCAAGGCATGCGCAGAAGGAGCTCTCGGAGTAACAAGAAACATTCCTAGTGGAAAGTGTGTGCTCTTGCTGCAGTACTTTAGTACTTTGAAGAAAATAAGCGAACCACCCTTTACCATCCTTTGAAATAATCGATCTAATGAATATATGCATCAAAGATGTTTATAATATATTATAGATATTTTCGTGATATATGAAATGTGTAGCTTGATTTTCCTTGGGATAGCATCTGAATTGCCTTATGTTCTGTATATCTTTTGCATAAAGAGTAAATGACAGAAGTGCGTATCTATTGAAAGCACAAAATATTTGTAAAATTCTTTAGGAAGTTAACAAATTTCTACTTACCTTGTTATTCATTCTAGTTTTGCAATGCTTATACATATTTTTATCAATTAGGAAGTCGTTTTTCCTGTTTTGTGTGTCTTGGCTATGTAAAGAGAAAACTATCACAGCGATCACATAGTCATCACCTCTAAAAGTATTTCACTATCCTTTAAGCCTCGTGTAATCAGCTGTTTCGAATATATTTAAGGAAACACATGATAAACTTGTTTCTGCGAACCTTTACCTTGATTAACTAGAAGGAGACAGAAGAACAAGAGATTTTAAAAAGTAGTTTGTACAATAATATAGAAATTATGTGAGTTCGTACATAAGATTCTTTATGAAAATGCCTTTTAATTTTGGTATTGCTTGCCCAAACGAAAAGTGTGGTATCAGAGAACTACGTAACTCCAGCACAGAGAGAGTTCTTCGGTTCTAAAAGGGACAGGGACTTCCACGTGTCTCCGTGGCCTGTCTATCTACTATGGTTCCTTCATTTCTTCCTCCTGGAAGGGTGGCAGCATTATCTGTAACCATTTGTTGCCTGATCAAGGAAAAAGTGTATCTTTTTGGAATTTGTTTGTGGATTCATGTTTAGGAGGCTAATAAAAACACAGATTACTTTTTTTTCAAAATTTTATTTTCACAATGATGGTACTTAGAAGTAAGTTCAGGCCCCAGGGAGCATTTAGGTCCATGGTTTAGTTTTACATTGTTGTTTATTACTCCTATTATCCTACTTAGGAACTTGGTGATATTCACTGAAGCAGTTATTTTTTCATTGCAGCACAAAATTACATGTGGTGCACTTAAAGTGTGGTCGTGACTGAATTTTCTTTCTTGAGCACATCCGACATCTTCCTCTATTAGCTACAAAAATCAGAAAACGATCACTCTGCTTCCTACTCCAAAATCCTTGGTGTAATCTGTAGGATTCTGTAAATACACACTTCTGTTTTTATCCTTAGGACTTGCTCTGTCTATTGCTGTACACTTACAATTCACAAATCCTTGTGCCACTTGCCTTCTGTATTCTAATAATGCTACTGGGCCAAAAAGGTTGCATTAAATGACCTATGAATTAACAAATTCTACTTCAACCAAATCCCAAAATAACCGATGCCACCATTTTTGGGTCGTCGCCCTATCCCATATACAGCTCGCAGTCGACCTGCATGATCTACCCCCCCCCCTACATTGGTGTTGTAATCCTTCACTACATTAGGACAATCAATACTGATCCTGCTGCCATCTTTTTCTATTCTTGAAAGACATTAGGTCTGTGTTCTATTCTATTCCAAGTCTCTGAAAATTGGATGTAAATGTCACAACCTGGTTAGCCTTCTATTGAAAGACACCTATATCCATGTATGAAAATCTAAAATCAAATTCCCCTCTAGTGGCAACATTTGGAAGAAACAAATTAGAAGGGAAAACTTTTCTATTTGTTCTCATTGTTCCACAGGCTAATGTGTTTTCAGTCTTGTTAGATACACTGTTGTGAAAACTTTATCAAAGTATATAATCCTGCTTTGACCATAATATCTTTTAGACAGTCCTAGAACTATTCTTTCTCCTAACATGCCTTCCTAAAATTCTTTTTCAAATTATTTCCTACACTAACAGTGTATTCTGAAACATTACTCTCTACATTCATTTTCATCCACTTCCTGTCATCTGAGCCTGTGTCTGCTGCTGTAAGCTGCGGTAAATCACATTCCATGTCACTTGTCACTGCACTATGCTCCAAAACTGTCCCATTTTCACTGTCAGTCCCCATAAGTTCAGCTTCAAACACTCTGTTGAAGTATTCTTCCTTACTATGATTGCCCACATTGTCTTTATCTTGTTCCTCCCCATTATCATCTTCTATGTCAGTAATCTGGTTATTATCAGGTAAATCCATGAAAATTGTAATCATTTCTTCCTCTGTGAGTTTCTTCATTGGCAGATAGACTTTATACTTCTGTAAAATGCAAACAGAATGCTTTATTAGCAACATTTTCACAAATTAAAGCAGCAATTTGCTGCAAAAAGCACAAAAATGTTTTGAGGTTATGTCGGTACTTTGCAGTACCATGGAATGTTTGTCCCATTTAACAATATAAGGTTTGTTACTCATTATTAAAATGTTAATATTAGCAATTTTCAACTTACCTCCATCATATAAATGTGCAAATCCACCAAAGAAACCGTTTACAGTTACCAAAAACACCATTTACAACACATGTAGTCCATTCAACTTTTTCCGCCTGGTGCATACTGAGGAACAAATGAAGTCAGAGCGATGCAGAAGGCAGTGATGTGTTGCCAACTGAGCAAATATGTTGCAAGCAGGGTACTTGCGAGTACCAACAGGCTAAAACAACCATTACAGCTACAAATAAGGATCAAGCGCAGTTTAAAGTTGTCGATACTTCTGAGTACCGTCTGGCAACAAAGGGATAGAGCAGGTGATACAGCATGTGTCTCCTCCGTTTCAAAGCGTAAAAATGGGATTTATCCGATAAAAAGTATTTACGCGTAATTATTCACAAAATAAACTTCACCCACTCTTTTGCATTTTAGCAGAGGGATCTTGTAGTATATAACTGCATACATGCTCAAATTTTCTGGCGTGAAAATTTTTCTACTATTATATAGCTGATTATGTTAAAGAAAGTACTCTATCCTCCAAAAATGATGACTTGAAGCATGGGTCACTGATGCTTATGCTGTGTCCCTTGTGCTCTCTATCCTGGAAACTTGACAATGAATGCCTGAAGTCTCTTTGAGTGGCTGGGTTGCGCTTACCAAGCAGAGCATAGCGTCTAGTATAATATTTATAATGTGCCTTTCAGCAAAGCAGTCGATAAAATATGTAGAGCATGCAGGAGAGCGAATGAAAGGGCACCTACTTCGTTGTGTGACTGTGAAGCTCTCACAATTCCTGGGGTTAAATACTCTAATCAGGAAATGATGTAATTGCAAGGATTTCAAGGGCTTCTTAAACGAGGCAGAAATTGTTGACGTTTCAGTGAAGGGAAGTGCAATATATATAATATGATATAACGTAATATGATATTCCGGCAAAAAGAAACGTCTTTAATGTCAACAAAATATTTAGCCAGATGCTAACGTATAATCTCTCTCCCCTTTATACAAATTCAGAGCTTCGGCACCTCTTTTTGATGTTTATTTATGACTTCGTTGCATGCGCCAATTTGTGCTGCTGTTGGTCTCTCTGACGTACACGATGGTTTACTTCTAACACAGATCTGAGCATAACTATTCCTATATCCGCTAGTAAATTACTTCACTGCCTGTTAGGCCGCACAGTGGCTGAGTGGTTAGACAGTTTGGCTCTCGCCAAGGTGGCCATGGTTCGATCCCAGGCAACCGCAAAATGAGATCGTGGTGGACAACAGGGCACTGGGGCTGGTTTTCTCTGAGATCTCCGGTTTCCCCCGCCATCTCACTCTACCGCTGTTCCATCTTCATTTAATGTAGCATCAGTGTCACCGCCTACGGTGCCGTATGTACTGTAGTAAAATTGGGCGTTAAATATTACACATTTCTCTGCCAGGCAGAAGCCTGGGTCAGGGTGAGGAAGGCGGCAGGACGTAAGCTTGACCGAGGCCCTGCTTACCCCCTTGTGTATTAGGAGTGGATAACCAGATTCTGGGTAATATGTTAGGGATTGGTGAGTGGTCGTGTTTGGAAGTGAATGTGGAATTAAGGACAAGTGAGGGGTTTCTGCGCCGATTAGTGTCGACCTCTGGTGTTGGGTCCGTCGAACATCGTCTGGAAGGCTGCCACTTCCTCCTTGATGAGTCTCCGGAGCCCAAGGAGGTATGTGTCGCAGTGTTTGGCCGGGAAGTCATGCTTCACCTGTATATCCTCTTGAAGTTTCGTAACCTCATTCTTGAGATCCTCGAGTGCTGGAGCTTGCTGCGCAGATGAAGCCATGAGCTCTCTTAGAAGTTCCTCCAAAGTGGTCAGTTTGGCCGTTATGACCAGGATCTCCGAATGCAGATCCTGAACGGCCTCTCCTAGGCACCAGACTTCCTCCTGAGCTGCTGCTGGCTGATAGTGTGAGGTGCTGCTGGCTGATGAAGTTGCTGATGTGGCGGCTGTTGTGAACTCAGTAACGGTATCGCACTGAGTTTAAATACCGATACTCTCTGCCTAGCTAAGGGACTTAATCTTCAAAGATTTAACTGCATGCTCCTCGCTAAATGTTCTTGGTGAGATCTTTCTAAGAAGATGTAGCCGTTGTTTGTCTGAAAGGTACTGTGCCATGATTCATTCTTTGTCTCTTTACAAGGTTCAAATATTTCCATGAAGCACAACTATAAAACTAGATTAATATTGATTGATATTTGTTACTGAGAGGGACATTTTAATGTATCGTGTCTTGTATCATTAATGTGTCTTATTCTATTTGTGTCATTTTAGTTCTTCATCGTGAACTTCTAACAGATATTATGTATTTTATTTAGGATTTCAGAATACCTCTGAAATATTTTGTACCAGTTTTACCCTATTACACTGGATACATGTAATTTGTTGGTATAGTACTTGTAAATCAAGTAAAAGACATCTAATGAAACTGTGTGTCAAGCTGCATCAAGAAAATGTATTCTAGAAGATTACTTCAAAAGGCTGCCGCATTACATTATTGCAGACATTTGCTGTCAGAATGCTAACTTGTCGACACTTTCCTTGGAAAAAGTTCTTCACATTGTTATTGTGTAAAAAATAAAAAAATAGAACAGGACAAAAGTAACATATTGTAAATTTCTTCTTCAGACCTATGCATTCATATATTTGATCCTTGCTGCGCAAGGTGTTATACCGGAAAATAGATTACAATTTAAGAAATCGACCCTACCGATGATAAAATGAATTTAAAATTGGAAAAGAAATTTTTAGTAAGAAATGTGTTTAAGGCAGTTTTTGTGACATTTGTAAGTTGTGGAATGTGAAAATTCTAGAAAAATCCTTAGTTAGGGAGAATGGTTCTGGCGAAACATTTACGGGTCTATGATATAATGACCTCGGCCATCTATGCAGATGCATGTTGACCCTCCTCTGCTGTATGATAATACACACAATTTTGTGAGTTATCTTGCGCCATATGGAGGAATGTAGACCAGCTGTTTGCCGTATTATTTGCCTGGTAGCAAATATCTTTGAAGTGTATACATTGTCAGAGCTTTGTATCTTTGTTGTCCGGAGGATGCGGAAGAGCTCTCAAGGACTATGTAATGGTAGAATAGCAGGAAACCAACCACTGTACTGGTGCAGTTTAAACAAAAAGCTGCGAGAACAACAATCAGCGCGCTGGAGGCTGTTTTCACCTGTGTTCCCTCACTAATTGCGCGCGGGACGATAATGGGCTCATTACTGGGCCGGGAGGAGACATTACAAGTCCGCCACACAAGGTTTCCGCGACCCCGGATAAACCTTGCTCAATCATTTTGCTATCATGGGAGCTACCCTTAATCTAAAAACTAGTCGCAAATGTGGCTAATATAATGCATGTTTCAATTAGATGGTTAAAAAATCTGATAATAAAAGTCAATGACTATTTCCGGAATCTGTAGTACATCTGAACAGGGACCATGAACAGTTTTATTTTCTAAGCTACTTATCTGTAACAGGTAGAGGAAGTACTGCATTTCTCACGAATATTCTATAGGCAACACGTGTTGAGGCCAAGTGTATGGCCTCATACGAGGGCCGTTTTTTTTTTCAAACTCCTATAGGCTATAAATAAAAGACAATCTCACAGAAAACAATCATTGTATTACCAGAAGTTTTGTACATTTCTGGACAAGCATTACAATACCCTCTGCAAAAATTGTTACCGCCAATGATTTCAGATGAGCCTTGACGTTGTTTTGAACATCAGTCCTTTGTTGTGATTGTCGTTTTGTTTCCGGTGTGTCGTGTTAGATCCAAGTTTCATCTCCAGTAACAATTGATTTCAAAAAGTTCTCTCCATCGTAATAAAGGTCAAGTAAATTAAAAGCTGAACCGTTAACACGATGGATGAGAGAAGTTTTTGAAATAAATTGTTATTGGAGATGAAACTTGGTTCCAGTACTACACCGGACACACCGTAAACAAAGCCACAATCAGAACAATGGGTGCATCTTCCAAAAACTGTAAATTCTTATTTTAAATTAATTGGCGGCAAAAGGTTTTGCTCAGGGTAGTGGAAAGCTTGTCCATATTTAGGATAAAATGTCTCAATCCTTTTTGGGATTATGTTGAAAAGTAACCATAAGTGTACAAAACTTCTAGTAATACAATAATCGTTTTCTATGAACTTTTCGTTTACTTCTAGCTTATCGCAGGTTGAAAAAACCGGCCTTCGTATGTGTGTATGTGTAGCTATTTGAGAATAGCAAAAGTGAAAAACCTTGTTCAATGAAAAGTTTACTCACAAAGGTTAACTATAATACTCTTACCATCATTGTAATTAATAGCAATAAAACACAAATAATACCTAACAAACACAGATATGCAACTATTTTTATGTGCTTTAAGGACGTCGAAAAAGTATATTTAACGCAGGAGTTGAATTGATCCTAATGAGAGCATTCCGGATAGATCCATTTGATAATTTACTTTTTAACTAGCAGTTTTGGACCACAGTTCCCCAAACCCTTTTAAAAATTAAACGTAAGGGTAGTAAGCATTAGAATATTTTGTGTAAGTACAACTTCAAAATCTATAGTAGCATTTGTAGATTCACAGTCTGCTGTTTGACGCGGGTTGTTCCGGCTACCTGGCTATAGCTAAAATGTTACTATTGCTCCCTTCTCTTACAGTTTCACTCTTCTATCAGCTTACTGCACCAAACCTGGGTAATTAACACAAGCGTTAAAATGATCCAATATTGCTTTCACTGCTAAAAGCCTTTGGGACTGCAAATTTCAAAATACGTGCTGTAGGCCTCTATAATCCAAATTGTCCATGGAATAAGATGCTTTAGAGTTACTCATGGAAGCTGTGGACACCTATAAATTTAAATCTGTAATTCTGAGTATTTCTATTTAAAAATCGCCTCATTAATTTATAATAAGTAGTAATGGAAATTGGTAATCTATATAATTATAAAAAATTATCTCCATCTACTAATATTTTATTTCTTATATCTGTTGAAGTTACAAATTCTCGGGAATTGCAGTACATTTTCATTAATTAAATATAAAATACGTAGAAAGGTTAGGTAAATATGAATTCTGAAGTCAAATTTTAAATTTTCTAAACGTATATGCATTTACTCACTAACTAAAGAGTTACATATGTGAATATTTTATTCAAGAAAATATGTGAAACTGTCTGAAATAGACTTTTTAATTTTAAATTGTTAAAATGAATACAAATTTCCTTCCTAATTAATTTAATAAGTTCCAAGTTTCAACAAAGCCTTAGAGCTTATAAGTTTCCAAGGAAACTGAAGTAAATATGTGAGTTTTAAAATTTTATTTTGACTTTGTAAAATTGATACCTCTCCTTTATAATGCTGTAATTAATACTAAATTTCCTTGTTCAGGAGATCAGGCACAATATTTTGTCCCTGCTAAGCGCACGCTGCTACTGATTAGGTCATGTAAAGGATTGGCGTTTAATGATGGACGGAATCACATAATTTCGGACTTGAGATAATACTTTGTGCTTTAAAATGAGTGTTGTGCTACTCAAATATCAAGAACTTATTCTATGTACGCTAAATGCACAAGCACTAAATATTTAGGAGGAAAAATGCCTTATTGTTTGGTTAAACAAACACAAATATGTAAGCGAAACTTTAGATTATTAAACTGTACTATTGTATTTACTTTCCCTGTAATTTACATAATAGGTACAGAAGTTCTTCTATCCATACATTAATATTGAAACGTAATATTTAATTTCAGAATATTTCGAAGGTGCAGACAAGATTTTCAAAAAAATCCTCCACCTCCACCTATGCTTCACCGAATAGTTATTGGGTAAATGCTGATTTTCTAACAAGGAAGGGTCTACATGTTTTATTAAGTTCAAGATATCTTCATGGCAAACGAAATTTACATCTTTAATGTTCTGCAGTAATTTTCATTCCGGATTCTTTTGCGGATCCTGAGAGATAGGCAAGAGTCTTGCTACACAAAGTTGGTTTAATTAAATAGCATATTTATAACCTGGGAATCTACAGTTTTGCTCAATTAAACATTTTCTAGATATTGTGTGTTATTGGTTTGAATTTTGCAATACTTGCAAAGGAAATGTTATATACGTGTAGTGGAGGTGGGATGATGGAGATGATGTAGGATGATGCTGTCAATTCTGCGACAAAAGATGTTGCTGCGTCCTGTCCTTGGGGATGGTGCCGATGTTCCAAGTCTCGAGTCGTTTTAATCGGAGCTTGTACTCAGATCCGGCGTCTCAGGACGAGCAATTCCTTCAGATGTTACTCACGGCTGCTGCTCCAGTCGTTGCATGAGAAAAGCTCTTTGAGTTCAAACGTGGTCACGACCGAGGGAATTAACTTTTCATGTCTTGAGGAAATAATTCAATTTTTCTTTTTAAATTAATATAATTTAAATCTTATAATTTTGAGTAAGAAATTTTCAAAATACATCGTAACGTAGATATACAATGTAATTGAATTATGCAATTGTGAATATAGTTTATAATCTCTATCGATGTTTCTCTACACGTCGTACCGACACAGAATTATACGTCTGTTCTCTTCGTCGTTACACCATCATAACACGTTATCTTTCCTAGCTGCTTGTCCAAGATAGATTTTTCTCATTTCGTTGCTATAACCACCGAGAAACCTGCTTTTTCACTGGTCCACGTGAACACATTACGTCGTATCATTTTTGCAACCACCAGTATTAACACATCACATCAGCCCTCCTCGGAAGCGTAGATGGTAGCGTGTCTGCCTCACGTTCAAGAGTTCCTGAGTTCGAATGTCGGTCAGGGTGAGTTACCTGGGTAAGGTTTTTTCGGGGTCTTCCCTTATCCTTCAAGACGAATGTTCGGGTAACTCTAAGCTTCATGGACCCTGGACTCATTTGCGCATCATTTCACCCAGTTCATTCACCGTCCGATATGACTTAACGTTGGAGGACGTAAATCACAACAAAAACATCACATCACATCATATCATATACTTTGCATTAAATCATGACCCACTGAATTTTTCACTTTCATATGTAATGCATATTTACTTTTCCATGTCAATTCTTAAACCACCACTAAACATATTTAAATATTTTCAACTCTCGGACCCTAAACCAAAACAATTGTTAAATACCTATAGCTTGCTTCGTTTTAGTTCTACTCTACATTTAGAAGATAATTTGAAACGTATTAGATGGCAACCAACTCTTAAATTCTAAAGTATTACTTGAGCCTACAGTATTGTCTGTTACTTTTTTTATTACGGCTTTCAGTATACACATAATAAAACCCTAATTTTCATCTCGATAAACTCTAAGAAGGTAGAACAATAATTCCCGATTTCAACAACAGATGTTTAAATCGACGTTTACAAATGTAACTTAACAATTGTCACAGCGCTAAAATTAATGTTAAATTTCTTGCATTTCACCACCCTGTTTTCTGGAAATGTTAACAAACCTTGTTAACGCCAAGAAACTTGTAAATATCACAGTTATAGAAGGCTATGGATGAGTCGTATTATTTTCTGAAAGTACTCGATGCGCTTTTGCTTAACAAAATCATAAATAAAGCCGTGAGACAAATTTCGCATCGATGGAGAAAGAATTGTTAATTGAATTGGTGATGATGTCTAAGGATATCGTAGAAAATAAGAGGATGGATGCGGTGAATTTAAAAGAGAAAGATGTCATGGGGAAAATATTGCAAACGAATTTAATTCAAATGCATGTGTCACTACTACAAGCACCAAACAACTTGTCAGTATTACGTAAATTTAAAACGAGGTGCGAAGAACAAGTGCCTTAAACGTTTCAAGACGGGAGGTGAACAGTGTATTATCCACATAATTCAGTGAATTATAAAATCGCAAAGTTATTAGTACTTGAAGCAAAGGCAAGATCGGCATATTCCTTTCGATGCATATTCTAACTCATTATTACGTAAATTTAAACGAGGTGCGAGGAAGGACAAGCGACTTGAACGTTTCAAGACGGCAGGTTGAAAGTGTATTTTCCACCTAATTCAGTAAATTATAGAATCACAAAGTTATTAATACTTGAAGCAAAGGTGAGATCGCCTTATTCATTTCGATGCAAGTTCTAAACTCTCTTGTACTTCCGCAGTAACCTTCATAGCAGCTTGTTTCGACAGTCTATACCTCCGTAAAACAATTTTCTTCGGATAGTTCCTCAAAATTATTTCTCCTCATAGGCCATACTCTATTATGATTGCCATTTAGACGGTCTTAAATATAGCAAATCGACATCAACAACTGAGTTCATGCTCGCCATCTTGACTATTTACAATTGCTAACGACTTAACATAAGAAATTTGCCTTGTTAGTTTAACAAGAGATTTAACACGAGTGTTACGTTAACACTTGTTGGTGAAATGCAATTTTTGTTTCAACTATTGCTAAACTCGTGTTAAGTCTTAACAATTGTTGGTTAAATCGGGCATAAGCCTTTTTAAGCATAGTTTATTGGTAACCGTGTACAGAAGGCTGTGTGAATGTAACGCCTGATCTTGTTTCTGTGGTGACAGTGAAAATCCATTACAATGAACGTTTAGTCGACAATTTTTTCTCCTACTAAAGGGAGGGAAAAGCACTCCTTGCGTTCAGATTTTTCTTTTTGTTACCTCTCGTAGAATGCAATGTTTGCTTAGAGATAGTGTTTTTTCGCCTCATCTTTGATAGACCGTATTCGACCTTATCTCACTTTATATAAAGTTCGTTAAACCACTTTGTTAATTTTAGTTCCATCATAGGATCATCGTTAAAATTACGTACTCTGTTCAGTATTTAAGTACAGAATAAAAAGGAATTATGTTTATACACTAACATTTACTAATGTTACAGAAATCTAGTTCTTGTTAAAGATTTTCACCACGAGTAGCAAAACTTCGACCCAGAGTTTAATAAATGCCTATAAGGCAAGAACATCAGCTTCCAGACCAAGATCATAATTAAAACTGTAAAATACTTTCTTTGCCAGGAATTTTTATTCCGCACAAGGAGTCATTCCCTGGAAGTGACTAAGCAAAGTAAAATACGTGCTGCACTAAAGTGCAATATCACTGGCCTCGGTCTAAGATAAAATAAAACATAAAAGGAAACCGGATTTACTGCTGTTTTTTGATTTTTACTTCGTAAGCAGACACAGTATCCTCTTTTCTCCCATCGGCAAATATGCATTAGCATCTTATAAATATTTTCAGGCTTATTCGTGAAACTTGGCTCTTGTAAAATAACTCCCTTGATTCTTGAATTTTAATGTAAGAGTTGTAGTTTGTGCACTCACACGGAGATATGCATCTCTTTAACCTTTTGCTTTTGCGTATTACATA
This sequence comes from Mantis religiosa, assembly GCA_030765055.1. Classification (NCBI taxonomy): domain Eukaryota; kingdom Metazoa; phylum Arthropoda; class Insecta; order Mantodea; family Mantidae; genus Mantis; species Mantis religiosa. Next base: position 17,023,124 of record CM060955.1, on the reverse strand, counting down.
TAGTTTACAAAATTACTGTGTAGCGGAAAGCAATGCATTTGAGAAGCACCAGAAACAATTTCTGAAAGAGTGCCTCTAAAAGGTTAAAAGTAACCTGAAGGCAAGTGATGTAAACAGGTTCTAAAACAGGGCTACGAGTACTGTTTTTGCACTAAAATTCAATCTTATTATATTCTATTAGCTTAATTTGAAACAAACAGGTCGTAGTAGTTTCATAGTCGGTACTCCTGCTTCACTCCTGTGAGAACCTGGAAAGTTCAGACATGTTCAGTATCGCCTACCGCTGCAATGGAGGTAACATGCTGTTAAAGATTTTAGAGGAAGATCCGGAGCTTATTTCAAACGTAATCACTGCTGATGAAACTTGGCTACATCATTTTGATCCTGAGAACAAACAGCAAAGATCAGTGTGGAAATCCCCTTCATAACCAACACCCCAAAAAGCAATTCTACTGGGAAAGTTATGGTTATGTCATTGTTTTATATTCATTGAATGGTTTATCAGCATGTTGTAGCTGCACACACAACAGTAACTGGACAGGGATGTCCTGGAAACATTGCGAGTCCATATCAGGTGCAAAAGACCACAATTCCGTGAAGCAGGCTGGATGTTGCACCACGATATAAGCGCGGCCGTATAGTGCCAACGTTGTTGCTGAATATCTAGCAAACATCAACGTGAAGTGCATCCCTCACCCTTCCTATAGTCCGGATTTAGCCCCATGTGACTTTCTTCAATAGCTTAACTTGAAGAAACGCCTTCGTGGGAGGCATTATCCATCATCAGAAGCAGTGATGAAGGCTGCGGAGGTGATTTTGAAGGACCTCTCAAAAATGGTTTCCAGCATGTCTAAAGACTGGCAGAAACGCTCGGACAAGTGCGTCGCTATCACTGCAGACTATTTTGAGAAGGACCATCAAAATTATGATGATGAGTAAAGGTCCGAATTCAATTATGTATTATTTCATTATTAGTTGTATTAGCTGTAATAACAAAAAGTGCTCAGGTCCATTTGTGATATGGCATACATGAGCCGGAGTTCTATTTAGTGCCACTTGAACCTTACAGTGTGTTGTAGCAAGCATATGTCTCAATTCAGGTGGGTCTGTAGGTACGATAGTGCTAGCAAGCTTTTTTCTTAATGCCTTCTACACTGTCATTGTTGGAATTAGATTCTCCTGCCGCATACATTGTTTTAGGAGCTACACAAAAAAGCCGTCTGGTTTTCTCTACATGTTCACCTGATACAACAGGTGTCCTTTGATTTACAGATATCCACCAATTCTACACCGCTGCAAGGCAAAGTTATATTATAATTGAAAATGAATTGTTCTTTCACAATAGCCGTGTGTAAGACAAGGTTTCCACGGTTTGCAGGGGAGGGTATTGTAATGGCGCTCACTTAAGGAATATTGTTCAGCAACCTTAAGTATAAGTACAAAAATCATTTTAAATAATAATTTCCAAGTTAGATTCATAGGCTATAGAAACTAATACAAATCAAGACATTTATTTAAACAGGGAGTCTTGAAAATAAATATAGAAATTGGATCGAGCGCTATTGCACAACATATGCTGAACAACCCAATTTAACACTTCTTTATGCAATAATCGCATTTACAATTATCAGGTGTGTCAGCTCACTGCATTTCTCATGAGTCCACTCAGAGGAGGAGGCACAACGGAACCACAATTCGTTATTTTTTCCAAATTCTCCAAAATAAAATATATCTTTTAACACTGGTGCCAAATCGTCACGTTCATCGTCACATATATTTGATTGTTTGATAGAATCTTCGTCAGTCGGGAAAAATGATTGTCCTTCCTGTTTTTTTTTGCGTTCTTTTTCCTTGGCATTCTTCTTTTCGTCCTTTTTGGTGCTATTTCTTTTGATTCCAATTTTTTTGTGCAACAATTTGGGGATCGCAGTCTCACTGCTTCCGGCAGTTGTTCCTTCTTTGGAAAGGCTGTTAGAATATGGGATCTCATTTTATTTGGTTTTCGTTGAGTGGTCATCTTGGAAACATTTGAGGGAACTGCAATGGGGAAAGGTAGAACTTTAAGGCGTCTCTGGATCTCTGGGGCCAGACGTGATTGGTGAGGAATGGAGAAGCTTAATTCTGCGAACTGGAACCAGGAATTGGTAGAACACTCTGATATTGTTGGTTCAGTGGCGGGAGAACTGGTTGTTGCTGAGGTGAATACAGGCGTTTCTTGATGAGTAGGTCCAGTAAGCGATGTTTCATGATCTTCCTCCGCAGCGGAAAGAGCCTCTTATTCTCTGGCTGTTGGCCTACCGGTAATTGTAAGTTTTCTGCGGTCATAAGATCTTCATCACTGAACTGATCTCGGTTGAGAGGCCAAATACCAGTGCACTGAAACCCATGAGCTGCTATTTATAGGTATTTTTGTACCTATAAGATTAATGGAAGGTAACAAATCCCTTATCACTTTTAAGTGACCCCTTGGATAAAATAATTCTAACATTTAAATATGTGTTGGACAATGGCAGTTGCTTGGTGGGTAATAGTGCTCAGCATTGAGCGTCAACACCCTCCGACGACAAGTTGGTAGCCATAAATAGGAACTCTCAAATTATGAACATTATAAAACATGTTTAAATATATATTCAGAAACTTACACAAAACACGCTTCTCAACAAATCCTCATTCACTGCTCCACGGCCACAATTCTCCTTTGGTGCGTTAAACCGACTGTCCGCTAGATGTTGGCGGTATGCAGTTTCTTCTAGAATCATTGTGCATCAAGAATATTACATGTGCGTTATTGTTCGCTGAATGCCATTGTACCACTCTTCCCTATATTATAATTAGTTGTAATTTCAGCATACGATATGTAAGCTAGGTGGAAAGGTACAAGCAAAAAATCGATATCACAATCAGAATTTGAACTACAGACGTTTGGTTTGCTATGAAGTTTCTTAACTTAATTTGTTTACGACCAGGAACATAATAGCATTACTGCTGTGTGGAATTTACCTCCCGCAGGGCTTTTTATGTCAGCAGATATGCCAATTCTTTAAGTCTTACCATCTACTACATTGCACGAGAGCTGTTCAATAAAGAATGATCATAATTTTTTACGGACATAATTTTTCATACTAAAATTCAATCTTATTATATTCTGTTAGCTTAATTTAAAACAAACACGCCGTAGCAGTTTCATTGTTGGTACTCCTGGTTCCCTCTTGTCAGATCAAACATGTTCAGTATCGCTTACTGCTGCAATGGAGGTAACATGCAGTTAAATTTGATGTTAGAGGATGATCCGGAGCTTCTTTCAAACGTAATCACTGCTGATGAAACTTGGCTATATAATTTTGATCCTGAGAGCAAACAGCAAACTTCAGAGTGGAAATCTCCTTCATCACCAACCCCCCAAAAAGCAAAAGTTGTTGCTTCGGCTGGGAAAGTTATGATCATCTCATTCTTTGATATTCATGGAATGGTTTATCAGCATGTTGTAGGTGGACACACATCAGCAACTGGACAATACTACAGGGATGTCCTGAAAACATTGCAAGTCCATATCAGGCGCAAAAGGCCACAATTCCGTGAAGCAGGCTGGATGCTGCACCACGATAATGCGCGGCCGCATATTGCCAATGTTGTTGCTGAATATCTTACAAAAATCAACGTGAAGTGCCTCCCTCACTTTTTCTATAGTTCGAATTTAGCCATATGTGAATTTTCTATTCCCTAACGTGAAGAAACGCCTTTCTGGGAGGCATTATCCATCATCAGAAGCAGTGGTGAAGGCTGCGGAGGTCATTTTGAAAGATCTCTCAAAAAATGTTTTCCAGCATTTCTTTGAAGACTGGCAGAAACGCTGGGACAAGTACATCGCATTCAGGGGAAACTATTTTGAGAAGGACCAACAAAATTATGAGGATGAGTGAAGGTACGTTGTGATCATTCTTTATTGAACAACCCTCGTATTATTCAATGTGATAATTTTTCTTCAAATGATAACGCTCCGCTGGAAGACTTAGCAAGCTAATGTTTAGGTTGTATGCTGTTCAGAAGTAACAAAATCTTTATGCCGTAGATATCTAGGATGGGCAATCAGTCCAATGCGTGGGTACAGTGGTGAAGGGTAACTCTACGTTTTCTTTAACTTAGCGTCCCATTCCATACTGCGCCTAGCAAATTTGAGGTTATTTTAGCTGCTGTAATTTTAGAATATGTGAGAGTTAGTTTTGCTTCCATTCTGAGGAAACCCACACTAATGTTCTCAGTGGCGGTGTTGTGAATTAATAATGTTTCCTGTATTAAATTATCGAATCCAGCATTCACCTAACGAACGAGGAAGATCGAGAAAATAAGGAATACTTTGATCAGGTTGATCAGTCCCAGGGATTTGAACCTGAGATCCCGCGAAAGCGAGCCACACGTTACTGTGGGGTCACCACCCTCGGTCAACAAAGGGCTATCTACAAATTTCACGCAAAAGCGCTCAGTGAGGAGTGTTTATACACATTTAATGTTCAAAGGCATATTCACAACTAGCTGAAATTGAAGCTGAAATGCCCGAAATGTAGTGAAGTGTATTCTGAGTTTGACCCCCGCTTTGTTTTTATAACAACCACTATTTCCGCAGGCAATGCAGCGATCAGGAAACAAAAGGATTTATTGGGAATGACAGCTGATTCTTCACAGAGAGCTGCAATGGGAGCAGTTATCGATGTCGGTTTTGGGAGCGTTACAAACAATCCCCTGAATATGTTCAGATCAGAATATGAAAACGGAGATACTGGTAATTTTTTGAAGGTCTCCTACGTCCCTTGTGATATATTATATGAATTAGAAGTGTAAGTATTGACTTATATTACTTTATCAACCTATTATCGCTTCATATGTTTTAGAAATTATTAAAACAAGTGCATGCTTTACTATGTGCTCCATGTAAATCAAGATAAACTGATACAGAAATAGCTTCATTAGAACTTCATTGTAGGTACAAAGGCAGTTACAGGATCCCCAAGCAATGGTCAAATTTACTTTAGCAGAAATGTTAAGAATGTGGGTAGGACAAGAAAGGAAGCTGTCTAAATTTCAAGCAGGTTTCAGGAAAGGAAAACGGACAATAAATAATCTGTTCATAATAAAGACAAATGCCTCAGGAAGAAGAGAGGAAATGTATCTATGTTATTTGCAGGTTTTGAGAAAGCTTTTGATACAATAAACAGAAAAGATCTGGTTTGGAAATTGAAGATGAAAGGGGTATGTGGAAAATATATATAAGAAGTAGAGAAAATCTATGAAGTGGTGAAGTTTTGCATAAGGTTGGAAAAAGTGTAATTACAGAGATGACAGAGCAAAAAATAGCCCTAATACAGGGATGCAAAATGAGTAAAATTTTATTTAACTTATTTATAGATGAGATAACAGACAAGGTTAAAGAAGGAATCCAGTACTGTCCAGTAATAGCAAACAAAGAAATTCCTGGATTTCTATATGCCAATGACTTAATGGTAGGATGTGTAACGATAGTGGCATTGCAGGAGGCAATAAATGAAATCCAGAAATTCTGTGTGAAGAGTGGGGAATAAAAATAGTCGAAAGTTATGGTCTTCAGGAAGGGAGTTAAACTAAGAAAGGATGAAAAGTGGGTACTAAATGGCAAAAGGGTAGAAGTGGTCAATTAATTTGAATATTTAGGAGTGAGTTTGAATAACAATGGAAAGTGGAGAGCACACAGGAGGAAAATGAAAGCAAAAGGAAGGGCGGCGATGAATGGGAAAAAGAATATGCAAATATAAGACAGAAATGACAACCAAGTGGTTAGCAAGAATGTATGAAGCACTAGTTGAGTCCAAAATGTTGTATGCAGTGGAGATCTGAGGGGGGGGGGGCACAGAGCTAAACCTAAACTACAGAAGGTTTTTAAAGAGCTACGAGGCTTACCAAAATCAGCACCTAGAGAAGTAGCTTTAGTAGAATTAGGAAAGACAATAAGAAATGGAATAATAATGGAAAGTGTAATAAAATTTTGGTATAAATGTTTGGTTAAATAAGAAGGGGAAATTATGAAATTATGTATGAAACAGCAAGAAATATTAGAGAACTCAAATAGTTGGTGGGCAGAGATAGGAGGAATTATCGAAAGAAGTAGAAATGGTAGATACATGGAGATTAGAAGAAAGGAATACTTGCGATGTGGGTAAATTAGTAAAATGCAGAAAAGAAGATATAGAAAGAAGGAAAATATAGGGAAGTCTAGAAAATATGAAACCATTATAATTTTACAAGGAAATAAAAAGAAATTGGGGACGAAAAGCATATGTTGATTACTGCAATAGGCACGAGAGAGAAGGGTTAGCTTGGATGAGAACAGCAACAATATTTCTGGGAGAGATAAGAGGTAGAGAAAAGGAATTTGTGAATCATGTGGTGGAAAAGAAAGCATAGAACAGTAGTAAAGAATGCGAGAAGGTTGCAATGTGGAGGAAAAAGGCTTGGGAGGAAAAATGGGAGAGAGTAGAGAAGAGGATAGCAGCTATATAAATGTTAACGGGAAGGGTGGTAAAGAAGGTAAGAAGTATTGGTGAGACCTTGCAGAAAGTAAAAGAAAAATGGGCCAGAAATGTAAAGAAAGGAAGATGGGGGGAACGATCGGACTAATTAAGTAACAAGGAGGCATGGAGGTTAAGAGCTACTGGCAGATCAGAAGGCCAGGGTGTTATGTAAGCCAAGGTAGCAACAAGGTAAAGACAAATAAATGTAGCCTAAATTTGCAAATTGTAAAATTTTGGAATATGCACAATAAATAATCTAATAAAGATATGTGTTGGTTTTTTAATTTTATACTCTTGCTATAATATCCCAAAAAACAATTGAATAACGATAACACTTGAAAATTAATGTACAGGAAAATTGAGATGTATTCGAATTTAAGGACATTTGCAAAATAGCCCACGGAACGAAGATGTTTTTGAAATAATTTGTGTTAATAAAACATATGTGTGGTTTTATAATTTATCAAAGTGCCTACCAAATGAAGATTTTATAAATCATTCATTTTAATGCAGAAGAGAGTACAGTTTTAGAAAATAAAACTAACAAAATATTCTATATATGATAGGAGTTGGACTGTGGAAGCTTTCTTGGACATCTTGGGTTGTGGTTTTGGTGATTAATGGAATTTAAAAATTCGACATTTTTCTGACATTTTCTGAGTATACGGTATATTTCTCCCTTTCTGTCTTTATCTCTCATGATGCATGCCTTTCTTAAAGGTTTATTTAGTTTCAGTGGACCTTAAAAGAATAGAAAAGGGAAGCTTTGGAAATAATGGCCCAATTTGTGCTATATTAGCAAATGCTTTATTAGGTTTGATTGTATAAGCTCATTTTACAGTTACAGTCTGTAGATAAACGAGCATATTTTGCACTTCGGTAAAATTCTATGTCAATTTCTGGATGGAATGAAATACTTCCTTCACCTATTAAGTAGAAGAGAAAGTAGAAGAAGGGCTACAAGAAACAGGAGGCACAAGATGGTGCATGTTCGCTCCAAGGCGACCACAAAGTGAGATTTATGCTGCATTACAAGGCACTGGTGCGGGATTTATCCGGTATCTCAGGTTTCCCCCGACAGTATTCCACCAACCGCTCCATCAGGCTAGCATCCGTTTCCTTCACCCTCACTCCAGGCATCGGTCTGATCACCCATCCTGGTTCTCTCAGAACCAAAGCTTCAGTTCCTCAGGTCCGACCTTAAGGGATAGAGGAAGACTGTGATAAGTGTTATACTAGTGAACGGACCGCTCACTACTTTACCGGCCGGGTGGTTTAGCCTCATGTTGCTGTTGTTTTTTATGTACGTAGTGGCTCACAAGTGGGTCTGTACCCATGTCAGTCGGCGTAAGTGCCTCACCTGGTAGGTAAGTAGTAAGTGGCGGACATTCTAACATGTAATAATTTGTTTCTTTTAAAACGTACTTTTAGTTTCTGGCCTGATGCCTTGTGATCATAAAATTGTTGGTAATTTAATGTCGTAGTGGGACTTTTTATTTCGAGCAAGGAGTCATAAAAGTATACAAGCTAAATATGTGCATATATGTATATATGTGCATATTAATGTATATATATATGTGTGTGTACATTCCTTCGATTGTGGAAATACCTAGAGATACTTGGCAGGGAATATTTAACCTGTATCTAAAGAAGGGGTAAAATTACATTATATTTAACACAGATCCACCAATATCTTTGGTTACGTGTATGGAGAAAGGGGAACACCTTCACCTCGTGACTCCGCACTATGCACATTTGGAATATCCGTGGCCGCTTACCACTTTTCCTTCAGGAGTTCCTGAAGGAACGCTTTTTCCGAGTACGGGTCGGCTCGGTACTTTCTAATCCCTTTATTCAGGAGAACGGCGTACCTCAGGGTTCTGTGCTAAGTGCCACACTATTCGCTATTGGCATTATTTCTATCTCACAATGTGTTCCATCAGGGGTCTCAGCATGCCTATTCGTAGACGACTTTGCCGTCTACTGCACTTCTCAGCGTACTGCATTTTTAGAGTGCCGCCTACAGCAGTGCTTGGACAATCCTCACGATTGGAGTCTAAGAAACGGTTTCCGTTTCTCAGCTGAGGAAACAGTCTGTGTTAATTTCTGGCGCCGTTGGAGACGTCTACCACCTTCACTACGATTGGGTCCACATCTGCTCCCTTTTGCGGACGAGGCGAGATTCCTTGGTTTGGTGTTCGATAGAAACCTTAGCTGGTCATCCCACATATTACAGTTGAAAGCACGGTGTGACCGTTCTCTCAATATTCTGCGAATATTAAGCGGAAAATCCTGGGGAGCGGATCGCACAGTGCTACTGAGACTGTATCGCACACTGATTCGATCCAAGTTGGATTATGGCTGTATCGTATTCGCCTCAGCACGTCCATCGGTGCTGAGAAAATTAGACACGGTCCATCACTGTGGGCTGCGGATAGCCATTGGAGCATTCCCCACAAGCCTTGTCATCAGCCTCTGCGCAGAATGTGCAGAACCTCCTCTACGGTACCGGCGAGATATGTTGTCCACATTTGCATGTGGACTTCATTGTATGCCTAAGCATCCTACATTCGCGCTCGCGCCCTTTTTTAACACCTCCCTTGGTGCACGTTATAAGAACACGTCGCTTTACCCCAAGCCACCTGGTTTTCGTTTTAGGGAGCTTCTTGGACAGCAGAACATCGAGCTGCCTAAGGTGTTTCCTAAGGGCGAGAGGGTACACCCGCCTTGGCTGATGGGAACGTCCCACGTGGATCTGGGCATGACGCGCTACAGGACCTCCACAATGCCTCCCAGTAGTATCCGTACTTGGTTTTTTAGAGTTTTTATCCGGTTTTAGTAATAGAATTTTAATCTATACTGATGGCTCAAAGAGCTCAGATAGGGTTGGCTGTGCTTTTATCTGTGGAACCGAACCCTATACATTCGGTTTCCATAGTAGCACCTCCATTTTAAGCGTCGAACTGTATGCGATTTACCGAGCCATTTTATATGTACACCGACGAAACCTAGGTGACGTCCTCATTTTAAGTGATTCCCTCAGTGCTCTAATAAGCCTACGGCAGCTGTAGAACTACCATCCTATTGTGCAGCGGATGCAGGATACCCTCTACGTTTTACACGCCTCAGGCGTTAGCGTGGTTTGCGGTTGGGTTTCTGGTCATGTAGGCCTGGCAGGGAATGAGCTGGCGGATTCGGCAGCGAAGATAGCGGCCACACATCCCAAGGTTACCATACCGACTGTCACACCAGAAGATTTTAAACTGGAATTGCGGAGAGCTGTGCTGTCCTCCTGGCACAAGAAGTGGTCCGCTGTGCGCAAAAATAAGCTCCGCTCCCTGAAAGAACTTCCGATTCCTTGGGTAACCTCCTGCCGATCCTCCCGTCGTGAAGAGGTAACATCGGCTCGGTTGCGCATTGGCCACTGCTTTTTTACGCACAGATTTTTATTGGCTCGTGAACCTGCACCACTTTGCCCTCTTGGTGGTGCAGGTCTCTCGGTTCGTCACGTTGTTTTAATGTGTTTTCGCCTCGCGCGTCTTCGCAGGTCTCTGCAACTGTCGGCGAGCCTTGCAGAGATACTGGGGGATGACGAGAGAGCAGTGGCCAAGGTTTTAAAGCTGTTTTAACTGTCAATTTTAGAATTTAGTACCTTTTAGTTTAGGAAGTTTTAAAATATATGATTTTAGGTCTCACTTTCGATTTTAGATTTTTACATTTTAGATTTTACTGTGGTTAATATGGTCGGTTTCTGTTATCCACATTTTATTTAAAATGACTGACAACTGTTTTATCTAGGTTTTAGCATGCTTAGTTTTTGTAAGGGCACTGATGACCACGAAGTTGAGGGCCCTTAAATACCACCACCACCACCACCACCATCATCATCATCATCATCATCATCATCATCATCATCATCATCATCATCATCATCATCATCATCATCATCATCATCATCATCATCATCATTATCATCATCATCATCTTCACCTCGTGATAGCTGTTGCCGTATACCTTTCTACATCTAATCCATCGGTTCCTCGTTGTGTTCCTGTCTTTCTGCTTTATATGTCAAAAACTATGCACTCTTCTCTCTGACGAGGGTTGGCGCACTAAGGATAAAGTAAAGAGAAGAAGAAGAGGAAGAGGAAGAAGAAGAAATAGGACAACACGTTTTCTGGATCATCTCTAATTTACTTCGAGTGCTATAACGCAATTATCCAAATAATCTGCTAATTGCACACAGTTCATGACTCCAAATAATGACTTACAACAATTCCATGGTTGTAGTGTCTGGTTCACAAAATTACATGACAGGGTCTTTTCCTTCTGTAGATAAGTTGTATGAATACTTCGTGCGAACACGACTCCTCATATGCTTTGATGAACCAATTTGCTAGAAGTGCATTTCTTGCGAGAGTATTTGATGAAAGTGGTCGTTGATTAGTAATACCGGACGGCCATAATATTGGAACAACTGTTCGTTTTTAGTCACTGTACGTTCCATTTCGTTTCCACTAGGGGTTTACATCGAAAATAGTTGATCCTTTACATAACGAACATGGACAATTGTTAATTTATTTCTCGATGTTGGACGGACATCTGGAAACAAAATTTAAGGTCACCGTGCCCAATTTTAATGGACCTTTGCATCTTGTTTCCTCTCTAGATGGCGTTGCTGATTGTGATCATAGATGACTCCGATTCGTTTTTGTGATTTTAGATGGATAACAGAGTCCACTCGCTCGCTTTTGAATGAAAACGCATCTTGTTTCCATTTGGGAATGCCATTTAGAAGTACTCGATTTTGGTGATTGCATTGATGGGTTGTTGCCGACCTCTTTTTCACTACTGTACGGTCAGCTGTTCGATACTAGGTCGAGAATATCCATTCTTGTTTCCACTTAGGGATGGCATTGACAATAGCTTACACGGTTGTGTTTTGGAAGGATGAATTCCCTCTTAGCGTAGCAATCAATCACATGTCAATGTTGCAATGTCCTACCAGCTCTATGCTGGTTCCATAAAAGACAGTAGTCTGTCTCAAGTGATGTAGGGGCACATCACATCATAGTAATTGTGCATTATAGAAAACATTTCAAATTCGGTTTAAAATGGATTAAATAAAAGGACAAATTTTGATAAATGTCGGTCAGATATTTTAAAAAACTAATCTATATAATATGTAACGAAATGTCATGCTCTTTGGACGAACCCCAGAGGAAGCAAACGAATACCAGCTTATCACGTTAATAAGTTACAACACAACAAAGTTCAAACAAATAAGGAGACAAACGTTATCGGATAACTCCAGAACATTTTATATATTTAAATTTTGTTTCAAACGTTTTCTGTAAGATGATTTACCAATTCACAGCTCTTTCAAGCTGAAGGTAACTTCAGAGGCTGTTCAGAAAACTCAATATATACCCAATGTTATTTCTCATAAATTCATATTGAATAAATAGCATTTTACTTAGAATTCTTAGTCAATTTTGAGATTCTCAAAATATAACGAAACATTTTCCAGTTAAACGTTACTCTGTGCGGAACATCCTTCCTTAGTTCCTGCCTGCTTGCCTACCTCCATCCTTCCTTCTTTTTTTTCTCTCTCTCTTTGCTTCCTTTCCTCCGTCCTCCCTTCTTTAAATTTCTTAGAAATTTATAGAGTCTTTAGGATGGAAATAAACGAATTTTAGTAAAATATAAATGAACTGGCAGTGTCCTATTAGAAGCTAAAAGTCGGGGGGGGGGGGGCTTAGAGTCATTAGCAGAAGGGGAGGTTATTATGAGAATTTATGGCTAAGCAGGGCATTTCAGTGAAAATTAATTGAATTTTCACACTGGCCGTGTGTAGGCTAAAGTATGGAAAGATAGAGTCAGAGCGAAAAATTCAGTCTCATAACGGGAATTGAACCATGGATCTTCTGGTTGCCGTCCAGCCGCTCTAACCCTTGAGCTACTATGGCCAACGTGCCGACATGACATTAAATTCTCCAACTGAATCGTGTTTTTCCCGGTAAACCACTTAGGAGTTCTCATAAACACATGAGACAACTACCTTAATGGCGACTTACAACATGTAAGTACTTTAAGGCCCGGGCTTTATGGTTAACCACTGTTAGGTCAATTAATGGAACTTAATTGTTCTTTCACACTGGCCGTGTGTAGGCTAAAGTATGGAAAGATAGAGCCAGACTTGATATATTTAATGCCATAACCGGGATTTGAACCACTGGCCTACAGACGGCCAGTGTGAAAGAAAAATTAATTTCCATTAATTGACCTAATAATGGTTAACTACAAAGCCAGGGCCTTAAAGTACTTCAGTTGTTTCATATGTTTATAAGAACTCCTAAGTGGTTTACCGGAAAAAATGAGTCAGTTGGAGAATTTAATGTTATGTCGGCACGTTGGCCATAGTAGCTCAAGGATTAGAGCAGCTGGACGGCAAACAGTAGATCCGTGGTTGAATTCCCGGCTATGGCATTGAATTTATCAACTCTGGCTCTGTCTTTCCAGGACATATCTAGGAAGACTGTTGGATACTTTTAGTCGGATCGCCGATAGGGCGAGTCGTAGGTGAATGAGGCGTCATTTCTTGCCTCAATATTTGGTCGGCAACTTCTCGACTTAAATGAATACTTATTGAACGGTTCAAACTTAGTTTCCGGTGTCATTTTACATTTATTACCCACCCATGCATACCCTGGGGTAAGACTCAGCTGGATATTCAAAAAAGATCACCGCTACAACTTGGCTTAGCATCACTGCCTCGGACTTCTCTCAGAAGACATATTGCTTCACAAGTTTCAGATCCTAAATACCTAAAAATTCATTGAATTGCATTGGAATTCTGTCTCCCTATTCATTTGTTTTGTTAATCATTTGAACTCCTTAAACAAAATTTATAACTAAATGTATTATATCCATTATAAGAGAGAGTTGTCCTATAGAGGATGCTACCTCTGAGGGTCGTCGTATGCCTGTTACAGTGCGATCTGCACAGAACAGAAGCTAGTGGTGGTTGAGGTAATATGTTGATTTCAGAATGACGATAGTAAAAGCAACCGTTTCCTCGAAACTGCGAACCAAATGAAAATGGTCAAGAAGTTTCAAGTAATCTTAAATTGTGTTGAAGCTGAACGGAGAAACTTATCTTTGTGTTGAACAAGAACAATGGATGAGAGAGAATGTGTGAGATTGCGGATGTGCGTTAGATGAAGTATCCCCTCGATGAGGAGGAGCTAAAAATCAGTTATGCTAAAGTATCTTATATTGCTGTTGAAAATACTTCTGTCTGTGAGTCAATAATAGTTAACCACAGTCAGCCCTTCAATTTTGAGACCCTATAAGAGGTGTCATTTTCTGATTCAGTGACGAGGTATAAGTGAAACATGCCAGCCGATCACCAAATTAAAATAACCTGTAAGTCATTCATTGTTCGTTTAGGTATTTTTGATAATATTTAGAATCATAATGTTATTATTTTAGAGTACATTTTAATATTCTTTGGGCCATAAAAATATTAATAACAGTGTGATTATTACAGTGATTGTTGCCTGATGGAGTGGTTTAAATCAAAATAGTACTTATTCTTAGTATTATTAGTATTAATAAAATTAATAAATTTATTGTTAGCACTTATTGAAAGAAAAAGTATTGTCATCGATGTTATCAATTGCCAAGAACTATCAGCGTAGCTAGTGTTGCGGAATTTAGTCACGCAGGAGTCTTCACGTGCCGATAAATCTACTTAATGTCAAGCACACATAAGCATACAGAAAAACATATGTATGTGCTCATTTTTTATTTGCGACCTTCAACATTGAGTCATATCGAACGGTGAATGAAGTTGGGTGAAATGACTCTCAAATGAGCTCAGGGTCCATGGCGCTTAGTTACCCGACATTCGTCTTTCAGAACAAGGAAAATCCCGGAAAAAAGCTTATCCAGGTAACTCATCTTGACCGTGATTCGAACTCGGGACCTCTTGAACGTGAGACACGCTACCATACACGTTACCGAGGCGGGCTGGACTCAATTTGAACTCGCAACATAGGACGACATTGTTTCATCAATAACATTACCTCCTTTGAGATATGTCGATTCTCATGTAAAATAGAATATACATGTTGAATTTTCTGCCAATAGCCTGCAAAATTCTCTTCATTATGAATGTTTTTTGTATGGAAAAGCATCAGTCAAACTGAAAAATTCAGAGTCCTAGCGGGGGGTCTAAACCCACGTATCTCCTGGTCTCCGTCCAGTTGCTCTAATCCAGCCGAACTCAACAATACAGTACGTCCTCGCTTCCCTTAATATTTCCCCTCACCAGTAACCAAGGCAACGAAGGACGGGGCTAGTCATCAGATGCGAATGAATGTGTTGATCTTTGATTTCCTGTACGAAAGAATAACACTGTAGTGCCATCACTGGAACTTAGTTACCAGGGATTATTTGTCATTCTGTCGCAGCGGGTGGGAAGGAGTGACCTTTACCTTTCCTGTCTTGCTTGCAATTAAGCAGTACTGCTCTAATCACTAAGCTACCATGGCAACATGGCAAGACGATAGTAAATTCTCCAATTGATTCGTACTACGTGTAAAGCACAAGATCTCATATACATATGAAATAACATAAATGGTAAAATGCAGTAAGTTTAAGCTAGAGACTTCATAGTTTAAATTAAATGTAATTAATTATCCTTCACTCTAGTAGTGTATAAATCGAATTCTTTAGAGTCACAAGGCGGAGTGGTATTCCGTGGTTCAAATATTGGCTATGGTATTGCATTTTTCATTCTGACTTTACCATTCCACACAGACTGTGTGATGGAACAATTCCGATTTCTGTACCAGTGACAAATCGTAAGAGCTATCCAAAGGTTTACTATACAAAGGATGCACATTTTCAACGCTTAAGATCTATGGAAGGAGTAAGTTACTCTTCTTTTTCTTTCTCTTCTTTTTCCTCACAATTTCAAAGCCACCACAAGGATTTTTAGGAGAATCTGTAAAAAGTAGGCTTTAGCCTACTGTATCCCAACGAATAGGAAAGGTCATTACAGTAGAGCACACCAGATTTTTCATAGAATATTTTAATAGCATTGAAACTTGGATATGCATAGTATTTTCCCAAACAGGTTAGCTACTTGGAGCGACCTCAGCACGGAGTAAATATTTTAGCAAGTAAACAAACAATGTATCTCTCTGGGAGTTTCTTTTGGTTGACATCCGTAGATGGTCCTAGTAGACCTGGAGAACACGACAGATAATAATTAATATGAATGGAAACAGCTTTGTATACTACGTCATGTTAATGCAGACGGACGTATGTGATGAAACAATATTACTGTGACTGCCACAGACAGCATTATTGCATTCTCAAGAGAGCATACAGAAGGGTAAGTCGCAAGGAGAGGTCAGAGTTGCAAGAGGTGCAGAGATATGTGGATAGAAAATCTGTAAGACTTCCAATTCGCGTTAAAATGCTTTATGTGCTTATAATATATGTTTTGTAGCTTTAAATACCCTAATGATTAACTGTAGTCTAGACTAAAATTGTTTATGATACGAAAGTGTTGGGAATTGGAGAAACCTGGATTTGAATCACAAGAACATCAGCTACTATGTAAAACCTGCCTTAAACTGAGTTAGAAAGAACAGGAAGCAGAGGTGAAATAATATTAAGCTCTCAGACTAACAAAGTATTCCCATAAGGAGAAAATTACCCATTTGGCACTTGAATTAAAAAAGGAAATGTCCAGAAAAAGAGATAATGACGTGGGATACAGATAAAATAAAGAGAATCTGGGAAAGAAATGAAATTAAAGATTGGTTTTGAATTTCAGGTGGTCATTGCTAGTTTTAAAAATATAAAACATCACTTAACACTTAACAAGATATTTTATCTGGAACAATGAGATGAAATTGCAAGGGAAGAGAGTGCATGCAGTGAAAGGTGGGTAGATAAGTTGAAATATTAAAATAATTAAAAGAGAAAAGAGATCACAGAAATTTCCAATGTGTCAAAGGAAGTATGCTCATTGACGTGTGAAGGAAAAGTGAAGTAATGAGACGAAACTTAAGGTTACGTAAATAAGTTAATTTATCAATAGATATTCCCACTACCGTTTATCTCCAATCATCTTTTGTTTTCTTAAATTGTGCTTTTTCAGAAGTGCATAGTAAATACACACCTGCCAGTAGTAACTTCTGCTTGATTCATTTGGCGAGATGGCTTATGTATACAAGTGTGTTGTTGAATATACAGTTATGAGAAGAAAATTTACACCACTGGAGAACCTTGTGGTTTACAATACCCCACATAACTAATGCAACGGATCCCACCTTATATTACCTATTATGTGTTTCAAATGGGAAGAGTTCTGGATTGCAGCTAATCAGATGCCGTATCACACTCAGCGTTGCCAGCTTGTTATCCCACTCCTTTTATATTTCTCTCTCTCTCTCTCTCTGTCTCTCTCTCTCTGTCTCTCTCTCTCTCTCTCTCTCTCTCTCTCTCTCTCTCTCTCTCTCTCTCTCTCTCTCTCTCTCTCTCTCTCTCTCTCTCTCTCGGACACTCATACAACATTCAGGTCTGCTTGGCGCAGACGTAAGGGTAAGTAACTTATATTTTACAATCTTTTACAGTGATGCAGTTGCCAAAATCAAAACCGGAAAAAGCATTTTCGCAAATTATGTATCTTTTTAAATATTATGGCTATAATTATAGCTTATGAAGTACCTGTTTTTCTATTCCAATGGAACTGCCAGTGGCTCATACAAATCGCTGTCAATGCCACTTCCGTTAAGAGAAAATTCGTCACTGTCACTGTCTTCATCGTCTGAGTGTTGCAAATTTATGATTATAGGTTCCAAAGTCTCGTCACGTGCTCTTTCTTTCTTAAAATCGTCTTGTTGAAAGTTTCCTGCGTTCCTCACGCAGTTTTCCCAGTCCTGTTGTGTTACCTTGTCAATTTCTTCGTCAACAAGTCGTTCAACGTCCGTCACTTTAAAAGTATTATTTCTGTTTGCAACCGCCGTTTTTATTTGAGCTCACACCAACCTAATTGGATTATATTGGCAGTGGTAAGGTGGGAGGCGTATTACCTCGTGTCCCATTTCAATTGCAAGTTGATCCAGCTGATTTACTTTTTCCGTGTTTTTAAACGGAAGTACTCTTTGCAGTATCTCATTTCTAGTTTCTGTTTCAGAAAATTATTTGAAGAACGTGTACACCTTAAAAATAATACTTAGAGCCTGACTTCGCTATACCTGCCTTTTGACCTGCCATTAATTTTACGGGAAGCAGCCATTGCACTATTTAACTCTTACGCCCGATTTCACCAACAGATGTGAAATGTGTAGTGTTTAACGCCCGCTTTTACTACATACGGCACCGCAGGCGGTGACAATGATGATACATGAGATGAAGATGGAGCACCGGTGGAATGAGATGGCGGGGGAAACCGGAGGTGCCGGAGAAAACCCGCCCCAGCGCCGTGTTGTCCACCACAAATCTCACTTTGCGGTCGCCTGGGATCGAACCCGGGCCGCCTTGGTGAGAGCCAAGCGGTCTAACCACTGAGCCATGGCGCGGCCTCACCAACAGATGTCAAGACTTAACACGAGTTTAGCAATGGTTAAAATAAAAATTGCATTTCACCAACAAATGTTAGCGTAACACTCGTGTTAAATATCTTGTTAAAATAACTCGCCAAATTTCTAATGTTAAGTCCTTAACAATTGTAAATAGTCAAGATGGCGAGCATAAACTCAGCTGTTGATGTCGATTTGCGATATTTTAGACCATCCAAATGGCATTTGCAATAGAGTACGGCCTATGCGGAGAAATGATTTTGAGGAGTTATCCAAAGATTTTTTTTTTTTTACGGAGATATATACTGTCAAAACAAGTTGCAATGGAGGTTACTGTGGAAGTACAAGAGAGGTTAATACATGCATCGAAAGGAATATGCCGATCTCGCCTTTGCATCAAGTTTTAATAACTTTGCGATTTTATAATTCACTGAATTATGTGGATAACACACTGTCCACCTCCCGTTTTGAAACGTTCAAGTCACTCGTCACCTGTACTTCTTCGCACCTCGTTTTAAATTTACGTAATACATTTCGTGTTTCTAGTAATGACACATTCATTTGAAATAAGTTTGTTTCCAATTTTTTCCCACGTGACATCTTGTTTTTTTACATTCACCCCATCCGTCCTATTTTCTACGATATTGTTATACTTCGTCACCAATTCAATTAACAATCCTTTCTCCATTTATGAGAAATTTGTTTCCTGGCTTTTGTTTGTGATTTTGTTTATCCGTCATTTTTAGCTTTGTGCAGACTGCGGTGCAGACGAAAATGAAAACAAAAGCGCATCGCAGTCATCCACAGCCTTCTATAGCTATAATATTTACAAGTTTCTTGGCGTTAGCACGTGTTTGTTAACACTTTCAGAAAACAGGTTGGTGAAATGCAAGAAATTGTTAGCGCTGTTACAATTGTTACGTTACATTTGTTAACGTCGATTTTAACACCTGTTGGTGAAATCAGGCATTAATCTGCCGTTGTAAAGAACAACTGAATGATATTGATCTGAACTCTCCAGAGTAAATAAACACTCCTTATACAGCATTTATTCATAAACATGAGCATACAGCATTCCACAGGCTAACTGGAAATGAAGTATTTGCTCTTTCTCGAATTTAACACCTTAACTTATTCACAGTAATTCTTTTATCACGTCATGTCAGTTTAAATTTCAGTTCTGAGTAATTAAAAGTATATGTACATACATTCACACCAACCACTTTTAACTCTTTAGTGTAAATAGAGATTACGAAACATTTATAAACAAATATATAATGTGACCAGACACGTTTTGCCAGAGCAGCAGGAAATTTGTTTCCTCTCGCTCGAATTGGCTAATTCAAAGTAATTCATTTATGACGTCATGTCAAACATTTACGTTTCAGTTCTGAGTATTTACAAATACACGTACACACATACACGCCAACCAATAATGATATTCATACAGTGCTTACCTCGCGGTTATTTGTATAATACGGGTAATAGTGGTTTGTTTATTTATTTGTATTAGAAAAACTATTTGAGCTAAACATGTGGGGTTTTCACGGTTATGTTAGATACATTACTCTCTACCCCCTGATGGACCAGTTTTGGCAAAATCTGAATTTTTGTCATAGCGCAAATAGTATTTCATACAGATTGATTAGGCTGGCGCTCGTCACACACCAGTTAGCGGGAATGCAACACAACACCGCAGAACTGCGATTGGTTGCTTACCTAGTAGCACTCAAGGACAAACACCTTTCCTTTTGAAACACATAATAGTATTTGGACTAAGTATGTTAAGTACTAATTAATACAATCAAATAAATGTAGCAAATTGCATACAAGGTAATGAGACGAAGTTCTGAGCTTGGTGGGTAGTTTTATATATATATATATATATATATATATTTATTTATATATAAACAGCAAATGTTAAACGACTGATACTTCGCGCACTTTTCAAACACAAATACTTTAAAATAAATTTTAAAACTTTGAGCAGATATTGCAGAAGTCCCTCTCTGTTTATAGCAAGAAACATGTTTTCCACATTATGATATTCCAACCAATATGCAACTATGAATGCCCCTTATGGAGCTCCACCTTCAAAACCCAAATCAAGTGAATTGAGAGCTTTTAGAATAATGCCTTGTTCCGTGTTGTCACCAGGGCACCCAAGTGCGTAAGAGATGAAATATCCATCTATTATATGTTTCAAATGTAGCGAATCAGATGCGTTAGAGCCTCCACCGTTGCCACCTCGTTATTCCCACTCTTTTTATATGTCCCTCTCGCACACACTTGTGAGTGTTCCTGGCGCTAGACGTAAGAGAATGCAAACTGAATTTTCCGAAGTTTAATAATAATGCAGTTGTTGAAATTCCAATTGCAACATGGATATTTATATATTACGCAAATGGTTTAAATATTTAGTTTAAAATTAATTATACTTTATGAGTTACTTAATTTTCTAATCCAGCGAAAATACCAGCGGTACATCCGTATAGCTGTGAATCTTACTTACGTTAAGAGATAATTCGTCATTGTTATTGTCTTCATCGTCTGAGTACTGCAAATTTATGATAATGGGTTTCAAAATCTCGTTACGTGCTATGTCTTTCCAAAAGTCATATTCTTTAAGTTTATCTGATGTCTCACTCAGTTTTCCTGGTCTTGTTGTGTTCCTTGTCAATTTCTATGCGAATAAGTCGTTCGTCAGTCAGTTTAAAAATATTATTTCTGTTTGCAACATATTTTGAGCCCACATTAACTCAATTGGATTATTCTAGCAGTAGTAAGGAGGAAGGTGGATCGCGTCTCATTGATCCAGCTGATACACTTTTTCATGGAAGAGTAACTGAATAATGCTACTTTGAACTCTAGAGTAAATATAAATTACAAACCATTCGTAAACAAAGATATAATATGACCAGATACGTTCTGCCAGACCAGTAGCAAGTGTATTATTTCCTCTCATCGAATTTAACAAACACCTTGGCTCATTCAAAGTATATATTTGTTTTATCACGTCATGTCAAATATTTACGTTTCAGTTCTGAGTAATTACAACTATACATTCACACATACATGCCAACCAATAATGATATTATTAGGGTGGTGCCTCGGGTTTGCAGCCAAGTAATGTTTCCTTCTACCAAGCTTTCAGTCATCCTAACTCTGTGGCCTTCTTAGGGGATATGTCGTACAAAACCTGGGCACAATGCGACTGGATTCAAGTGATATACTAGTAAGCTTTGACGTTGAGTCGTTATTCACTAGAGCCCCCCTCAACGAAACACTACAGTTTTCAGAAAACTGAAATTTTGTCTTACTGCGAATAGTGTTTCATACAGATTGGTTAAGTTCGGGCTCGTCACACACCACTTAGGGGAATGTCATACGACAGTACCACAGTACTCCGATTGGATGCTCACATAGCAGCGCTCAAGGACAAACATCATCCCATTTGAAACACATAATGGATTTCATTTTGCCAGCACTACGCAGTTCTCTACTCATATTACACTCGTCTATATTCAACGTTTTAATGTACTTCACAAGTGGCTCAATGCACTACCCAAGTATATGCACCAGAACCATCAGGGAGCCCCTTCTGGAGAAAAGACACAGGTTCTACTAACTGACTGTCTGAGGAACATCAGTGGATGTTTTCCTCGCGTCAGGCTTCATAACGATGTAAATATCCTTATATTAACAAAATTGTGGTATAATTTACAACAATTTTACTGAGTAAATAACAAAAAAAAAAAAAAGGGAAAATGTTTTCATGTCAGTTTAGTTGGTGGGATGAATGCCTAATCTAATCGTAAAATGGCCTAAGTTAAAGGTGTATTATACATGTTTCCATCAAACAGCCATTCATGCTGAATGAAAAGGAATTGATAACGAAGCATCAAGTTTAATTACAGGAAAAAACATGAATAAATGCCCGATGCGGTGAAAAGCTATTAAAGGCAGCGAGATGTTGAATATGATATGACAGTGCAAAATATGACGGGGCAGATAAATAACAGGGTGGGATGGGTGAGACAATAAGTCATCATTTTCAATAAAATCAAGGCATGTCATGCTGATTCAGTGCCGTCACCTGGTGGATGTAGACCATCATTCATGTCTTTTCAACCCCATACCCTCCAGTTCCCGTCGCTGATAACATTCAGGTATTCATGGTCACCTTCGGAATTCTATCGGTTGCTGATATACTTCTAAAAGGTAAAAAGGACGACCGAGTCTGCCGTATATAACGAGGATGCAGAGAAGTTGCAAAATACCTGATAACCGTTGTACAGTTTGATCTTGGCTTAATGCATCTCAAAGAAAGCATCTAATGTGTTGCATGCACAGTTTTGCATACCTGATACCATTTATTACTTTAACTATCACTTTCTTTATCTACCTCTACCACTAGGTAGAGGTAATGTTGCATTTTATCCAAAAATCCCATCCACAAATTTCACTGGAAATGGACTTACTCAGGACCCTTGAAAAAGTTCACAAAATGGTGCATTAGTGTGCGAATCAGCTCGTGCGTATCCATGAATTGCATAACTACAAAATGAATAACCCGTTAAATACCGAATTTGTATTTGTGATTTCTGAATCTCTGCGTAGGTTGCAAGAGGAAGGTTTTAAGAAAGTCTCGCTAATCAAAACTACGCTTTATAATAATGGTGATGTTAATAATATACCCATTTATGCTTGTAATTTACGTTCTCCAACGTAAGGTCATATCGGACGATGCATACAATGGGTGAAATGATGCTCAAATGAGCCCAAAATCCATAGAGATTTGAATTATTTGACATTCATCTTTTGGGAAAAGAGAAAACGCCGGAAAAACCCTTAACCAGGTGACTAGCCCTGACCGAGGTTCGAACTCGGGACCTCTTGAACGAGAGGCAGACACTACCATCTACGCTACCGAAGCGGACAATATAACAATGATAATATAATAATAATGCTAATATTGATTTCCTATTAGATAGCTCCTTCGACTTACATAAGTAGAGCTGTACTTGTGTCTTGTACTCCAAACAGCAAAACAACTCTATCGAGCGGGCAGGAGGGCACAATAGCAATTGTTCTGAGGAAGATCGTCCAATACATGCACTTAGGTGCTGGTAGCCCGGCTAGTATGCGCTAATCTAGGCGGCCGTGTATAACTTTGCGCCGTTTTGACTGTATTGTTACTAATCCATGCACGTACAGCAGAACAACTCGAAACTCGTTAAAATTTGTACCAACCGGCAGTCCAGGATCAACAACGAAATATAATTTAAAGAAATACACAGAATTTCTAAGTAATTTTTAGTAACAATAGGGTGAATAAAAAACGGGCAAATATGTTTATGCTTAATACGTTTAGCATCGTAAGTGTGATTTCAATGTAATATTAAAACATGCTTCCCATTAATAAGGACATTGAGGGCTTAATACACAAGGAAAAGCAAATTAAGAAGCAAAGATCGATACAGCTTGATCATCAAGTTAAGTAGTTATGTTTCCTTGGCACAATGTTCTATATTCACGCTATCTCCCGACCTAGCATTTAATTTACAGAAAACAGTCTTTTGTTCAGTAATGCGAATTTTGATAGTGTTTTGTCTTTGTTTATAGTTGTGTTATATCCAGTATTTCCATTGTGTTTATAACATTTTATAAATTTTATAAATATCCTGATGGTGGCAGAGATGTACACTCCAACTATATTTCGAAAAATACATACTCCTCATGTATTAGAAGGAGCATTTTCCAAATAAAATTCTCAACTTGTTAAATATCATTTTATTAAACTTTATGAGGACTTTTTATTAAAATAAAGCATTTAATATTTCTAAGAGTAACTATTCGCTTCTGAACTACTTAGCTACAATAAGCAGACGGGGTCTTTCTCTGTGGTTCCGGGGTAATATTCCTAGACTATTGTTGCCAGCTTCGTGGGTGCAAACCTGCAGAGGGCGTAAGGTTTACTTCGGGCATAAAACAACTTGCCATGGTTTCATTTAGTACAGAAC
Source organism: Mantis religiosa (assembly GCA_030765055.1). Lineage (NCBI taxonomy): Eukaryota > Metazoa > Arthropoda > Insecta > Mantodea > Mantidae > Mantis > Mantis religiosa. Next base: position 16,998,959 of record CM060955.1, on the reverse strand, counting down.
TACAGCCGGAAGTCCTGTGTTGATTTACGTGTAAAAGTTCAATCCTGATAAGCGAAACCTAAGAGATAGCGATCTTTCAAGCTCAAAATGCCTGAAAATTTTGGGAGTTAATGACCGTTCATAATTAAATTTAACTTCATAACTTATTTTGATCAAAGGTATTGAATTTCATCCAAAAATCTCTGATCCAGATTCTACACAGAACGCATATTTTGAGATTCCTGGACAGCAATATTATTTTTTAAGAAAAGGACCATATGTATGTTGCGTGCGTGTGAGCGTGTGTAAAGAGCAGAACTTAAACAAAACAATCTGGTTAAATAGCAAACTTAGTAGACATTTGTTTTGAAGGAATTGGACGAAAAGTTTTTCAGGAAAATTCTTGAGCTCAAACTCATATTTGCATGTAAGTAGTTCCGCAATGTTTTATTTTCTCAAAAATAATTGACAGTTAATGAAATATTGTGTTCAGTACATTTGGATGAATTTTTCTAACAGCCAACGAAGTTCTGTTCATCCTTAAACCGTAGAGATCTTCTCGATGCAGTGTCAAAACCAATACAAATCGATATTGTTTAAAAACTCTAACTACTGCTTTAACCTCCCTTCATCACCGATGCACCGGGATTCCACTGGCCTAGTAAGTTAGAGCGAGGTAGCCGAAGCATTGATCTGATGGGATGAGAGCCAGAGAAGTGGGTGATAGAATAATAGGAAACATGAATGTCAGAGAAATTGTTGGAATGATGGCGGCAGAAACCGAAAAACCGCAGATAACATACCCTTGCGCCGTGTTGTCCACAACAAATCTCACTTTGCAGTCACGTGGGATCGAACCCGGGCCGCCTTGGTGAGAGACGAGCGGTCTAAATGCACTGCCACGACTCAGGCTACTCTTATTATATCCTTACTAAAATGTAAAAGTGTGTAATGTCAGTTTATCTCCGTTAACAATAAGTATTTATGCACTACTGTCACTTAAAATTGCAACAAATGAGGAAACGCGTGAATTCGATGAATTTAATAACACGGTTAGGTACATAACAGGTAGCAAATGATTAACTTTTCAAATGTGTACATGACCTTTGAGTCCTAATATTCTGTATTTCGTATGACCTTCATGCGCTGCAATTGGAGCTGCTATACGCCGTGGCATAGCATCATAAAAGTCCGGAATACGTTCCCTAGAAATTTCCCTGCACCCAGTCGTATTCGAGCCCACAACTCTGTCACACTAGTTATTGGAGAACCATGACGCACCTGGTGCCAACCAATGACATCCCAGACATTCTCGATGGGGACATTTCAGGTGAAAGCACAGGACAGGGAGGCAATGGTACCCGAAACTCTTCAAAGAAAGCTTGTACATTCCTGGCAATATTTTGCCGTGCATTGTTCTGTTCACTATGTCCTGAGAAGATACCTGAAGCAGGGAGACTATCATAGGCTCTACAACTACCGTTAGGCACCGGCTATTGTTCAATGTTCCCTTAATTCGTAGGAGGCGAGATCGTTTGTTGTAACCAATGGCGCTCCAAACCATCACACCTGGTGTCTGTCCGCTATGCCGTTTAACAATGCAGGCCTCCAGGTTGCGCTCACCACGGTACCATCGGACACGTATGCCGCCATCACTTTAGGACACATTGAATCAAGACTCATCCGAAAAGACTACATTTTCTCACTCAGCACCCCAGTGACGGTGTTCATGTGCCCATTGCATTCGGAGGAGCTTGTGGTTTCTGGACAATGGAAGCCGACTTAATGGCAACCGTGCAACCAGTCCAAGCTGCAGCAGACGCCAACGAACCGATGATGCAGACAAGTTCACACCTGCTGCAGTGCTCCAGCGTCTAGCCAATACTATGGGCGAAGCTGTACGGTCCGTTATGGCCATACGGACATGACGGTCATCCCGATCTATGTCATTTTTCGTTGTCCAGTTCCTGCTCTACACTACATAAGACCTTCATCTATCCATTACTTCCACACATGCATCACTGTCGTAGAGTATGCCCTGTACGACTCGAAATGTCACGGTATGACAAACGCGCTTCCCCGATACCGATCATTCTGCCCGGTTTGAACTCAGTTCACGTGCCGATACAGCTCCCTTTGACGTCGAGGAGGCATACTGGTTGGTACTCACTTTGTTTCCACCTTGTTTGACAGCTCTACACTGAGTACACGGAGTGCAACGTTGATCTTGTCGGACTAATACACGAGGGCTCTGCTCGGCCTACGTGTACCCCATCTCTCTACAAACCTAATCACTTATTGCTTACACATTCTTCTACACTTTCACTAAGCTTGGAGCTAATCCGGTAAATCCTTCTTGCTGTTGCAATTTTCACAGACAACAGCGTAAGTTTCTAGTCAGTGAATTAATAGTTCATGGAGAAAAGGTTATATAAATATTAAAAATACTTTTTATTGATTAGTTAGCTTGTTTATGAAATTGTCCATAAAAACAAAAGTATTAATCATTAGTAAAGAGCAGTTGAGATGTAAATTAGAACATGAAAACAAAAGGGTAGATCAGGTTATGTCTTTCAATTATTTGGGCGTAAATATTACCAGTGAGGAAAATTTGGCCCAAGAAACTATCACGTAGTAAAAGCAACAAAAATATATGTATATGTTATTGATTTAGCATGGAGAAACAAAGACATGAGCACAGAAGTCAACATTTATAAAGCAGTAGTTTGACCACCGATGACGTATACCTTGGAAACAAGTGCAGAGACCACCAGAACACGACGAATAATGCAAAGAGATGAAATGAAGGTGCTAAGGAAAATAACTGAAAAGATACTATATGGCAGAGTAAGGAATGAAGAAGCTAGGGAGTTGTGTAAGATCGAACCCGTGAGTAAATGGATGAAAAGAAGAAAGGAGGAGTGCACAATACACATGTATCTGAAATATCTCGAGAACGAATGGTAAATGTAGTGAGAGATGGGAATCTGGAAGGAAGCCCACCTCGATAGTGTAGATGGTAGCGTGTCTGCCTCACGTTCAAGAGGTCCCGAGTTTGAATCTCGGTCAGGACGAGTTACCTGGGTAAGAAATTTTCCGGGGTTTTCCTTTATCCTCAAGGACGAATGTCGGGTAATTCCAAGCTCTATGGACCCCGGGCTCATTTGAGCATCATTTCACACATTCAATCGCTCGATATGACTTAACGTTGGAGGACGTAAGAAGAATCCCGATGGAAGCAGTAGTCCAGGATCAAGGAGGGTTTGATTCAATCATGAAGCAGACGATACGCCTAATGTAAAGAAGAAGAATAACAAGGAGGAATCGACAATAATTCAAGTAGCGTTTAAGGTGTAGAAGATATTGTTAACTAGCTGATATATTAAATTATATGCACACAAAATAAAAATAAAACACTACTCACCAAGTTAGCCACGAAACAAAATAGCCTACAATGCTCCATTTTCGCTCACTTTATCTCACTCTTGAATCCGCAACGCCTCGAGAAAACTCTACAAGTTTTGAACTGCCCTCTGTGTGAAGCTTTGAAGCGAATGTGTCCAAAGGACTTTATATTCAGAAGGAAGACAAGGGATGCTCACTTTTTTGATGAGGTCGTTGGCACAAAATATGCCATTTGCAAAAAGGAGGTGTATGGAGGCTTTCTCTACATAAGATTTCCCTTTAATGGTGGTTTCATGCTACCATTTTCTAGAACGTTTTTCTTCTCTTCCCCTGGGAAAAGCTCGCATATTTCTGAAATTAAAACTTATGTGTTTGTAACCTAAATAACGCAATTATACCCCTTCTTACTTTTTTAGGGTACCCGAACAAGACGATGTTCTATTTTAAATGAAAATGCACGTTACTTATAATTGTCATGACAGTTATAGGGCTTCACAAAGAACTTGAAATACCCACAAAGCGATACCTTTGCTTATTTTAAATATTTCGCAAATATTTAATAAATATTCTTCAAATATACTATTACGACTTTAACTGAAAATACACAATTTTAATTGAAGGCATGACTTTCGTTAGTGCACAAGTCCACTTTTTGGCACCATATCAGATACACGAGGGTAGGTCAAAAATTAATGCCTCCTATCTTTTTCTCTTTTAATTGCCAAGAAAATTGAATCCAATTTGCATAGCCTGAAAACGACAACATTATTAATTTGTCACTATTCAAGATAATGTCCGTCCTTCTCCACAGTTTTGGTCCACCTTTTAACTAGGTTATGTATTCCAGTGTGGTAAAACACACGGTCTTGCTTCCTAAGCCATTGACGCACGGACGTTTTCACAGACTCCTCATCTTCAAAATGAATCCCACGATGAGCTTCCTTTAGTGGCCAAAACAGATGGAAGTCTGATGGTGCCAGGTCAGGGCTGTATGTGGGGTGAGGTAAGACGTGTCATCCCAATTTCAAAATTTCTGCAGTGGTGTAATAGCTGTTGTGTGGTCTTGCATTTTCATGCAGAAGAAGAACATCCACCATACTTTGTATTGGGCGAACTCGGCGAACACATGCTTTCAGCTTTTTGAGATCTCTGACGTATTGGACAAAATTTATTGTGCATCCCTGTCCAAAAAAATAAATCATAAGCACACCCTCTGCATCCCAAATCACTGTCGCCATAGCTTTCCCTGCCGACCGCTGAGTTATGAATTTGTTTTTCTTCGGTGACGTTGTGTGATGCCATTCCATTGACTGCCTCTTTGATTCAGGTTCAAAAAAAAAAAAAAAAAAAAATGAACCCACGTTTCGTCTCAAGTAAAAATTTTTTCCAGAAACTCCTCTCACTCCATACTGAAGCGCTGCAAGTGTTCGGAGGCTATTGTTTTCCTTGTTTATTTGTTTTGGGCGGTTAACATTCTTGGTACCCAACGTGAACAACTTTTGAGTAAAACAGTTGTTGAATAATCGTCCTCGCACCGCCTTTACTGAGGGAGGTAATGCGACGTATTCACCTGTTTTTACCCGACGATCACCACGAATGATGTTATTGACTCGTTGAATGTTGCATGCAGTCGCTGCAATCACCGGCCTGCCACTTCGCTTTGCATCTGCCAATGGTGTTTGCCCTTCAGCTTCGTTACAGCGACGAACCCATCAGTGCTGATATCCACCGTTGCATCACCATACACATTTTTTAGCCTTTCGTGAATGCGAATTGGCGTTTCACCTTCCGCAGTCAAAAATTCTATCACAGAACGCTGTCTAATACGAATGTCGATGTCAGTCATTTTGCAAAAGGATGCAGTGCTGCCACCTGTTGACTTAGGGAGTTACTACTGCAGTGGATTGTAGAAGAAGGTTTGAGGAATTGCACCAAATTCAAAGTTCTCACATAGCTTACTTATTTAAGGAAAAAAGTAGGAGGTATTATTTTTTGACCTACCCACTATCGTTGTGATCATCTCACTGAGCTCTACCGTATGCCATTAAAACATCTCACGTTTCAGGCATTTACACTTGCTACAGTAAGTTTCATTGTGAGTTTCCAGTGACTTGGGTTGTTCTGCAACTCAGACAGACATCCTGTGCATAAGCATAATGAAGGACTCATCCAAGAACTTTAAAGTATATGATTTTCAACAGTCTATGTTCAAGGACTATAAGATGGCTTTCAGCAAGGTGAAGGATCCTATGCTAGTGGTCGAAAAGCAAGAGAAGTGGAAAGTGACTACATATAAGATTATTGAATATAGATCAAACATATTACTGCTATCAAGAACTTTAGTGGTTTAATGACAGAAACATTCCTAATCAAATGAAACACAAAGTTTGCTGAAACCATCCTTAAGAAATCAGAAGATAAAGAAATTCCTCTGAGAGTTGCGAAAGGCAAGGACATTTCATAGTATCTTGCTTCAGTTGTTCCTGAAAAAACAATTGCTTTTCAAACTCCTTGTGATAAATATATCAAAGAACAGACATCTAATGGGGAGGAATCAGGAAGTGAGGTGTGGGATTCAGTTTACGATAACTGGAAGAATGTAATATTTACTTTTGTTATGCTACAAATAAAACGTATTTCAACACATGCATGCGATTATAAAATATTTTCAGCATTGCTTGCATCTCTAGAGGTAATTAATCTATTCACTTGATAATACAGTCCTTTCAATACATTTGTACACCCAGATGAGTGTCATAACTCCACAAAATACAACAAATTAATTATAAGTATTATAACAGTACCAATGGTAGCTACAATTACTTAACAGTAAAACGAATATAATAAGCGAAAATTATATATTACAAAAGTCATATCGCCACATCATTTTCAGAGGTGATGACGTTTCTGTTGTTTTTCTGGAAACTTACTTGATTGGACTTGTGCCCATATGAAAGTCATGTCTTCAATTTCTTTAAAGCCGAAAGAAAACCATTTTAGAAACAGGTATCTTTAATTCTGAAAAGTATAAATGAATACGCACGGTTTGTTAAATAACAAATTCTGTATTTAAGTTTCATATCTTCCAGGGACGTGACATGAAATCTCTCGCAGCACGTGGGGGGGCCCAAAAGAAACCGGATTGCTGTCATAACTTTATTGTTGAAAGTTTTACAAAATTACTTCAGTCATCTTCAAAGTGCTCTCCATTACATTCTATGCACTTTTCAAATCTCTTTTCCCACTGTTGGAAGCATGTTTCTAACTCTTCAAGTTTGGTACTTTCCAGTGCCCTTTGCGAAGCTGTTTTACCGCCTCCAAATCGTCATAACGCTCCCTTTTAGCGTTTTTTTTCCATCGTGGAAATAGGAAAATGTCACACGGGGCTAGGTCCGGCGAATATGGAGAGTGACGAACGACAGACCACCTCTGAGATGACAAAGTGGGTCACTCTTAATGCCGTGTGTGCTGGAGCGTTGTCGTGATGCAGAAACCAGTCTTCTGATCGCCAAAGTTCCGGACTTTCATCCTCGCATCCTCTCACATGTGCCTTAAAACAAGTGCTGGTTAACAGTCTTGCCAGCGAGTACGAATTCCCGATGCAAAATTCCACAAACATCAAAAAGATAACGATCATCGTCATCACATTTGACCTCACTTGCCTTGCATTTTTTGGTCTGGGAGATTTGGGAGTCCTCCACTGGCTTCACGCTTGCTTGGTTTCTGAGTCACACCCGTAACACCAACTCCCATTCCCCGCAATACCTTTGTTCAAGAAGTTTGGATCACGTGCAATCTCTGTTTTAAAGTCCTGGCATACATTCTTGCGGATGGTTTTGTGCTCCTGTGTCAGAAGGCGCGGAACAAATTTAGCAGCAGCACGTCTCATGTGCAAATCTTCCCTCAAAATCCGCTGGCACGAGCTCAAACTGATTCCTGTCGCTGCTGAAATTTGGTCGATTGTTAGGCGACAATCCTCGTTGATCTTTTGACGGACCTTTTCAATGTTCTCCTCATTTCGCGATGTTGAAGGTCGTCCAGAACGAGCTTGGTCTTCAACACACATCTCACCACGTTTAAAGCGCCAAAACCACTCGAAAACCTCTGTGCGGTTCATAGCGTCCTCCTGGAAAGCTTTCTGGAGTATTTGGTGTGTCTCCGTTGCAGTTTTTTTAAGCTAAACAAAATTTCACACACACTCTTTGTTCTTTTAAAGTTGCCATAACGACTTCGCAGAGTTAACCGGCCAACAGTCAGAGAAACACAATACCACATTTGCACTGTTAGCTATACACTGACGCCGTCTGCACAGCTGTTTCATGAAGGTCTCTACTTACACCAATAGCGTGTGAACCCTTGCACTACGTCTACGAGTGGCAGAGCCCTCGGAGTCTGGTTTCTTTTGGGTCCCCCATCGTATATTAACCCCTACAGGGACAAGTCGCTCTCTGGGATGTAGAGGTAACATGCTGGCCTCTATTTCTTGAGGTCACGGTTTCAAACCCTCTTTTTGGGTGTAAAAATCTTCACTGTAGCTTCCTTCGTAATGGAGGTACAGCTGGTGGTCCCATGTCGCAGATTTACAGCACGTCAAATAACCTCAAATATAAGGTGCATTCTGAACAAAATAAAGCAGTATTTCAAATTTATTATACAAGGCGATTCAGCTGCCCCTTATTCTCGAGCTTTATGCAATCCGCATTTTATACTGCAACACGAAAACATCGACCCCTTTACTATTAATTTAACATGGATGTTAAACACTCATTGAAATTAGTAATATAGATCTTATCGTATCGCCTGTAATATATTCGTAATTAGACAGTTGACCTTTTTACGTCTGCAAATGTTCACTGGGATCGAATCCGGGTGGCATTCCGTAGCAGGGAAACAAAGCCTGATGCCTTAGCCCTCTACGACAAGGCGCAGCGCTTCCGTAGCTTTTACGCGTCGCCAACACAAAGACAATTAAGATGACTTCAAGACTATTCACATACATTTCGTTTTTCATATAAATATATGAAGTTTATAGTCATTTATTCTGAATCAGTGGTGCGATTTTTAGTCAAATAATAATTTCCAAACATTGCACATGCAAAGGGAATTTGGGTGAAGATACAGAACTCAGAAGATGCTGAACTTAAATACCCTTTTTTCTTTTCCAAGTTATGCTGTTAACTGACACTCACCCACGTTCACGCAGATAAAGGAATCGTTTTGTATCATTGTTCTGGCCTCCAAACTTAACTGTCTGGTAATTTATAGACATCTAAATTTTGAGAGAGTGCAATACTACCCCTTCTTGCTCAATGTAGTACTACTTATTATTTAACATATTCCTTTTAATTTTCACGTATGATACTCCTGTAATATAACAACACTTGGAGATCGCTCGGTAGAAATGCGAAGCGCAGGCTCCTTGTCGTTTAGCTATGCAAGACAAAAGAAAGTTCAGCATGCTTGCCCGTTGTCTTAGTAACCCACCCTAAGAGCAACTTAACCTTTCTTTCTGTCTTAGCTAGCAAATGCTATTATTGACCTACTGTTATAGATTTATAAGCACTGAGAGCCACAGAGTATTAATTTGCCTCAGATGCTGTCGTAAGCCTGTAAGAGTTTATATTTCACTCTAAGCTCCAGAAGAATTTCAGGTTAAGAGGTATAAAAAGTCATTGATGAAGATTTAGATAGGCAATTCACTGGACATGACGGGAGTTAATTTAACAGTAAATAATCATGATGCTGTCATACTACTAATTCATTTGACATTTCATTTGTCACTGACTGTGCCCTGCAAGCCTGGCTGAGCGACACCAGTTGGCAATGACAGGATTACGCTGTATTGAATGTTACTGGAGAGAAAATTACTCCGAGAGGTTCAATGATCTGTGTGCACTGCATCAGCAGAAATACTCGTCATCGTTGATTTAGTTGTATACTGTAAATGGAGATTAGTGTTGGTTTATGAATCATAAATATCTCGCCAGTAGCATGAGAACTTATAGAGGCTATTTTAAGGGAATTCAAGGGTTAAATTTCGAAAACCGGCAGTTCATTTTATCCAAATGTTATGTTTTCAGAAGGTTGACACATTATTCTCTATCATTAATGTGTTTAAATTTCCGGCATTATTATAATACGTTTTGAAAAAGAATTTATATTCTTTTTACTGTACTAAACTTTCAAATGGCATGTACATACAATGAAGAAAAACCAATTTTGAATAAAATATGACCACTACTGACAACTACACTCCTGGAAATGGAAATAAGAACACATTGACGCCGGTGTGTCAGAACCACCATACTTGCTCCGGACATTGCGAGAGGGCTGTACAAGCAATGATCACACGCACGGCACAGCGAACACACCAGGAACCGCGGTGTTGGCCGTCGAATGGCGCTAGCTGCGCAGCGTTTGGGCACCACCACCGTCAGTGTCAGCCAGTTTGCCGTGACATACGGGGCTCCATCGCAGTCTTTAACACTTTTAGCATGCCGCGACAGCATGAATGTGAACCGTATGTGCAGTTGACGGACTTTGAGCGAGGGCGTATAGTGGGCATGCGGGAGGCAGGGTGGACGCACCGCTGAATTGCTCAACACGTGGGGCGTGAGGTCTCCACTGTACATTGATGTTGTCGCCAGTTGTCGGCGGAAGGTGCACGTGCCCGTCGACCTGGGACCGGACCGCACCGACGCATGGATGCACGCCAAGACCGTCGGATCCTACGCAGTGCCGTAGGGGACCGCTACCGCCAATTCCCATCAAATTAAGGACACTGTTGCTCCTGGGGTATCGGTGAGGACCATTCGCAACCGTCTCCATGAACCTGGGCTACGGTCCCGCGCACCATTAGGCCGTCTTCCGCTCACGCCCCAACATCGTGCAGCCCGCCTCCAGTGGTGTCGCGACAGGCGTGAATGGAGGGACGAATGGAAACGTGTCGTCTTCAGCGAGGAGAGTCACTTCTGCCTTGATGCCAATGATGGTCGTATGCGTGTTTGGCGCCGTGCAGGTGAGCGCCACAATCAGGACTGCATACCACCGAGGCACACAGGGCCAACACCTGGCATCATGGTATGGGGAGCGATCTCCTACACTGGCCGTACACCTCTGGTGATCGTCGAGGGCACACTGAATAGTGCACGGTACATCCAAACCGTCATCGAAACCATCGTTCTACCATTCCTAGACCGGCAAGGGAACTTGCTGTTCCAACAGGACAATGCACGTCCGCGTGTATCCCGTGCCGCCCAACGTGCTCTAGAAGGTGTAAGTCAACTACCCTGGCCAGCAATATCTCCGGATCTGTCCCCATTGAGCATGTTTGGGACTGGATGAAACGTCGTCTCATGCGGTCTGCACGTCCAGCACGAACGCTGGTCCAACTGAGGCGCCAGCTGGAAATGGCATGGCAAGCCGTTCCACAGGACTACATCCAGCATCTCTACGATCGTCTCCATGGGAGAATAGCAACCTGCATTGCTGCGAAAGGTGGATATACACGGTACTAATGCCGACATTGTGCATGCTCTGTTGCCTGTGTCTATTTGCCTATGGTTCTGTCAGTGTGATCATGTGATGTATCTGACCCCAGGAATGTGACAATAAAGTTTCCTCTTCCTGGGACAATGAATTCACGGTGTTCTTATTTCAATTTCCAGGAGTGTATAATGCACAGTATTTGCATACTGATATATGTTTTCATTCATCTAGATATTGTTGCAAAAAGGTAATTTTGCTGAACTTTAAATATAATCGCGTTACTCGGAAGTTTTAAAGTTCATTCTCCGAGTTACTGCTGTAAAGCTGAACCAGTTTGATCACAAACCATATTGCTTAATTTTAATCCACAAAACTCTTAAAAAATCGAACTTGAGCAAGTCAGTGAAAATAAGTAGAGGTCATTTTCTCTTATCCATTGTGTACTTGCAGTAACTAGAGCGAATACAACTTTCAATCCATGACTAAAGAAAATACAAAACTTACAGAAGTGAAATGTTGTACAATATTCCACTATCTTGTAAATATGAACGCACATACTAAAATCTTGTTCACTTTAGTGAAAACATTTAATGATAATTAGAATTGAATGCTTTGCTTTTAATCAGTAAACATCATAAAAATAATATGAATGACATGATACCAAGATTTTACAATAAATATTAGTCTTAAATACATAAATGAAAAAAACTGTTTAGAAAAATTGACTTCAGATGTGCATGTGTGTCTGCCCACTGTAGTCATTAAACTACCCTTCACATAGAAAATGCTCTGAAAAGTTTCATTTTCTCAAAATTGTCACCAACAGCTTTAACACACCTTACCATCAAGATAATGTATTTCAAACGAAATTCTGGAATTTTCCGGGGATAGCCTCAAAAATATTGGTAAGATGATTTTTGTATAACTTCTGCTAGTGATGGGCCGATTCGATTCTTTTTAGGAATCGAATGCACTGTATTCGAATTCTTTGAAGAATCGAATACAATTTACTCGAATACTTTGAAGAATCAGAACTTTTACTCTAATACAAGTTCTCGTATACTGCAAACGAGAACATTTTCTTGTATTCGCTGGTGGTCGCTAGAGCGGATGTCTCTGTCGCACCGCCGCGTAAAGGGCCGCGAGTTGGAGTCCCGCCTTGGGCATGGTGTTTAGTGTACTGTGTATATGTATAAAAATACAGAAAAACAACATAATAGTAAATACGATCTTCCTGTAAACAATAATTTCAAGTACTCGAGAACAGTAATAATGACAAATGCAAAGGATAACTTTACATATGTATTCGAATACATATTCAGGTTTCCACATCTCGAGAGCATTCAAGAATCGAATACATCGATTTTTTTATACTTCGCGTAATTCTGCACTCATAAATGTAAATATAATGTTAGTGCACAAAAAGATCTCATTAAAAGACAAACTTTATGTGAAATATCTCTTTTTTCTCAGATATCCCTCGTTATTTGTTTGCATATTAAAATTAGTATACCTTTTCCAAATTGGAAGTTGTTATTCTCTTTTTCTTTTTATCTCTTCCTCTATCCCTCACTGTCTTTTGGACTTGCAAAGGGAACAGAATTTAAAAAGCGTCAGATAGCGACGAATTCTTAAAATATTTCACTGTTAGTTAAAACAACTGTGTTCCCTTATACCTGTAAGAACATATGTAAAAAATCCATTCATGGAAATGTTCATCTGGATATTAACGAAGTAGATAAAAGTATAAGGATATTTACGAATATTGCATGAAAGAGCGTGAAAAGAAGGACATATTACGCAAACATATTCGATCATGTTTTAACGAGAGACATATACTTCTATCATATCCAGATATTGGATTTTGGTTGGAACACAGTAGCAACTCTACCGACATATTTAAGGAAAGTACAGTTACTTCATATGTTAGGTGGAGGATGAGTTGAGAAAATAGTAGCATCCTAGAATACCTCAAATCAAATTGCACATCCCCATGTTAAATTAGAGGAGAAATAAATTCTTGTTACTGCAGATATGCAAGGATATGTGATGAAGGCTCAGTTAAGGGGTTTTTGTTGCCGATACAGGATTGATCACAGTGGGGCACTTTGATTGGCCGTTTGAAGGAAAACTGAACTTGAATATAAATTGTTGAAGCTATCTGCATTTGACGTACGCAATAACCGTTTGAGCTGAACGAGACCTAATGACGTTACGAGGTACGTGGCAGCCATTACACAGAAATTCATGTGTTTAGGAGCATGGCGGGTCATACATTGAGATGCCCACGTTCTCCGACCACTAACAAAGAGGGTCTCGTAATTTTCTGGGTAAAGAATAATCAAAATTTCCCAATATTGCGTGCTCTGTACCAATAATTCAGAAGAATGGGGCTAGTTGGGCTCAGAATCTGAATTTAGCTATATCTAAAAAAACGTATGTCATTCAGAAACGCATAATTTAAGAGAAGTAGGGTAATGGTGCCATATTTCGGATACCACCTTTTGGGGGTATTCTACATGTTATAGTACATCAGTAGACACGAAAATCTGTCACAACGTTCTCTATTCATATTAGCTTACAGTCCCTTAGTCAAAAAGTGTCTTATAAATTGAGTTCACATAGGCCATAATGAAAACCATTAAAGAACATTTGGATTCGGTTACAAAAATGGTATATAATTTCGGATACTTTTGTGGCCAGTTGAGAATGTCTTTTCATAAAATCTCTGAGACATTTTTTGCAGCCATATCGCTACTCGCATCAAATGGATGCTTTACATTGTTGATCAAAGCTAGCTAGGATGACATTCGTCTAATGTCTTTCTTTCTAAGTCCAAAATAGTGATCATCCATAACCGTAGTATTCCAATTTTGCAGTCAACAAACTGTCAATACCTTTCTGTTTGTGGTTTAAATAATTCTCTAATGTGAAGCAAGGTACGTTATACCATTTGGAAACTTTTAGAAATTCCATTTTCTTCTGCTTGACGACCTTTACTGCTTCTCTCATTGCTTCTTCTGACCACCTCCTTCTGCGCCCTGTTGCCATCTGATGAACAGAAAGTCTTTTAGATCGGTAAATATTGTTCATTCCTAATTTCGGATATCCGAAATTACGATGTCTTGTGGTATCTGACATTAACAATTCCGCCATATTGGATAAGTAACAGCTTGGATTAAACAAGATATAAGTAATTTCAAATGATAATGCATATAAGAAAACCATCATACACTGACATACTACACACAGTAATTAACCGCTTCGCCGATGGTCATTTAAACCCTTGAGGGGGCGGAAACGGATAAACAATAAACAGAACAGGACATTTAAATTGTTAAATGCTGTAAAAATTCATCATAAATACAATTCCATATCTTCCGTATTTTTTAAGTTATTTAAACGAAACAAAAACTCGTTTAAAACCCGTTAAAGGAAGTATACATCTACAATAACAAAAAAGTAGAGACTACATTAATAAATCGTTGAAATTTCACTACTTTGTTTCACTGTAACAAGTCATTCTTTGCGCCGAGCGCGCCTAATATTTGAGTCATTTTGTTTTGTGTATATAGAACGAATGTACGTACGCAAGCGACTTCTCCGGTTCAAGGTTATAGATTTTAGTCTACTTATGCTATATCAAGCGATAATCATAAGAGTATATGTTGCGTTACACTGGAAAGAAAACTCCCTGTCAGCATCTGTTATTACAGTGTTTCTCAACCAAGGTTTCTGGTAGCCTTATGCTGCTTTTTTCGCTCAGTATTTTAGTTATTTATACTCTCTCTGTGTTCAGAGTTATTTCTTATAGCTATCAAGAACTAAATGAATGGCACATTTGAAATTGTTAAATTTCAATGTTAACCATGGCTTATTCCCGCAATGTAGCAAATAAATTAGCTTGGGTATAATGTATACAGGCTTCTGATATTACTGTAGAAAATCTGGAAGATTTGTTGTGTGATTATGAAGGAGATATTTAGGATATAGGTAGCAGTGACGTGTACTGGTCTACAGATAACATGTTAGCTACTCCATTGTTTGGGGGCAATGGAGGGTCAAATATGGGTGATGCGGATCAGCTATTACTAGCTATCCCTCTACACGAAAAACAGTTAAATGTTAATAAAAAGTATTTTGTGCCACTGAATGTAACCATGCACAATTGTTTAGTAATTTTCAGAGCTGTAAATTTATGCAAGACATGCACATACCTGTACTTGCGCGTATAAATAGCTCTTAACCTAATTGAGTACTATAAGAGTACTATAATACTCAGAGGCCTCTTTATACTGCAGGATAAGAAATTCACCACATCACCCCTCATACTTGAGAGAAAACTCTTCCCTAAAAGGATACCACCCACAACCAAAAAAGTCGCAACCATTTCGAAAATGTCTAGTGTGTTGCGAAAAGGTTCACAAGGAAACCAATATTATTTGGTGTGACTCTGCAGATGTACCTTTGGGTGCTTATCCAGGTTTGGAAGTGTACAATTCGAAAAGAAACCTTTAAGGGTACGTTTACATCCCTTATAGAATTAATTTAAATGTATTTTAAAATAGGAATATTAAAATAATTGGCGTTAAATGATCATTAAATGCATGTATGCGCAGGACGTCTATACACGTCCATATCGGTTTGGGGCATTTTAACTTGGACGTCATATGACATCCATATCGGTGAAAGGGTTAAGTGACTTAGGACCTCCCATTAAACTCAAGAAATCGCTCTGAAAAGTGCTCTTCAAACACTCTGATCGTGAACAAAACAACTTAGGAATGCTACTTCACTTCAACTAAGTGCATAATGGCTAAGGGTTCACTGAGTTCACCTGGTACTTCCTCCTACTTATTCACATGATTTCCGAGAGAGCACAGTAGCTCAGGGAGCAGAAAATCTACCATCCGAAATTAGGAACCTATCCGAAATATGATGCCCTTACCCTAATTTTTTAATAACAAGATAATTAATAAAGCAGTTTTATAAATAAGGGACCAAAGAACGACAGTGCTGAAACTCATTAAATGTAAGAAGAGTACAAAGTGATTTAGGTAAAATTGACACATTTCTTTAATTACTCGGCTAGAGATTTGTTAACGAGTAGTTTTTCACTTTAAATTGTGTATAATGTTCCAGAATTTCGAATGTGTTGTAAGAGATGCGCAAACGTTTATTCATTATTCCTTATACCTGCCTGTTTGTCTTGTTGTTAGCAGTTTGAAAACAAACTTTTTGTCCCATTGAAAATCAGTAATGACACATTAAATCAACTCCTTTTTTGAAGCAATATCAGTATACAATACTGTGAGTGATAAACAATTGGATCTCTGAGGAACGGAGAAGACAAACATCGTTCACCTATACTGTCTACAGTTGTAGTTACGGAAGGCCATGTTTGCTGAGGTCACATAAAAATGATTAAGATCTTTGTCGGAAAGCTGCGAATGGTGCAGCCCTAAAGCTATAGGCCATAACAAGATAAAAGACAAAAATAAGTAATAAACAATAATCATCATAACTTGCAACACGGAATTGAAACTCCAAACGATCAGTTAAAACTGCACATTATCTTAATATTGAACCGAACAATTAAAGAAACAAGTGTACCAGTTCTGTAAACGTCTTCTTCCTTAACTTCCCTAGTTGTACCACTATCGTGGTGTTACGGGATTCTTGTTACTTTCTCCCTTTTAATATCGGGACTGAGGAACTGAATCCGAAGCTTATCACATGACAGATTGGTTCCCGCCTCGGTAGCGTAGATGGTAGCGTGTCTGCCTCACGTTCAAGAGCTCCTGAGTTCGAATCTCAGTTAGGGTGAGTTACCTGGATAAGGTTTCTTTTCCGGAAGTTTCCCTTATCCTTACAGACAAATGTCGGGTAACTCTGAGCTCTATGAACCCTGGACTTATTTCGGCATCATGTCACCAATGTCATTGATCGTCGGATATGACTTAAAGTTGGAGGTCATAAATTACAAAATATGACAGATTGGTGCTAATTTTATCGTTTATTTTTAATTAGCAGTTATGCATTTCTTTAATATTATTATTGTTATTGTTTTTTATTAGTTCCATTTATACCCCGCCTTTAACTACAGTAGTTATGTCGGCTGTCGTTTTCCTTTGGAACATATCGAAGGTGTTAACTCGTATTCGTTGTGTTTTAATCACTAGATCACGTACACATTTATATCCCACCTTTAACTACAATAGTCATATCGGCTGTCGTTTTCCTTTGGGACATATCGAAGGTGTTAACTTGTATTCGTTGTGTTTTAATCATTAGATCACGTACACAGTTATACCCCGCCTTTAATTCCAATGGTCATATCGGCGGTCGTTCTCCTTTGGAACATATCGAAGGTGTTAAATTGTATTCGTTGGGTTTTAATCATTAGATCACGTACACAGTTATACCCCGCCTTTAACTACAATAGTCATATCGGCGGCCGTTCTCCTTTGGAACATATCGAAGGTGTTAACTTGTATTCTTTGGGTTTTAATCATTAGATCATGTACACAGTTATACCCCGCCCTTAACTACAATAGTCATATCGGCTGTCGTTTTCCTTTGGAACAAATCGAAGGTGTTAACTCGTATTCGTTGTGTTTTAATCACTAGATCACGTACACATTTATACCCCGCCTTTAATTACAATAGTCATATTGGCTGTCGTTTTCCTTTGGAACATATCGATGGTGTTAACTCGTATTCGTTGGGTTTTAATCATTAGATCACGTACACAGTTATACCCCGCCTTTAATTCCAATGGTCATATCGGCGGTCGTTCTCCTTTGGAACATATCGAAGGTGTTAACTCGTATTCGTTGGGTTTTAATCATTAGATCACGTACACAGTTATACCCCGCCTTTAACTACAATAGTCATATCGGCGGCCGTTCTCCTTTGGAACATATCGAAGGTGTTAACTTGTATTCGTTGGGTTTTAATCATTAGATCACGTACACAGTTATACCCCGCCCTTAACTACAATAGTCATATCGGCTGTCGTTCTCCTTTGGAACATATCGAAGGTGTTAAATTGTATTCGTTGGGTTTTAATCATTAGATCACGTACACAGTTATACCCCGCCTTTAACTACAATGGTAATATCGGCGGCCGTTCACCTTTGGAACATATCAAAGGTGTTAACTTGTATTCGTTGGGTTTTAATCATTAAAACACGCACAAATTCACACTCTCATTTATACCCCGCCTTTAACTGCAATGGTCATATTGGCGGCCATTCCTTTGGAACATATCGAAGTGTTAACTTGTATTCGTTGTGTTTTAATCATTAGATCACGCAAACATTCATACTCTGATTCATACTTCCAAACTCCAGGGAAGATGGGGAATCATCTTGGTCACAGAAAAATCCCCGCCGTTACCACCGGGAATCGAATCCGGGACCCCTAGCATGGCAGGCAGGTGGTCTACCGACTGATCTACGTGGCCAGCCATTGTTATTATTGTTACTATTATTCTTTTGCTGCTATTGTCTTTTGATACTAGCAAGCGTAGCTTTATCAGTTAATTGAAAACCATAGCTATTATGCTAGTGTGAGCATACGTCCTCTTTTCCCCCGACATATCCCCTCCTGCTGTAAAAAAGAGCGTCCGGGCGGAATTTTGGAAATTCGGTGAATGTCCTCTTTTGACCTCTTTCTGGCCACTGAGATATTGCATATCGAAGAAACTTAAGCCACAGCAAAGACTGTCTACCTAGTATAACTATACTCTTTGGTCTTTGCGTACTCTCTGACTGATCTATTATTTCGCGATAAATATGCTATTATTGTATGCTCCTTCCTGTTCCGTGCAGCCGGGTAGCAGTGGAACAAAGAGAGGAATTTGAGCATAGATACAGTAAAGTCAACAATAACTGTTCAGTATAATTTCAGGACTTGATATAGAATAAAACTTTGCTGAAACAAAATATGTTAAGCAAAGAGGAATTCCTATTATGCAAAGAAAGAGGAAGATCGTTATGTTAAAACAAGTGAAGCTGTTGAAAGTCGTGCCATTGCTAGATTACAATAACCTTTTAAATGAAATAAAACAAGTACTCGTATTTCTTTCTTAACCTCTTTAATACTGGCTGCTTTCTTAAACCTTAATTATGTGTACCGAACTATACGTCTCCATGTAAACCTTACAAATCCCTATTACGAACATTAAAGAGTTCCGTGCTAAAATTTTAATGGGGCGATACTGGTTGGGATAAGCGTGAAATGTACTGAAATATTTCAACATTTAAAACGTGAAGTTTGAGTGAAAACAGGGTACTATATACATCAGGAACGAAAACATAAATGTCCAAGTGGTGTAAATGATAATGTTAACAGCTGTCAACCTGGATATATTCTGACCTAGTGATCTCGCAGTTGCATTAAAAGACGTTAAGTTTTCCTCACAATAATATTTGATTCCTTCAGACACCCTTCATATAAGAATACATTTATTAGTAATACCATTAATACTAAGGCTGACAAGTTTTTATTTTATTGAGGGAGAGGACGCTGTTTCTGGCTTGTAGTAGCGAGGCAAATTATTAACGTGAACGAGAGATGACACGGACCTCCTCCCTCCGTGCAGACTCTGGCTGTAGTCACCTATTCTTTTATTCATGGGGAGGTGGATTTTTGGAATATCGTGGCAGCTCGCCTTCCTCTCACCCTCGTAAATCAGCTTACATGCTAACTACAGGGTGTTCTGTAAAGTAAAACCTCTCTATGAATGATTTATAACCCTGCAGTGACTTTTCTTTTGAGCGGATTGAATGTTTGGGGTACTTAACTTTAACACAGCTTCTAATAAGGGATATGATAATGATCTCTTCTCCTAGTTTAGTTTATTTTCTCGCTTTACCAGGTGCAGCACCAAAATTTATTTCGTTGTAATTACTGACTTTCTGATTCCCTGAATCCATTATACTTTACTAAAACCTGTGCGAGAGAGAGAGAGAGAGAGAGAGAGAGAGAGAGAGAGAGAGAGAGAGAGAGAGAGAGAGAGAGAGAGAGAGAGAGAGAGAGAGAGAGAGAGAGAGAGAGAGAGAGAGAGAGAGAGAGAGAGAGACCGAGAAAGCGAGAGAGATGTTGAATTCTTATCCTCTATTTTTGGTTACCAGGTATTAAAACTAATTTTAAGAAAGTTATTTTTCTGTTCACTTTATTTTAATCAAGATACCTATTCTTAGAAATATTTAGGGCATTAAAATTTTCGTTGTAGATGCAAAGGAACGAGCAATAGGCAAACACCTAACTCTGTAGCACGTCTGCCTCACGTTCAAGAGATCACGAATTTAAATCCCGAGTCTGAGTGAGTTATCTCGATATGGATTTTTACCGGGATTTCCCTTTATCCTAAAAGATAAAGCTGTATGCACCATGGGGTCATTTGTACGCCATTTCATTCATCGACCGATATACCGCTGGACGAAGTCAAACAATAAAGAGGGATAGGCAAATATTCAAGGAGTATTATACTTATAGACTTTTCTATGGAATCCAAAGAAGAAAATTAATATCAAAAGTGCCATAAATTAATGACAGTGTATTTAAAAATTTTCTGTTAGGTATATCGTACTGGTTTGTGGCACACAAGAAGTTACCTGAAGAAAAAAAGGCACTGTTCCCACCTTAAAGGTTTATTTTGTATTGTACCTCTTTCAGCCACTTAAAGTTTAGTAAGTTATAACTTCCTTCTGAATAAGGAGGACTTCAGAGACTAACCTCAGAAATTTCACAATACAAATAACGTCATACATATTCCTTATATGGCATTTTAATCAAAATAATTAGCCATTTTTGAGAAAATCTTACATTTAGGTAACTTCAATTTGGTGATTTTTGTAAAAATTAACTTTTTGGAAGGAGAGGACCTTATACCAACATATATTATGTCCAACGAGAGATTAAAGTACCATATATCACTCCGCGTCCACATGCGTTTTAATGGCAGTACTATTACCGCTTCGTTAAGTATAATATTAATACGCACTACTAATAAGGATATGCATTTTCAGCACAAAAACATGTATTTATTCATGCCAACCGTTTAATCGCTTCGTTAAGTATAATATTAATACGCACTACTAATAAGGATATGCATTTTCAGCACAAAAACACGTATTTATTCATGCCAACCGTTTAATCGCTTCGTTAAGTATAATATTAATACGCACTACTAATAAGGATATGCATTTTCAGCACAAAAACAGGTATTTATTCATGCCAACCGTTTAATCGCTTCGTTAAGTATAATATTAATACGCACTACTAATAAGGATATGCATTTTCAGCACAAAAACATGTATTTATTCATGCCAACCGTTTAATCGCATCGTTAAGTATAATATTAATACGCACTACTAATAAGGATAGGCATTTTCAGCACAAAAACACGTATTTATTCATGCCAACCGTTTAATCGCTTCGTTAAGTATAATATTAATACGCACTACTAATAAGGATATGCATTTCCAGCACAAAAACACGTATTTATTCATGCCAACCGTTTAATCGCTTCGTTAAGTATAATATCAATACGCACTACTAATAAGGATATGCATTTTCAGCACAAAAACAGGTATTTATTCATGCCAACCGTTTAATCGCTTCGTTAAGTATAATATTATTACGCACTACTAATAAGGATATGCATTTTCAGCACAAAAACATGTATTTATTCATGCCAACCGTTTAATCGCTTCGTTAAGTATAATATTAATACGCACTACTAATAAGGATATGCATTTTCAGCACAAAAACACGTATTTATTCATGCCAACCGTTTAACCGCTTCGTTAAGTATAATATTAATACGCACTACTAATAAGGATATGCATTTTCAGGACAAAAACACGTATTTATTCATGCCAACCATTTAATCGCTTCGTTAAGTATAATATTAATACGCACTACTAATAAGGATATGCATTTTCAGCACAAAAACATGTATTTATTCATGGCAACCGTTTAATCGCTTCGTTAAGTAAAATATTAATACGCACTACTAATAAGGATATGCATTTTCAGCACAAAAACACGTATTTATTCATGCCAACCGTTTAATCGCTTCGTTAAGTATAATATTAATACGCACTACTAATAAGGATATGCATTTTCAGCACAAAAACACGTATTTATTCATGCCAACCGTTTAATCGCTTGGTTAAGTATAATATTAATACGCACTACTATTAAGGATATGCATTTTCAGCACAAAAACATGTATTTATTCATGCCAACCGTTTAATCGCTTCGTTAAGTAAAATATTAATACGCACTACTAATAAGGATATGCATTTTCAGCACAAAAACATGTATTTATTCATGCCAACCGTTTAACCGCTTCGTTAAGTATAATATTAATACGCACTACTAATAAGGATATGCATTTTCAGCACAAAAACATGTATTTATTCATGCCAACCGTTTAACCGCTTCGTTAAGTATAATATTAATACGCACTAGTAATATGAATGAGTTTTCAGCACAAAAACACCTATTTATTCAAGCCAACCGTTTAATCGCTTCGTTAAGTATAATATTAATATGTATTAGTAATATGAATATGCATTTTCAGCACAAAAACATGTATTTATTCATGCCAACCGTTTAATCGCTTCGGTAAGTATAATATTAATACGCACTAGTAATATGAATATGAGTTTTCAGCACAAAAACATGTATTTATTCATGCCAACCGTTTAATCGCTTCGTTAAATATAATATTAATATGTATTAGTAATAAGAATATGCATTTTCAGCACAAAAACACGTATTTATTCAAGCCAACCGTTTAATCGCTTCGTTAAGTATAATATTAATATGTATTAGTAATATGAATATGAGTTTTCAGCACAAAAACACGTATTTATTCAAGCCAACCGTTTAATCGCTTCGTTAAGTATAATATTAATACGCACTACTAATAAGGATATGCATTTTCAGCACAAAAACACGTATTTATTGAAGCCAGCCGTTTAATCGCTTCGTTAAGTATAATATTAATATGTATTAGTAATATGAATATGCATTTTCAGCACAAAAACATGTATTTATTCAAGCCAACCGTTTAATCGCTTCGTTAAGTATAATATTAATACGCACTACTAATAAGGATATGCATTTTCAGCACAAAAACATGTATTTATTCATACCAACCGTTTAATCGCTTCCTTAAGTATAATATTAATACGCACTACTAATAAGGATATGCATTTTCAGCACAAAAACACGTATTTATTCATGCCAACCGTTTAACCGCTTCGTTAAGTATAATATTAATACGCACTACTAATAAGGATATGCATTTTCAGCACAAAAACACGTATTTATTCATGCCAACCGTTTAATCGCTTCGTTAAGTATAATATTAATACGCACTACTAATAAGGATATGCATTTTCAGCACAAAAACACGTATTTATTCATGCCAACCGTTTAATCGCTTCGTTAAGTATAATATTAATACGCACTGCTAATAAGGATATGCATTTTCAGCACAAAAACATGTATTTATTCATGCCAACCGTTTAATCGCTTCGTTAAGTATAATATTAATACGCACTACTAATAAGGATATGCATTTTCAGCACAAAAACACGTATTTATTCATGCCAACCATTTAATCGCTTCGTTAAGTATAATATTAATACGCACTACTAATAAGGATATGCATTTTCAGCACAAAAACACGTATTTATTCATGCCAACCGTTTAATCGCTTCGTTAAGTATAATATTAATACGCACTACTAATAAGGATATGCATTTTCAGCACAAAAACACGTATTTATTCATGCCAACCGTTTAATCGCTTCGTCAAGTATAATATTAATACGCACTACTAATAAGGATATGCATTTTCAGCACAAAAACAGGTATTTATTCATGCCAACCATTTAATCGCTTCGTTAAGTATAATATTAATACGCACTACTAATAAGGATATGCATTTTCAGCACAAAAACACGTATTTATTCATGCCAACCGTTTAACCGCTTCGTTAAGTATAATATTAATACGCACTACTAATAAGGATATGTATTTTCAGCACAAAAACATGTATTTATTCATGCCAACCGTTTAACCGCTTCGTTAAGTATAATATTAATACGCACTAGTAATATGAATGAGTTTTCAGCACAAAAACACCTATTTATTCAAGCCAACCGTTTAATCGCTTCGTTAAGTATAATATTAATATGTATTAGTAATATGAATATGCATTTTCAGCACAAAAACATGTATTTATTCATGCCAACCGTTTAATCGCTTCGGTAAGTATAATATTAATACGCACTAGTAATATGAATATGAGTTTTCAGCACAAAAACATGTATTTATTCATGCCAACCGTTTAATCGCTTCGTTAAATATAATATTAATATGTATTAGTAATAAGAATATGCATTTTCAGCACAAAAACACGTATTTATTCAAGCCAACCGTTTAATCGCTTCGTTAAGTATAATATTAATATGTATTAGTAATATGAATATGAGTTTTCAGCACAAAAACACGTATTTATTCAAGCCAACCGTTTAATCGCTTCGTTAAGTATAATATTAATACGCACTACTAATAAGGATATGCATTTTCAGCACAAAAACACGTATTTATTGAAGCCAGCCGTTTAATCGCTTCGTTAAGTATAATATTAATATGTATTAGTAATATGAATATGCATTTTCAGCACAAAAACATGTATTTATTCAAGCCAACCGTTTAATCGCTTCGTTAAGTATAATATTAATACGCACTACTAATAAGGATATGCATTTTCAGCACAAAAACATGTATTTATTCATACCAACCGTTTAATCGCTTCCTTAAGTATAATATTAATACGCACTACTAATAAGGATATGCATTTTCAGCACAAAAACACGTATTTATTCATGCCAACCGTTTAACCGCTTCGTTAAGTATAATATTAATACGCACTACTAATAAGGATATGCATTTTCAGCACAAAAACACGTATTTATTCATGCCAACCGTTTAATCGCTTCGTTAAGTATAATATTAATACGCACTACTAATAAGGATATGCATTTTCAGCACAAAAACACGTATTTATTCATGCCAACCGTTTAATCGCTTCGTTAAGTATAATATTAATACGCACTACTAATAAGGATATGCATTTTCAGCACAAAAACATGTATTTATTCATGCCAACCGTTTAATCGCTTCGTTAAGTATAATATTAATACGCACTACTAATAAGGATATGCATTTTCAGCACAAAAACACGTATTTATTCATGCCAACCATTTAATCGCTTCGTTAAGTATAATATTAATACGCACTACTAATAAGGATATGCATTTTCAGCACAAAAACACGTATTTATTCATGCCAACCGTTTAATCGCTTCGTTAAGTATAATATTAATACGCACTACTAATAAGGATATGCATTTTCAGCACAAAAACACGTATTTATTCATGCCAACCGTTTAATCGCTTCGTCAAGTATAATATTAATACGCACTACTAATAAGGATATGCATTTTCAGCACAAAAACAGGTATTTATTCATGCCAACCATTTAATCGCTTCGTTAAGTATAATATTAATACGCACTACTAATAAGGATATGCATTTTCAGCACAAAAACACGTATTTATTCATGCCAACCGTTTAACCGCTTCGTTAAGTATAATATTAATACGCACTACTAATAAGGATATGTATTTTCAGCACAAAAACGTGTATTTATTCATGCCAACCGTTTACTCGCTTCGTTAAGTATAATATTAATACGCACTACTAATAAGGATATCCATTTTCAGCACAAAAACATGTATTTATTCATGCCAACCGTTTAACCGCTTCGTTAAGTATAATATTAATACGCACTACTAATAAGGATATGCATTTTCAGCACAAAACAGGTATTTATTCAAGGCGACCGTTTAATCGCTTCGTTAAGTATAATATTAATATGTATTAGTAATATGAATATGCATTTTCAGCACAAAACAGGTATTTATTCAAGGCGACCGTTTAATCGCTTCGTTAAGTATAATATTAATATGTATTAATAACATGAATATGCATTTTCAACACAAAGTACCAGTATTTATTCCAGCCAACCACTTAATCGCTTCTTTAAGTATAATATTTATATAAATTTTCGACATTAAAAGTACATTATTGGAGCTAAGTATCACGCCGCACACTATTAATATCCATGAAATTAACTACTAGTTATGTCTTTTTCGTACTCTTTAGCACGAGACTTGACCATGTCCATCAATTCCGGCTTAACATCACCCTCGTGGACAATTACATTTTTACACCGTAGCCGTGTTATGTCACTTGTTTGGTATGCATTCTAACCTCACACTGTGTTAGGGGGCGATGTCCATCACAATAACACTCTTCGGTTGTAATTTGGGGATAATCTTTTCAAAACAGGATTTGTAAACGTCGCCATTCATTTCTTCATGATAGTCTCCCGTTGTTTTGGAGACGAACACGAGCTCGCCACCCTCGACAAAGACATCATCGCTTCCTATGTGCAAAACTATAAGACGCTTAACCCTCCTCTTAGGATTTCAAAGTCATGCACTTAAACCAGATCGAAATTCATGTTCTTTTGTTTGTTTTTTATTTCACTATGGTTTCAGTCCATACATTACTTGTCGCGTGTCCCAGGTTAAGCCACGTCTCGTCTAAATAATAAACTTTCCACGTTTTGCCGAGTTCCTTCAATATGCGCGCGCAGCATGATTTATTTTAATTACAAACTAACATAACTATCTATTAGTATATGTTTTTAATATAGCTGAAATATGCTTAGTACGCAGTTGTGCGCTTTAGCAAAACGAACTCAAAACTCCACACCTCAGTAGCAGTACATTTACAAGGGACTATTTATACGACGGAAGCATCATGGAAATTGTATAGAGGGCGCGCTACCGTCAACGGTCACGTGGTTTTGTTTACATCTACTTTATTCTCCCGCTGTAAGCACTCATCCAAGATTTTTTTCTTATCGTTCTGCTCATGCAAGATACATAAACAACTTATATTTTGAAAAGCTTATTATATTAGGGTGTGTCAAAGTACGTATTTCCGGTAGAATCCCTATATAAAATCTAGAGGTATAATAAATAGTTTCTCTTCCTGTATTTATTTCGTATAGAGTTGTACTAAGGCACCTTCAAGATGGACAAAGGAAATTCGCAAACACTTGAATGTAGATTTGTGGAACGTCATTTTATTGAAGAAGTAAAGACAATACTAAAATGATATTAAAATTAACAATATGTTCACTCCAGAAATATACCTAATTAAATTAATAAATCAATTTTAATTGTCCAAGGTCATGTACGTACATGAAGAGGACATTGTCAGAATACTAAGTCAAGCTTTTCAATTTAATAACTGCAAAATAAATAATTATAACTGTTTATGACCTCTAGTTATCCTTTTGAAAAAAATAATACAATTTTTCAAAGTTTTAAGCAGACAGTAGTCCTTTCACTGAAGTTATTTCATGATATCTTGAACAAGGGGTATTAACGAGAAAATTAGCAAACACAACTATTAATCCTCAGTTAAGAGTGCCTTCTGGAAGATATTATAAATAGTTTTGTTGAAATATAAAGCATCATATCAACAACATATTCTTCTTAAGTGCATTTATTTTAAACTTGGATACATCAAAGATAATATGGTAAAAGCGTTGGTGCAATTTTAAGAAGTAAAAAAGTAAGGTTTATAAAATTATGAATATTGGAAGTCGTTAGAAACCTGTTTTAATTTTACGTTGTATTTACGAGGAGATCTTTTTCAACTTTCTGGTTCTCTGAATCCTCCCGTTTTATGCACAAAGTGTATTACGTTTAATCCTGATCTGCCGTATGTGTCGCTTTAAATTATTTTATACGAATAGTGTCTGCAGTCAGACAATTTAAAAGATGAATCAAAAATTAAAATGGAAGACTTGCAAATTATGACAAATATGGTGGAAGTAAAATTAGTTGAATGCCATAGTTAGCATCAGCCGAGCTGGATTTTGATTAAGCAACGTTTTCTCAAAACATCAATAAATGTAAAATAAGGTAGAATTGTTACATAAGCATAAGGGACAGTGGAAAGTTGAGAATTTAAAGCAGGTTAAGAGAGTGGCTGGCCTGACACGTTTACAGAGATTCTTATCGCGAGTTTAAAGTTCGGTAGCAAGGTTACTGTTGCACGAACTTTATTCCTTGTTTAAGATTTAGCGTGAACAACAGAAGGTGCCTACAGGAGTGCTTTGCGCCTGTTTGTTTCATTCTTATGCAATCTGATTGATAATCACCAACAAAGTTTACTAATGGCTTTGACATTGACCAACCACGGTCATTTCTATTTGGTTTCTAGGATGCAATTTATTTGGATGAAACATCAACCATTGATAATACGAGATGCTCAAGATTTAACACCTAATGTCTCCAGGAGAGGAACAAGATAGGAACTTCTGTTTATTTTTAAATATACGTGAACTCTTTGTGAATGCGTGACAGAGATGGCAGCACTGTATAGTGCATAAAGCTCTAGTGGTAGTGACAGTCTTAGGACTGTTTTTGATACTTAAAATGGCCAAATTTTTATTGAAAGAACAGTGTGTTATCATTCACTTTCTCCATTTGTCATAGTGTGGCACCCATTGATATTCATCCCCAGTTGAATGAGGCACGTAGTGATGGTACCATGGATGTGTATAATGTGCGTTCCTGGGTGTGACAGTTCAAGGAATGCAGAGTATCATGTGACAACAAACCAAGACAGTGACGACCTCGCACCAGCCGGTCTGACGACATGATCCAGCGAGTGGTGTCACACGATGTTCTGCCTTCATTGAACTGTCGTACCCAGGAACGCATATTAGACACATCCATGGTACCATCACCACATGCCTCACTCAACTGGCGATGAATTTCAATAAGTGTCACATCACGAAAATGGAGAAAACGAGTGATTACACGTTGTTCTTGCAATGAAAATGGCGCCATTTTTAAGTATCAAAAGCAGTCCTTACTCTCGCCGTTGGCACTATACCATGCTGCCATCTCAGTCGCGCATTAACAAAGAGTCTGCGTCTATTTTACAAAAAACCAGAAGTTCCTATGTGTTTGCAGTCCTGAAAGAAAAATGAGAGGTTTTCTTACTTGAATGCACCTTGTAATGTTGTAAGTGATCATTAAAGTGGTATATCATCTACTCTAAGGAGAAACTGCAAACCTTCCTACCTCAAAATTTATTTCAAACGAGCCCATTTTTTGTGTAGTCTCTCGGAGTCGCTTCATTCTGTGATTCTTTCAAACTGGGATGTTTCTTTTACCTGCAAGTGGATCATAATCGTCTGCCTAACTTTTCATAACATCAATTACGTTGGTCCTTATTTGCCCAATCTGTAAATGTGTCCCTTTAGTAGCCGTGTCCTTTTACTATTCCAGCATCCAATGAAGTTTCATGTTCATAGAAAGGATTTCAGCCCATTTCTAGAACAAGGTTTGTTATATTTACCTAGACGTGACCTATAATGGACCCCCAGTATTTCTTGTTTCTAGCCACCGATAACTTCCTGAGAATATCCGTTGCCATACTCCAAAATATTTGATATAGTTTAATGGTAAAGGAGAAGATTCTCTTTTAGCCAAAATGGCCGCTGTTTCATTACACTCGAAGTCCTGATATCCATGACAGTGTCACTATTGTGTTCTAATTCGAATCACTTCATCTTCCATTATCGATAACTAGAAGTTCCGATTTTTTAAAACCCCATTCATCAAAGTGTATTTATTAATTCAGTATATTCTTTGTTAAGAAATTTCTTTGATAAATGTTATAATTTTAGTTAAATCTATTTTGAAGATAAGTACAAATTTAATGTATGCATAAATGTGAAACATATGAGAAAGCAACTAAAACTAATGATTCATAGAATAGCCAAGCGAAAACCTGGTGGCAACCTAAAAATGGAGCAGCTTTTGTCTTCAGATCAGTATGTTTACATTCATATGATGGAAATTAAAACGACCACTGAACACATATATTATTAAAAAAAATCACATTAATGAACACACCCGCCTCAGTAGCATAGATGGCAGAGTTTCTGCCTCACGTTCAAGAGGTCCAGAGTTCGAATCTCGCTTAGGGTGAATTACCTGGATAAGATTTATTCCGGGGGTTTTTCCTTATCCCGAAAGACGAATGTCGGGTAGCTCTAAGCTCCGTAGACCCCGGACTCATTTGAGCAGCATGTCAGCAATTTCATTCATAGTCCGATATGACAACGCTGAAAAACGCACGTGAACAAAAGTTGAACACTACGTATTACATTTCAGCAGGCAATGCTGCAGTGTTGATCAGAGCTTGATACTTACCTGGACCTGCTTTCACATAGGTTTATCACGAATGTTTCAACAACACGTCTATAATATTCTCCATCTGCATTGCTCCTTGATAACTTGCACAATATTTAAAACAAAAGAACGTTTATTTGCCAAAACTTTTATGTTTTTCCTCGCTTTTAAGAAGTTCCTCTCTTTTACACTCCTGGAAATTGAAATAAGAACATGGTAAATTCATTGTCCCAGGAATGGGAAACTTTGTTAACACATTCCTGAGGTCAGATACATCACTTGATCACACTGACAGAACCATAGGCACATAGACACAGGCAACAGAGCATGCACAATGCCGGCACTAGTACCGTGTATATCCACCTTTCGCAGCAATGCAGGCTGCTATTCTCCCATGGAGACGATCGTAGAGATGCTGGATGTAGTCCTGTGGAACGGCTTGCCATGCCATTTCCCGCTGGCACCTCAGTTGGACCAGCGTTCGTGCTGGACGTGCAGACCGCGTGAGACGACGTTACATCGAGTCCCAAACATGCTCAATGGGGGACAGATCCGGAGATCTTGCTGGCCAACGTAGTTGACCTACACCTTCTAGAGCACGTTGGGTGGCACGGGATACATGCGGACGTGCATTGTCCTGTTGGAGCAGCAAGTTCCCTTGCCGGTCTTGGAATGGTAGAACGATGGGTTCGATGACGGTTTGGATGTACCGTGCACTATTCAGTGTCCCCTCGACAATCATCAGAGGTGTACGGCCAGTGTAAGAGATCGCTCCCCACAACATAATGCTGGGCGTTGGCCCTGTGTGCCTCGGTCGTATGCAGTCCTGATTGTGGCGCTTACCTGCAAGGCGCCAATCACGCATACGACCATCATTGGCACCAAGGAAGAAGCGACTCTCATCGCTGTAGACGACACGTCTCCAATCGTCCCTCCATTCACTCCTGTCGCGACACCACTGGAGGCGGGCTGCACGATGTTGGGGCGTGAGTGGAAGACGGCCTAACAGTGCGCGGGACCGTAGCCCAGCTTCATGGAGACGGTTGCGAATGGTCCTCGCCGATACCCTAGGAGCAACAGTGTCCCTAATTTGCTGGGAAGTGGCGGTGCGGTCCCCTACGGCACTGTGTAGGATCCGACGGTCTTGGCGTGCATCCGTGCGTCGCTGCGGTCCGGTCCCAGGTCAACGGGCACCTGCACCTTCCGCCGACCACTGGCGACAACATCGATGTACTGTGGGGACCTCACGCTCCACGAGTTGAACAATTCTGCGGTACGTCCACCCGGCCTCCCGCATGCCCACTATACGCCTTCGCTCAAAGTCCGTTAACTGCACATACGGTTCACGTCCACGATGTCGCGGCATGCTACCAGTGTTAAAGACTGCGATGGAGCTCCGTATGCCACGGCAAACTGGCTGACACTGACGGCGGCGGTGCCCAAACGCTGCGCAGTTAGTGCCATTCAACGGACAACACCGCGGTTCCTGGTGTGTCCGCTATGCCGCTAGTGTGATCATTGCTTGTACAGCCCTTTCGCAGTGTCAGGAGCAAGCATGGTGGGCTGACACACCGGCGTCAATGTGTTATTTCCATTTCCTGGAGTGTAGTATTTCGGTATCCTCATCGACTCTTTACAACACATTTATTATATTGGTATCTTGACAGTAAATTTCACAATGCCACATCAAAAGATGATCCATTCACTTGTGAAGCCTATTGAGCATAATTGCTTTCATTCCATCTCAAAAGTTGACTTTTCCTAGATTAACAATATCGATCGCGGACACATTAAAATGTGCCATGTTGCTTCTAATGTCTGCTGTCTGCTTCAACTGTTCAAAGTCGCAGTAGTTTGTTTAGTCATCGATCATTCGATATTTAAAGAAATTAAATGAGCTCGTGACGCAGTATTCTAGACAAAAATGACTTCAAGATAGAATCATTTTTCGCCCTCATGAATATCTCGGTTAAAAATACATCGGTGCATTGACGGTGATCATGAAATGAAGCAGAACTTTTTTTATGAACGTTCTTCAACTGCTTTTGTTCTCGGTGTCCAATTTTATATTGGGCGTAAAATATCGCTTACTTGCA
The DNA here is from genome assembly GCA_030765055.1 of Mantis religiosa. Taxonomy (NCBI): domain Eukaryota; kingdom Metazoa; phylum Arthropoda; class Insecta; order Mantodea; family Mantidae; genus Mantis; species Mantis religiosa. The sequence continues at coordinate 16,966,608 of CM060955.1, read as the reverse complement.
CGTATTTTCGATTGAACAGGCTACCCCCAAAAATTTAAAGATATGTATTTGTAATGTAACCTAAAACATATCGTGTTTTAATTAAGATGATTTCAACTATTTTTGAGTAAATCAAGAATAGTTATACGTTTTCTATGTAAAGGATTATTTAGTTTAAAGAATGTTCTAAAACTTCGTGTTGAACCTTTACAAGAAACTGAACTTAAGCAGCAAATTAGGTATTTATTGATCATTCATTTCTAGAGTTATTGTACTTCGTTTTATAAAAATGTTGTGTTAATTCATGCATTATCGATGAAATGCTGACTTTGAATTTTTATATGAACGTCTTTTAAGCATTATAGGTATAGAGTAAATAAAAAGTTAAAATATTAGAAATTATATAGTATCCTAAAAACCTATTAGTACCTCTCTTCATAGGAGGGAGAGCTTGAATGGGAAATACGTTCCATGGGCTGTAAGTAAATATAGTGCTTTAGTCACAGGATTGTACACGCTACCATATATGATTTTATTATGATTAATTATTTATAATTGCACATTTGTTATCAGCACATATGGTCAGTCATTCATGTAATGCATGCTTCGGTTATATGTATTGGTAAACACCTGCTGCCGAACACAGGTTGACCATTGATTCGTTCAAATTCGTCTCTTTTTGTCCTTATTTGCCAACGCACCAATCTCTGGTTACTGTGGAACATTAAGAGCAAAAAGCAATTAGTTACACCTTTCATTACATACTGCCATTTATATCTTATTTATGGCACAATTTCCTTTGTGATATTACTATTTTGCTTTGTGTTCTATCAGTTGTTTCAACAGTAGATATGTGTGGGAAGTGAATTGTTAAACAAATGAATATAGATCATAAAACGTTAGCGGAAGTACACCGCGCACATTAGATAGGTTGCAGTAACCACTCCTTAGGAGTAAAGTATCAAGCGAAAGGAAATTCAGTTCAAAGATACGTTCCAATGGCGGATACTGCCTAAGCTGCCCTCTGGGCTCTATAGTCCACGGCAGGACCTACTCTCTCCTTTGAACGAGCATCAGGGTTAGTTTTCCAGGACCAAAATATGCTACAACATCTAGCTGCACACATGAAACCCGAAAATATGATGGAATGAAAGGAAGGTGACAAAGAGGTGATTGTGATAGATAAGAAACAATCACAGCACTCTTACCGAATAATAAAAGTTAAGAAAAGGTCCAGGTAAGAGCAAGCAATCGACGAGATCATAGAAGAAGTGATTTTAATGAATCTAGTTGTGAAAGATTGTATAGAGAGGGTCATGTAGTAAAACATCAAAATTTTAGGAAGCGTTATGATAACGGTAGTGGCGGGGGCGGTGTTGATGCTGGTCCTTAGACACCGATTGATCTGTAACAACAATCTACCGTCTGCCCATTACAAGAAGGCAAGCTAAAGGAAGTGTGACGTAATCACTTTTGCTGTCCGGACGTTGTTTCAGCTAGCCTTCCAAGTATGACAAGGATACTAGGTTTGTTTAAAATACGCAAGTGTTGTCACATAACTCGCCCATACATAATACCTATTGCTGCATTTACTGCAACGCCATTAGATCTGGCAGCATGGGTGCCTCATACCCACTCGCATACACTCATTTCCTAGTGAACGGATCCTCTAACAGACCAGATTAACAGTTAAAACCCCTCTCTTGCCTTCTTGTGCTGGACTTACAGCTCTTGATTTGGTTGATCGGGAATCGCTATATGCAATACTGAGAGAACATGTTTGACAAAATGAAACACTTGCACATAGTAGAAACTCGCGGATTCCAAGGATAAAACTACATTTTGGGGGGACATTTCTACAACAGGATGGTCTTTCTCCATCACTATTTTATTGGGATCTTGAAAAAGTATTACAAGAATGGTGTAGACACAAAATAATTCTCAAAATTAATCAACCAATTGTTATAGTGAGAGGAAAATTAAAGTTTGACTGCCCAGAATATGCAGATGATCCAGCAATCTTAACCCGTGACATACATAACAGTTCAAAAACACATTGAAGTACTGAAAGGAACTGCAAAGAATGTTGGTCTTCAGATATCTTTCGAAAAAGCTGAATATATTTTGTGCAACAAATAAGCACCAAATATATGGAAAGCAAATATGGATAAATTAAACGAGTATCACAATTCAAATGCGTTGGGGAAATAAGACAGAAAAATGCAACTGAAACTACAGCAAACAAAAGCAGGTGCCAAAAATGGAAAAAGCATATCGCCTTTCTGGAAACATATCTAATAAAAATGCATGCCCAAATGTAAAAAATTAAAACATTGTAGCATTGTAATTAAACCAGAGTGCAGAAATATTAATTTTGAACAGAAGAGCAGATATAAAAAGTGCAGAAAAAAGAATTATTAGAAAAAAATTAGGTCCACAAGTTGTACACGAAGAATACAGACTTACAAGTAAACAGAAAATGAAAAAATTGTGTGTACTGAAGACCACACGACAGAACTGAAAACTTAAAAACTATTAATTATAAACGATTCTTAAAAATTATTTGAAAAATTTAATGTTGACACTCATTGTTGCGCAAAGAGGCCAGTTGAGAGTTAAACATTCATGTCTTACGCTGTGCTCTCGCAAATGAAAATACTCTGAAACAACTGAATGACGACAGACTTGCGACCGTGCAAAGGGGGTTATACATAAAGGAAGTATAAAGGAAATAAAATCAATTCACATAATATACTGTTTCACATTTACTTTATTTTTATGTTAAAATAAATGCTACTTCACAATAATTTTTCATATTTTGTTTCTCGCTGATATGGAAAATCTGTCGGTCATAATCCTCGGCCAAGTTGACAGCGGGATGACCGACGTTTGTAACAACGGCCCTTGTACTACATCGTCTTATTATATACTATTTTTCTTCTTGCGCTCATTGGTCAGTTCTCTTTACCGTTGCAATTTGTCATTGATTTGATTTTGTTCATACGTTTCCTAGAACATACAATATTTATAAATTCGTATATAATAAGACGTTCATTAATGTAAGGGCCGTTCTTACATACGTCGGTCATCCAGCTGTCAACTTGTCCGAGGGTTATTTTCGTCCGTTAGTGTTAGGGCTGTGACAGCGACATCAATATTTCCGAAACATCGATGTTTACTGGAAAACATTGAATGTTTTTCACATGTATTTAACTCGATATTTTTATAACATCGATGTTTTTGAAAAGGTAGAGCCAGACTGAAAAATTCAATGCCATAGCCGAAATTTGAACCACGGATTTTCATGGTTGGACGGAGACCAGAAGATCCATGGTTGATATCTCGGCTATAGCATTGAATTTTTCATTTTTCCTCTACCCCTTCATGGTGCGAAATACGCACGGCTAGTGCGAATGAACAATTTCCATCAATGTTTTTGTTTAAAGTTTTGTCTGATGTTTTGTCTTTAAATGTTTATTTTACATAATAAATAATGTATATTTAAACCTCTTTTTCTATAAACCAAATAAAATTTATATATCAAATATTTTGTCCCCCAATCGGTCTTTCAGTTTGTGGAAAAACATAACCTATAAGTTATAAATGAAAATAAACGCAAAACGTCATTTTAATGCGCGACAATTTTATTATTTACGTGTTATTACACTTAATTTATTGATGTTTTACGTTTTACCACTCACAATTAAGAGAAATTGCCAATAAAAATAACTAGTTCTTAAATGAAACATCTCTTTCACGAATTCCTAACATTTTTATTTCCAATTAGCACACTCGTTTTATTTTTCGTTATTATGGTTTATTTATTCAAATACCGAAATTCCGTGATATTATCTGTTCCATTTGACTATTATTATTGATTAAAGTGGAAATTGACATGACGCCGACTTGTTAAATGACAGGTTATCTGACAGGATCGGTTACCGGCACTGACAGACATTTGTAAGAACGGTACTTCTGGTGTTTTTAAATACAAGTGGGCTCTTTGTGAATGCGTGAGAGATAGCAGCACTGTACAGTGCATAGAAATCTAGTGGCAGCGACGAGAGTTAGGACTGTTTTTGATACGTAAAATGGGGACGTTTTCATTGCAAGAAGAGCGTGTAATTATTCGTTTTCTCCATTTTCGTGGTGTGACACCTGTTGAAATTCATCGCCAGGTGAGTGAGGCATGTGGTGATGGCACCATGGATGTGTCTAATATGCGCTTCTGGCTGCGACAGTCCAATGAATGCAGAATATTGTGTGACAACAAAACAAGAGAGTTGCAGACATCGCCTCCAAAATTGGAATTTCCGTGGAATCTGTGCACACGATCCTGCATGAAGATCTGAAATGTTCATTCGGTGATCCTCCAAAATAAACGTTCTCCACCCTTTGGATCATGTCGTCAGACCGACTGGTACGAGGCTATGACTGTCTTCCTCCCAGCAAGAAGAGATGAAGGGAAAGAACTGCGGCAGACTACAATCTGCAGATGTAACAGATAAAGAGACCCGGGGAGTCCATTAGAATTGCAATTTCGAAGATCTGTCCCACTGCTGGAGTTATGCAGAAAGAATGATGAACACTCGTTGAAACAAGAAGTGCTCTGCTTTTATGTGGAGTGGTTTTTCCTGAGAAACATAGGCACGATCTGTGAGGCATTGACAATCTGTTAATACCTAGAACAAAACTTGTTATATGAGAACTGAACAGAAATGTTAGGACTCGCAGCAGGAGTACACGGGAAAACAAAGACCAGAATGGGCTGTGGACCGGAATCGAAACCGATATTTCACCATTCAAGCTTCACACGTTATCGTGAAGTCGCTCGGACAGTGAAGAACATAATAACACCCAACTTCCGGAAAGAGGAAACACCGAATCGTTATTAATTCAAAGTGTCTATGATAAACACGGAAGTTAAAGAGGAGGACGAAAACCAAGGGAAGAAAATTAGCTGTGAAATAATTTGTTTTCAGTTGTTAACAAATGCATCCTGCGGACAAGATTTTAACCTTAACTTTGAAAGTAGTGTCATTCTTTAGCACCTAAGCACATTTAAAAATTATATAACTATCAACCTACTTTGCAGTATATTTTAGCCTTATTACTCTAAATTATGTAATTCAGTCGTATAATGTGAAATCTATCAAAGCCTCATGTCACCTACTTGCTTGTTTTAAGATCCCTGCTGTAATTCTCAAGGAATTAAGGACATAAAATTACATTGTAGTATGACATTAACAATGCAGACGGTTGACGACTGCTCGTAACCAACTTTATAGTCTTCTGTTGGATAAAGGGAAGATAAATCGAGTCCTTAACGGTATTTATACGGCCCCAAACCGGTGTTGGAGCTGTCCCACCGAGAATTCCAATCACTATAAATTACACTGTCCTACAGAAGTCACCCCACCCTCTAAACACACCAACAAATGTGTACTGCGATTCGCTTTTGTTTACCCCTCGTGTCTTACTCTTTATGCGTCTCTCACTAATATTTTATTTTTACATTGAATAAACTGTTGTACTGTGAAACATTTGTCGTGGCTGAAATAACATTCAAAACAATGCACAAGCTACTTCATAATTTTCGTCTCTTATTTTGTCGCAGCACAAAACGCGAAATGTCGAAAAGCTCGAGGGAGATGAAACACGGTAAAGTTTGGCTATCAATGTTGGCAGCATGCTTCATGGCTTCCATTCTGCTTCAATCTACACTACAGAGTGGCAGGAAGTTTTATATCACTTTACTGTTTCTTTGTTGTTTTGTATTCCAATAAAAGCGCTGAATCTGTTTGCTCTTAACTTTCAGAGAAGGGGATATAAGCTCCTCCCGTCAGTTCCTCTTCTATCTAATAGTAAAAATACGCATACTGAAAAATCTTTAACTTCACTTCCAATGCTTTCTATTTAAGGAACGGTCACATAAAAACAAAATAATTAAACTATTTTGCCAGGTTTATTAATTGTTTCTCTGAAAATAGCACAAAGTTATGGGACTAGAGATGTTGCATTTTGATTTGGAGGTTTGACCAAAAAAGAGAGAAGAGAAAACTGGAAATATCTTAATAAATAAAATGAAGATACTAGGAAGGATTTAAACATCTTTAAATTAACGAACTATAGAATAAGAGATACGAACCATTTGGGAAGAGAGGTACCTGAAGTCCTTGAAAAGATGGGATCACAAAGATTGTGAGACAAAACAGGTGTAATGCCTAATCTATGAAGTGTATAATCTGTCTCATGTTAGTTTAATCCTGCTGTAAGCATCTGGGCTGGAAGAAAAGACAGAGATATTGGGACCGAAAGCGGTTAAGCTGTTGATTGGTTTAGCGAAGTTAATGGACGTTTTCTTTTATTTGCATGCGTACGATAAACACCTCCTTTAAGTACAGTATTGTAATTAGTTTTCTGATCACTACTCTGTGCGAACTAATTTCGGAGAAAGAAAATTATGCAAATATTTCGATTCTTAGAAAGCCAGAAAATACGTGAAGTCTAGAAAATGCGAAATCATTACAATTTTACAAGCAAATAAAAGGAAATTGGGGACGAGAAGCATATGTAGATTACTGCAATAGGCAAGAGAGAAGGGTTAACATGGATGAGAACTGGAATAATATTTCTAAGAGCGATAAGAGGTAGGGAAAAGGGAATTTGTAAATTGTGTGACGGAAAAGAAAGCATAGAACACCATGTATCAGAATGAGAGGAGGTTGCAATGTGGAGATAAAAGGTTTGGGAAGAAAATGGGAGAAAGTAGAGAAGAGGATAGTAGCTATATAAATTTTAACGCGCAGGGAGTAAAAGAAGGAAAGATATATTGCTGAGCTCTTGCAGAAAGTAAAAGAAAAGTGGACCAGAAATGTAAAGAATATAAGAAAGGAAGATTAGGGGGAAGAAAGGGACTAATTAAATAATCAAGGAAGTTTGGAGGTTAATAGCTACCTGGCAGAGCAGAAGACCAGGGTGTCATGTAAGCCAAGGTAGCAACAAGGTAAAGACAAATAAATGTAGCCAAAAGTTGTAAATTGTAAAATTTTGGAATATGCACAATAAATATATAAATATAAGTATAAACCTATACCTCCACATTTTAACTTTGTACCTCACATATCGTAAAGATTTATTCTGGGCTCTTGAGTCCTGAAAGGAATATTTACAACAGATATATACAAAATAGTATGCTATATACAGATTAGAGCGAAGACATGTGAAATTATACACACCTTTAACTTATGTTAAATTAAGCTGCATTTTATTTGACCTTTGCTAAAGGACACTGCTATTATCTAATATTTTTGCATTCTTATACCAGGCAGCTCTATCGCAAACAGATATGTATCGAGTTGAATGCCGATTAAGATACTATTGTTTTTAGTGTGGAGTTGCTTCTGATATTTAAGAAATCTCGTGTAATACCTCACAATCCGAAGAACACTTATGTACATGCAATTTAAAATAGGTAAGCTTTTCATCATACAGTAGGCCGGTGCTTCAGCCGAAATGAAACAATCGAGGCAAACATTTAAAAAGTGGCGAGAGGCGAATGATCGTGCATTGTTTCGCGATCCTTAAAGAAAGAAACCCGGAATCGTCTATAGAAACATTGAGAAAGAAACTGGCGATCTCCTTGGTGTTTCTCCAAGTAAAGTGCATGGCGTTAGAACGGAACAGCAAGCATTCGGTACTCTAAGAACATCGGGGAAAATCGCGTAGATCGCGTGGAGAAATACGACGATTTTACAAAAAGTGCTATACGCAGTCAAGTTAATGATTATTGTCTTTTTCTTTTCAGAAACGATCCGCCGACACCAAATAAGATTTTGCATGCGGTAGACCTGCCAAATTTTTCACGAAGTACGTTCCTTCGGTTGTAGATAGATATTGGACTGAAATTTCAAAAGCGAGGCCGGAAATCAGTTATAGTGGACAGAGAAGATATTCTGGTGTGGAGACGTATATATCAGCGCCAAATCAAAAGTTTTTTTAGGAATCCGATTAAAGGTACCACTATGTTACTGAATGATTCTATTAATATTCCAAGTCATAGATTTAATAAAGTAATCTGTAGCCCAATTCTATTTATTGTCTAGAAGTTAAGGCTGCTATTATACGACTAGTGTTGCAAAACTTATGTGCGTGCATGTATCGTCTACACATGGCGAGTTGCTTCAGCTCCGCCTTGTTTACAGCAGGATTGAACTAGCGTGAGATAGAGTATAGGAGATAAAAGAAGGTAGGAGTGACTGGAAACAACACATATCAAGAATGAACGCCTCCGAAATTATGAAGTACATTTAAAACATTAGTAGTGGGCTCAACAATATCAAATAATTGACACATGAGCAAGATTCTTTGGGTTTAAGTGTAATTTTCCTCCTCTCCTTCTTATGCTTGATGCTGATTATGATTATTACTCTTTTTTGTTTGCGAAGTAGCCCATGTGGGCAGTAAAATACTTAGAGACTTTTCTTAGTTCCTGCGTGAATCCAAAGCTCTCTCATTATTTGATTGTAGGCTTTCTTTCTCAGGTCTGCCCACGATGTTCCATTCCTTTTCTTTGGTTTGTTCTCTTGGTCAACTTGTCAAGTATGCACCTTCATTGTAAAGACGTCCCTGCTTATTGTCTGTCTCAAATAAGATGTTTGTCCTTGAGCGCTGCTAAGTAAGCAACCAATCGGAGTACTGCGGTGTTGTCGTATTGCATTCCCCCTAAGTGGTGTGTGACGCGCACGAAACTAATCAATCCGTATGAAATTCTATTCGCAATAAAACAAAAATTCATATTTTGCCATAAAGAATCCATGAGTAAGGTATAGCGTAATGTATTTAACATAACCGTAAAAGCCCCATATTTTTAGCTCATATAGTTTTCCTAATACAAATAAAGTAGATATCAATGTATTATGACAATGCATTGCGACGTAAGTACTGTAATGATCATTATTGGTTGGCATGTATGTGTGAACGTTTATTTGAAATTACTCAGAACTGAAACGTAAACATTTGACATGACGTGATAAAAGAAATATGTACTTTGAATAAGCCAAGGTGTTTGTTAAATTCGATGAGAGGAAACAATACACTTCTTATTACGTAGAAAATGAAGCTAGTTATAGTGAAGCAATAAATAGGACACAAATATGAATATTTGTTACTACATCTCCACTTAACTTAAGAAATTGATGTTAATATTTCTTTCTTCTTTCTAATGAAGATCAATTTTGAAGGCAAATCGAATTCGTCCTTAGTTCAAAACAAACTCCGTTGTCAAGGAAATCTCGGTTCCCATGTTTTTTCTTTCGTTATGTTTTCAGCATTACCAATATCTGAAGACGAAAGAAACCTAAAACCATAATCAACTACCAGTATGTCAAAATTCACTATGCAATATTTATTTTTTAAAATAAATATCTTTTACCAAACTATTAAATCTATGGGACCATTTAATTGTTTCACTCGTTTAACTTCGGGATTTATTTCATGGTTAAATGACCAAAATTTATCCGCTACAGCCGATTTATCAATACGTTTATATTAAATGTTACGAAAATGTTCTTTCTTTCTGGCTTCCAAATTACGTTCATTATTAGAAAGAAGAAAGAAATAATATGAATTTCTTAAGTTAGAGGAGATTTAATAACAAATATTTATGTTTGTGTGATACACTTCTTGCTAGTCTGGCAGAACGTGTCTGGTCATATATCTTATTTTATGAATGGTTCCTAATCTCTATTTACTCTAGAGAGTTCAAAGCAGTGCTATTCAGTTACTCTTCCATGAAAAAGTGTATCAGTTGGATCAATGAGACGCGATCCATCTTTCCCCTTACTACTGCTATAATAATCCAATAGAGTTAAAGTGGGCCCAAATTATGTTGCAAACAGAAATACTATATTTAAACTGACTGACGTTGAACCACTTATTCACGAAGAAATTAACAAGGAACACAACAGGACTGGGAAAACTGCGTGAGACATCAGATGAACTACATGAAGACGACCTTATAAAAGAAATAGCACGTAATGAGATTTTGGAACCTATCATAATAAATTGGCAGTACTCAGACGTTGAAGACAATGACTATGACGAATTATGTGTTAATGTATGTAACATTCAGTTATACGATACACCGCTGGTATTTTCATTGGATCAGAAAAATAATTAATTCGTAAACTATAATTAACTTAAAACTAAATATTTAAACCATTTGCCTAATATGGAATATCCATGTTACAATTGGGATTTCAACAACTGCATTGTTATAAAACTTCGTAAAATTCAATTTGCCTTAGCGTCACGAACACTCGCAAGTGTGCGAGAGAGAGAGAGAGAGAGAGAGAGAGAGAGAGAGAGAGAGAGAGAGGGGGAAATATAAAAGGAGTGGGGGTAACGAGGTGGCAACGCTAACGGCTCTAACGCATTTGGTTAGCTACAGACGGAAACTCTTTCCATTCGGAACTCATAATAGGATATCGTCCACAACGATATCTGCCAATTTTAAATAATTTTCTACTTCACCAATCCATTTCCTAGTGTCTACTTGTGTTTCACTTCTATTTTCGTAAACTCTCATAATTTATTTAGTGAGCCTGTTTAAAGTTAATCGTTTAATGTGTGAATACAATCTTAACCTTTGTTTCATAATATTACTATGAATGACCGTATATTTTTGAAGTAAAAGCTTCTTTATGCACGTTTTGCACTTTCTGTGGGTACTGAATTAAACTGAGCCATCACGCTGGAATATGCAACGCCCATTCGGGTGAAGTCGGCTCGAATCGGTTCAATCCGAACTAACCCCCCCCCTGGTCCCAGTCCTAAAAGAAATAAGTGTTATAACTTGAAACGCACCTCGTAGGTACCTCGTAAGAAATTCCTTTGTCACACTCTAGAAAATGTACGCTACTACTGACTTTCCAAAAGAAGTTAAAACTGAGTATTAAGTATATATCCAAAAGTGCGTAAACTTGTGTTCACATAATCGATAACGTTCAGAACGTTCATTTATGAGAGTAAGGTCAGGTTTAAACTTTAAAATTACCTATCATAATCTATGCCGTTGTTAGGTCTGAAAGTTACTAAAATTGCAGAAGTTGTACCACAAGGGATTGATATGAGCTCGCTTGTAAACCTTATAGAAATAGATAACATGGAAACAGTGCTCGTCTTTATAGTATTTGCTGTTTTACTACTTGATACGACGTTCCGTTGTTTATTTCTGGTGTTCTTATACTGCCAATTTACCTTTGTTTGATGTCGCACCTCGGTAGAGACGTTATTGTGCCATCTCCTCTTCCGCTGCGGTGGTTGCCATAGAGAAACATAAGAGTGGTGGCAGCGGTGGGACGTGCTCAAATTTCAAGACCTTCCTTTTACCCCACCCAGAGCTAGAAGTAGCTCAGCCAAGTGTGTAAATCCCCCCCCTCTCAGGAAGGTGGTTCTGATCTGCAGCTGAGGTGATGTTTTGTCTCTTCTGGGGGAGAAAAGTAAAAAGAGAATGGGAGGACTATTACTCTAGAGACACCTTCTAGATTTCAATGAAGACGTAAACTCGCCGTGTACCTTTTAGCTTGAATCTGGTGTCTCACTTGCTCTCTGAATATTCATGCGATACAGAACAAGGCTTTCTCATCATGTCGCCACCCGGCAGCTTAGTACTCCACTGAGAACAGCCTTCAGGCCACGTTCCTAAACCCCTTTGCATCTAAATGGGATAAAAAATTAAAAAACACAAGCGTGGAGACACAAAATATGAGGTAATCTTCTCACATTAAATGGATTCTTTTTACACATCGTGTGGGATTATCATGTACCTGGAAGTGAAGATCTCCTAATCCACTAATATAATTTTAAAAAGAAACACGAACGTTGCATCAATATGTAAGGTAGGGATTTTACTTTCCCCATCATTGTAGGAAGTATTCCATTTCACTTCAAATTTCAATACTGAAATTCTAAAGCAAATAAAACGTTTGGCTACTACATGAATACTTAAATAAAACTTTTTTTTAGAAAACTTATCTGCTTTTGTGTGCTAATTTAACTCAAAATACGTAACCTCTCAAAAGGATTCGCTCACATTTTTGCTAATGAAGCCACAACAGTATAAGTACTTCATGATGTTTATAAACTCAGTGTTTAAACGCAGTGGCTGCTGATGGGTTAAATTATTGGTGGTGCGCAAATGAAAAATAAAATACAGAGTAGTAATGACTCACCTTTTTATACAGATTCTCTGCTCTACTCTCCTTAGATCTGGCGAATCTATCAATAACCTTTGCGTTGAAGTCGCTGATCTTCTTAACAAAATCTCTCTCAATTGAAAGCATAGCTAATGCAGACAATCGGTCCTGTGACATTGTGTTCAAAAGGAAAGTTTTTATTCTTTTAAAGTTGAGAAACAGCATTCTGCTTCAGCGGTAGACATTGGCATAGTTAACAACACTCACAGGAGTTTGACATAATCGCTGAATGTAGTACATAAATTGTTTTCCTTATTGAAGTCCATCAAGCACAAATCGCCGGACATTCCACGAAATTCCTCTCGACTGTAAATTACAGTCAGTTCTCTACGAATTTTTGTTCCAATGATAAAAGGATAGAATCTTATTGTTTCTCTAAGGGAATCCTCTGGAAATGTCTTAGAAATTTTCTTGATGAAACAAAGTTGAGGTTACCAGATGCCCCGTGAAGCTAAATCTGTCCTTTCCTTCTCTAAGAATGTCACATACTTCAAGAGCTTCTCTTCTTTTCACATCATGATCTTCTATTCCTCTCCTCTTAATTGCAGTTTCTTCGTGTTCCTCGATATCCACGCTATTTCTTACATTTTGCACTTCCCTTTCAAATGCGTTTAGCTGGGCGATGGCAAATGTTGCATTGCAGTCTCATTTCTGCAGCCGATTGTACAAAATGTCCACATGGGGTATGATCTTGAAGAAGAAAGTCAGCCAGAATTCAAAATTATAATCTTTCAAACTGGCCATAAACCCAGAAGCCTGAACAAATGGGGCGTTGTTGTTTAACAGAGCTCTCTTTTGAATAACCTCAATGCATTTAATGAAACTCTCCCTGTGTTCGAAAAGCAGAGCACACAGAAGCTAAGCCTAAAGGTCAATCTATAGCCGTTGCTAAGAGTAGGAGGAGCTAGGTTTATAAACCTCCATTTAAGCAATGTATAAGAAGCCACTCCCATCTCTTCACCTTCCCGCAACCCCCTCAGAGAGCCTACATTTGGGCGAAATCTTAGGTTAACTCTTCGCTGCAAACCTGCGGCTCCTACAGCTAATCACTGCTTATTTCCACTTTTGTGATCATGGGCAGCTACAGACGATAAGCGTAATTGAAACATTTTTGTATATAAAACAATGCAAACAAGTACAGCTTTAATGTGCAAAATGCACCTGTTGTATATTCAGAATCAGTGGGTGTAGCGCAAACCTGCAACCTTATGGAGGAACCGCCCCTGTTTAAACGTCTGAAATAGTTTAAATTAATATTCATTGGATTCAAACAACATTTCTTCCTTCTAGTATTTAAAATAGTTGTGTCAATATTGTATATTTTTATGTATCAACTTTAACCCTAATATACCACTGTGTAAAATGGGGTTAAATAAATCAGAATAAAAAAAGGATTCATTAGCAGTATCTAAAAAAAGTCACACACTACAATAATACACTTTAAATGGAATTTTCTTCGAAAATTGTTATAAAAAAGGCATCTAAATAAAATAAGAGTTAAAGCTTTCCTGAAGATAAATATGAACAAGATGTTCTCGGAAAAAAAATCCAGGTGAAAAGAGGATTAGAAATTGACGTTTCTGGAGTGTACATCGCTCCCATAATCAGGATATTTTCAAAAATGTTATAACCACTAAATAGATATAACACAAAATCAGCAAAACGAAACACTATCAATATTGACTCCACTGAACAAAAGACTGCAGTGAATTAAATGTCATGTTAGAAGATGTCGTGAGAGTAGAAAACTAATTAAGTTATAGAAACATAACTACTTAATTTGGTGATCAAGCTGTATAGATCTGTGCTTCTTAAGTCTGCTGATTTCCATTTTAAGCTCAGCTTCCAGGAGGAACTGAATTGTAATTCAGCATCATGATTAAGCGTGATCCTCTCGGAAAAAATTGCCAAAGTCTCCTTAACTTTCTAATCGTCCCCCCCCCCCAGGGACCTACTTCGGTAGGTACGGGTTTGGCGCACCCGGGGTCCCGAGCCAACAGTCTCCCTCGTGTGGGCTCCTCTTCGTGGTTGAGGGAGACGGTCAACAGGCCCACCCAGGTGTAGGCCGTGCGTGGAGACCCGTGGAGAAGGATTTTAGATTCTTTTCTACTTTAGAGTTTAGGATTTAATGAACGAAATTTTTAGTAGGTTTTGATTGATGTTTTTTATGTACGTGTATTTTTAATAGGTTTTGTTACACTTGTATAGATTTTAGAAAGTTTTATATCTGGCTTTTGCCATGACTAGTTTTTTAAAGGCCGCTGATGACTGCCGTAGTTGAGCGGCCTTATATATCATTATCATCATCATCATCATCATCATCATCATCATCATTCTAATCGTCTTTTAAACTGGCTTGTTTTCCGAAGAAATTTTCAATACAGCATCTACAAATTTTTATTACACACTATACCATTAAGCAACACAGAAAATAAAATAAATATTTTGAAATTTTTTGGAAATGTAATGTGAATTCCTCTTCATTCTGCAAATTTTTAATAAATAGTACACGTTTAGAAAAATAAAATTTTACTACACAAAACGGTAACCCACATTAAACAGCAGAATTTAAAATAAATAATTTTGTGTCGTTAACAATTTGACATATTCCTTATTAGTGATTCGAGCATTCAAGTGATCAATGACTACCCGTTTTTTCAGTGGTTGTGCAAGAACAAGAACCTTCGAAGCCCGCCTCGGTAGAGTAGATGGTAGCGTTCAAGAGATCCCGAGTTCGAATCTCGGATAAGGGTTTTCCGGGGGTGTCTCTTATCCTGATATACGAATATCAGTAATTATGAGCTCCATGGATTCCGGACTCATTTGAGTATCATATCCACCATTTCATTCATCGTCCGATTTAACTTGTCGTTGGAGGACGTAAATTATACAAATAAAAACTTCAAAGCAATCGCAAAGCACCCTCCTTAAAAATATGATAATTGAATTAGCCTACTCTGTTTTTCTTCTATGTGAAACCAAACCAAAAATTGTATATTGATAGTTTATCCAGACTATTAGCAAAGTAGATGCTCATTTTTTTAAAATATTTTCAGAGGAATGGCTACAGCCAAGTATTCTCTTTTGCATAACAACAAACAGTTAAGTCCATTCTCATCTCCGAGTGCCGTTAGTCTGGTACTGGATTAATTTGTATCTCTTCTTCCTTGAGTCTAATTCTTCAACTTTTTCTGGAGCTACTTTTGAGAAACATTCATCCTTATTTTCTTCATTTTAACTTCTTGTTTTAAAAGAAATGTGGCATGATTCCTATTTTTATGTTAAGGCTCATCGAATTAGTCAAGGGTATCTGGATAAGCGCATATGTCTCCTTCCCCTATTCACCCCTATCTTGTAATAAAATATAAATTATCTTACTTTTGATAGTTTTCCTTACTTTTCTTGAAAATTTAATTTGAAGTTTGTCGTAAACGCTGAATGGTTCTAAATTTCTCTTCGCCATGCTCTCTAGCTTTCATTCTATTAAATTCCAAAGTAGATTTATATTCTCCTATAACAAATTAACCCTAAAAGAAAATTTCAGAATGAGATATACTTCTTGGAACTTTATACTTCTGAATGTCTAATTTACCTGTGTCTATTTAAAAATAAACTATTCAAAAACTTATGCGACATTGAGAACATTTTAGTTTAATACAATGTCTTTAAAACTATTATCAAAAGCTCGTTTGACTTTGAAAACGTTACATTGAGTTTTAAGAGTTTTTAGGAAGTATTTTAACGAGTAAGCGCTATGAGAAAAATGGCCAAGAAGACTAGTTTTAACAATGAAAGTCTTTTAATTCCATTTTTACTGCATTCGGTTATGCAATTAGAATATGAAGAGTGAAGATAAGATTTAAAAATATAGCTAGTGAAGAATAAGTGAAGTAAATTTTGAATCTGTTGTATACATGCTCGTTTTATTACTTTTATTGGAAAAACTATTTACAATTCTACCTTGGGCATAGTTCAGTTTATAAATATACTCCTTTGGTACAACATTTATTTAATTTTTACTTATGTACTTTATAATATATACGTTAATAGTTAAATTTGCTAACATTTGAAATCAGTGTCCAGACATGTTATACTTAATAACAGGTAATATCAGTTTTTCACTATGGTTTTAGATTATATTCCACTTTTAAAGCTTGCAGTCTGGCAGGCAGATTTTGTCTGTCTAAAAAATCTTCATATTCAACACCTGCTGCTCTATTTTGTTTATATTTATGGATTTAAGGCCCAACCTTCAACCCAATTCCATCGCATTTTTCGACAGCTAATAAACTGTATATCCCTAAAATTCTGCAAATTTCTTTGTTTTGTCCTCAGTTGTGTTGATTTCCATTTGCTAAGGATGTATCTGTGCTGATATTAATTACCATTAATAACATGGTGTTACTGAATATATTACGAAAGACTAAGTCGTATATAAAGTAACCCCACTAATCAAGAGTTTCTGCAACCGATCATAGCTGTTACTTGGTGCTAGTGATCTTCTGCTAAGAAGGTTTTTTCTATAACTCTTACGATGTCAGTAAGGCGCAGACTTTGTATAAGAAAGTGACTTTCAAAGGAGGGATAAATCCAAAATAATGTTCCACCGTTGAACTACGATAATAATGAATTTAAATATTTGGTTACCGAACCACATAAAATTACGCACATTGTGATGTAATTCTTACACTTAAAGATTAATACGAAAATTCTTAGACAAATAAATGACAAAATCAGCGCCCGTTAATCAATTAAAAAACAAAACAACCTCCGTACAAGTGCATAACATTGGAAAGATAGTGTCAGTCTGAAAAATTCAATGCCATATCCGGTATTTGAACCAGGGATCTTCTGGTTGCCGTCCAGCTGCTCTAACCCTTGAGATACTATGACCAATGTGCCGACATGATATTAAATTCTCCAACTGACTCTTGTTCTTCCCGGCAAACCACTTAGGAGTTCTCATAAATTCACGAGACAACTATCTTAATGGCGACTTACTATTCTGTAAGTACTTTCAGGCCGGGCTTTATAGTTAACCACTATTAAGTCCAATAATGGAAATTAATTAAAGTACTTACAGTATAGTACTTTATAGTACTTACTTTTTACTTTTTATGGTATTTTAAACCATACAAAATGGCTAAAGCTACCAGATTATGCACCACGAAAAGTGTGGTTTTATTTATTATCTTTTATAGAATAAATTATGTTCTCTTTATTTATATATTGATTGTTGCTTTAACAGCACTACAAAATGTATATATGAGATTTTTTCAAAGAATGCAAAAGATTTATTTGCGTTCAGCCAAGAGCATTTCTGCACTAGTGTAATATTCTTTGTCTAAAATAGAATTCATCGACATTCTTTCTCGTACCAACTTTTCCTTTATCATAAGCGACTAGGATAACCTTCTCGATGGCTGGAAGCACAAAGGGTGAGTAGAGAGAGTGGGACTTACGTAAAGAGAGTCTCGTTATAAAAAGCTCAGATGACAAAGCGAGTTTTGAACTAAGTTAAAATTTCGTTCCTTTGTTGCTTGGGCGAGCACTCTTCAGACCACCCCGGTAATATGAAAGGCCTATGTTTGCTAAACACACGTGCAGCAGTAGTTGCCTATGTGAAAAGGGGACGCCTAACAGAGGTAGCACCTACATCCAGAAATGTCCAAGAAAAAGAGAAGTTTTCCATTGTCACGCAAGAATTGTGTTTTGAGGGGACGGTTCAATATGGATAGGTGACAATGGCTTTCCTCATCTGCTTTTTTCCTCTTTTACTTGTGAGATAACTGACCTGGAATGTAATTTCGCTGCTTCACAATCGAATTTAATCCCACAGCACATACGTACTTCGCGTTAGGTTAGAACTGTCTAGTAAATTCCTCTAGAAAGAATTTCATATAGCAGTTTTGTTACTGCATCTTTTGATATCTCATAACTGTGAAGAATGAGACGAGGGATATCTTCCTCCAGATATGAGTGAAATATGAAGGTAGGAATCCTTCATTTAATAATAATCAGCATCACCATCACCATCATCATGATAATAAACCTTTTCTCCGATATTACTTTTCTTATGAGACATACTCTGATCTCAAGGTTGTCTATTGTAACAAAAGTAATACGATATTGCAATGTCAAATTATAAATTCCAATCTTCCATTGCATCTTTTGATATGAGGTTTCAATAACACTGCGAAGCTATCCATTTTACTTCTAAACTTCTTTAGTAATTGCATTTTATTATTATTTCAATACTACCAATATCTTAGTCTATTTCTAGTATCCTTCAACCTCTCTTTCAGTTATATTCCTAACTTCAACAATAATCAAAACAAATTTTAACGTAACGTAAGTTCAACATCGTAAACAGTTGAGTTCTAAAGTCCTACTCTTGTTTCTACTTGTACTAGTCTTTTGTTTTGCATGTTGATAAATAAATTTTAGGTTATCAAAGTTAACATCTCACTTAGGTTGAGTTTTGGTATCCCATCTTCAAATGTTGCTCTGTGTATATTGTATTCTTTGCATATTCATATACTGGAGGAACAAAACTGCATTTATTTTGGGAAAGATGTGTGTTCAATTTGCATATTCATATACTGGAGGAACAAAACTGCATTTATTTTGGGAAAGATGTGTGTTCAAATCGAAGCATGTTAGTTATTTTCACACTTGAATGAATGAATTAAAGTAAATGGCTTGGACCTTACGGTCCCTCGTACATAGGCCATATGCTGGGCCCATTGTTCCCCTCTTATTGGAGTGGTTATTCAAGTCCCATAGCCTCCAAAAATAGGATGTCTTGAATGAGCACTGCTTATATCATCTGGTCCCAGTTTGTCTGAGGTTAGGATGGTGTCTCTAAGTGTAGCAAGTGATTCACATTCACACAAAATATGTAGGGAAGACTCATCCTCTCTACATTTCCTGCATGTGGAGTCTACGCTAAGCTTCATCACATGCAAGTGTCTCTTTAGGCTGTTGTGCCCTTACAACAGGTTAGCAGAATCCTGTAGCTTTTGCTAGGTCCTTCGATAATAGACCGAGCCTTCCTAGCTGTAGTAAGATTACGTCATGCAGTACCATGCTGGTCATACCCAATCAAGGATCTCAGAAATGGCCCTTCTTGGGGTAATAATTTGGCCGAGTAATATCACATTGGCCGAGCCCTCCCTGACTAGACTATCAGCTAGTTCATTTCCTCTGATCTCAGTGTGCTCAGGAAGCTAGCAACGCTGCTTTGGTAGGCGAGAACAGAGAATATTCAAGGTCTCTTGGCTCTCTCGTACCAACCTAGATATTATTGTGCTAGCACATAGTGCCTTCAGGGCAGCTTGGCTGTCAAAACAGATACTGGTCCGACCATGCAGCCAAGCATCCCTAAGATGTGATAAGAAAAGGCCAAAATAACATATACTTCAGCCTGAAATAATGTAGAATGACCTCCCTGTGAGCACGATAGCCTCGTCTTAGGCCCTTAAATGCCAGCCCCGGTCCCTTCGTCCGTCGTGAAGCCATTTGTATATCAGACAAATCCCCTGATGTACTCAGAAGCCCGTGGGCCCCGAGTCCGTTCCTCTCTGGGTGGAAAACTGACCCTATATCCAGAGTCGAGATTATAAATAGGCTTCACATTGTCGCAACCCTTCGCTCGCATAGTCCGCGACTTCTGAAGTCTGTTCAATATCTCTCTGTGTTCTTTAACCAGATTTTTAAAAGACCTACAGCCGAAACTCTAGATACGACGTGCAGTTATCCAAGTCTCTCCTTGGATAAGCAAATCCAGTGTAGTGGTGTGCAATGTCCCTTTAATTCCCAAACACGCTAAGCGTTGAATCTTATTTAGTTTGTTTCTGGTAGCCTGTGTTGTAACACAAGTTCACCATACCACTGAAGCATAAAAGACGAGGGGCTGATGATGGAGACGTAGAGACAATAAATCACCCATTGTTTAACTTCTCACATCACACCAAGGGCTTTTCGGCAGGCCCACAAAGTATTGCAGGCCTTGATCACCTTATGTTCAATGTGCTCTCTCCACGTCATCCTAGAATCCAGCATAACTCCCAGATACCTGACCGACCCGGATCGAAGCAGCTTTTCCCCAAAAATATCGACTCATACAATCCATCAAACCGCCTGTTTCTTGTAAAAACAATGAGGTTAGTTTTATCAGGGTTAGATGACAATTGTACCTCACGACACCTCCTTTCAACAGCTACAAGGGCATTTTGCATAAGGCTCGAAACTGTATCCGCAAATTTATCTCTGATTACAATACTGATGTGCTCTGCGTAGCCTTGGCATATACTCCACTTTCATTGAGCCTGGCAAGTAACTAATTTACCACCAGGCACCAAATGAATGGAGATGAGACACCTCCCTGAGGGAAGCCTCTGGACATAGTACACGTCAGCCTGCTCTGATTGAGCAACACTACTGCCCGGCGGCCTTACAGTGTTGCCATAATCCATCCAGTTACACAGACGTTAACTCCATATCTAATTAATCCTCTATAGATAGAGCCATACAAAGTGAAGTTAGGTACACTTAGTCATGTATATTCATACCATTAATCAGTATTTGAATCATCATCCTGAATAAAGCTAACCAGTTACTCTAAACAATCTTATAGTTTCATATTATTGGTTTACTCGGTTCATAAATGCTTCAACACAGACATAAATAGAACTAATACTTCAGTTGAACATTAAGCATTATTGCCTTAATTTTGTGCATTCTTCGCTTTTCATTTGTTTTCTTATTGTCAGGTACAAAAATGTGTTATATATTATTCATTTTAACCTAATAACAGCCAAGGAAATATCAAAACGAACAAAGGTTTTACATGTTAAGGCTAAGTGCGTTCTTGAAACATTTAGCAGGTTATATCTATTGTTGGAAAAATAGATTTTAGCGCTGTAAACTTTCAAAACACAAATCGTTATAGGTATTTTATAAATGTGCAATTTATTTAAAGAATTTCCTCTTAAATGTATTGCTAATGAAGGCTGGAAATGTAATGTGTGAACCCCCTTTAGAAGAGGCAGTAGTAGCTGTAGCTCTAGTGGCTAAGAAGGAAATATTGCACGTGGGAAACTCCGCCCACCAGCAACACAGTGAGCTGCCTACACCATGAAGAAATAATACAGCATATTTCCTGTGTAATATGTCCTCCTTTTCTCGGATAAAGACAGATATATACTTCTAGAACTTCCAAACTGCCTTAAAGATGTATAAAATAATTTACTACTAAGATTAAGTAAAGTAAAAGGAAGCGTGGATACTTATTTTAGTTTAAGTAAATTGAAAGAGGAGGCAACAAAATGTATAGATATATAATGTTTTGAGCGAAATTTATTTAAATCTTTGTTATAAGAAATAATTTATTCTTCAAATGAAAGACCAAGAATTGTGTAGTCCTGAGGTTTGTTATTCCCAGTGATTTGGGACGCGAAGAATTCGCTTTCATACATTTCATTTGTTTCAGTGTTATCAAAAATTGTCCTGTAGAAAATAATCCATGGATATAAACAGATCTAGTGAAGAAACATCAGGGCTTATATGCTTAATGTGGTAGCTGTTCGATTCCTTCAAATTCCTGACTTTGATCTATTTTTATTTGAACTATATGAACTCTATCATTGTCCTCCTGCAAGAAAACTTTTCTTTTATTAATTAATGCTAGGAACTCTGCCTGATAACTTGATAAACTTTCCAACTTTAAAGAAAAAGGATCCATGAGTTTATTGGAAACAAATTCCCTGTGAATTGCACCTCCAAAATTACACTAAAATCACAATTATTCTAGGACAATTTATTTGTTAACGACGTTTGCACGTCCACTGGTATAGACTGCTAATTAGGTCTTTCAGGGGTGTGGCAATATACCCAATTTTCATCACACGTATAAATTATCATGATTAATGTATCATCCGTGGGATGATCCACTGAACGATACCTTTGATCAGATGGTATTATATGTGGCATAAATTAACAGGTTTTTAGCCATTTTAAGATTTTAATATAGCGATGTGAAGTATATTTTGAAATAAGTTCCTGTATAAACCTTAAAATTTGCGTGTAATCTCTTTATTCTATAACTTAGGTATTTCAGAAACTTAAACTTCTGAAACCTCAATGTTTTTATATCCATTACTGAGACGGGACTATCGTTGCGCTTTTTTATTTCCAATTACACATTCATCTGAAACTTGACAATCTTCGAGCCACTGTAGCAAAATCTTGTTTTTAAGTAGTGCTTCAGCTGCTAGCTGTAATCATGTTAACAATAAAAACAATAAACATGCGGTCTATAAGTGGTATTTTTTAATTTAATTATTTTGAGTTGCTTCAACAACTAAGTCATACTGCAACTATTTTGTATAATACAGTGTATACAATAAGGGTCACAATTATTTAAACAAAAACATTAAAAAAATCACAAATCAATATGACAAACTTATTCAATACCTATAAATCATAAGGGTAAAGATCTTAATAACAATCAGTGGAAAAGTAGTATTTTGACAATCAATTTGTTGCATAATAGCTTATGTATATTCTAAATTGGTGGCCTTATAATGTATACACATTTGTACTTTTTAGGAATAGCATTACGTGTTTGAAGTGGTTCAGAATGGTGGATAAGTCTGTAGTGATGAGATGAAGCTGTCGTTGTGAAGCGTATTTCTTGCATTCTGTGAGGGTTTTTTTTTCGAGTGGAGGAAAAATGCATGTTACGCACTTACCCTGGGATTGGAGTGTGGGACTCACCTGGGGGAAGCGAACCACCAGCCCTACCCACTAAAAACCTCCACCGGTGAGTATTCAGGAGTGGTTTTGTATCAGTACCGCTGTTAGCACCTGCAGATTCTAGGAAGGGATATATTGGCACTGCCGAGGCCAGGTCCAAGGTGAGGAAGGCGGCAGGACGTAAGCATGACCAAGGCCCTGCTTACGCCCTTGCTTATTAGGAACGGTCTTGTTTGGAAGTGGATGAGGAATTGTAGGGTCTCTGCGGTGGTTGGTGTCGACCTCTTGTGTTGCGTCCGTCGAACATCGTTTGAAGGCCTGCCACTTCCTCCTTGACGAGTCTTCGGAGCATGAATGTGTGTGTGTGTCGCGTTGCTTATTGGAAAATTGATGCTTCTCCTCTATGTCATCTCGCAATTCTGCGAGCTCTGAACTGATATTTGTGTGTGATGTGGCTTGCTGCGCAGATGAAGTCCTGAGCTCTGTGAGATGTTCCTCCATGCTGGTAAGCTTGGCCATTTCGACCAGGAACTTCGAATGGAGAGTCCGAACAGTCTCCCATAGGCCCCGATCTTGTTCCCTGAGCAGCTCCTGATTTGTGGTGAAGTGTGGTGTTGCCGGCTGTTGGTGAATTTGTTGAGGCTGAGCACTCAACTGCTGCTGAGTGGTTGGCGGCGCAGGAGGGGCAGGCGTTGCCTTCCTGCAGGGATACAAGGGGCATAGTTCCTGCCCGGTGAAGTGGCTGTGCCCACCGTAGGAGGCACAATAGCGGCGACGTCGGCGGAGGTCGTGCTCTCTGCAGACCGAGGTGAGGCTAGAAGCACCGCAGTAGTGGCACTTAGGCTCGGCTGCACGGGACTCGGCTGCATGCCCGTAGGCGCAGCAGCGGCGGCATGGAGCTTGACGGTCCTGTCGGCTGACTTCAGTGAGCAGCACCCGCCCTAATAAGGGTAGGCCGTTAGTTAAAGCAGCTTCTAGTTCCACGTGGCTGGCTAGCTACACCCGGACGAGTGGTGTCGGACCTCGGGCTGAGGTGATGCGTGTGGCCCTCATTGCTGACGGCCACTGCTGCTGCGCTGCAGCAAGCACGTATCGTGCTTGCAGGTCCAGAGGCACTCCGGTTACCATTATGCTCGTGCGGCGGTGCAGTTGTTGAGGCGGCGTTGGCTGGCTGGCTAGTGCTGGCGACTGGCCTGCTGCCAGCTGGGTAGCAGGGCCGGGTTCTGGCTGCGGTGTCGCAGGACGTTCCTTCGTGCTGCGGTGGTGACTGCTCGTTTCTTCGTACCTCTCTTGACACGTGGCGTGTTGCTGCTCTGAATGTTCGACGCCGTTGGCTGCTGCGGTGGTTGTACATCTGGAGGTGAAGTAACTGGAAGCTGCCGTTCAGGTGCTGCTTCTCCCGGCGGTTGCCGGCGCACTTGGCGAGCGTCCGGCGTGATAGAGGAAGCGGGCCGAGTTGCCCAAAACTTCCCCGGCGGCTCCGCGGGAGGCTCCCCCTCGTATGCCGATACTGGCAGCGAGGCGGGAGATGGCGCCCGAGAGCTGGCTGACGAAGACTGCGATGAAGGTGGCTTCACTGCCTGGCTCTGCTTCCGTGTTGCGGCGGTCCTCTTCTTCGTGTTGCTGCGGCGGTCTCTCGATATATGCTGCTCGGCGTCTCGAAGAAGAGTGACGGTTGTCCTGCCGGCCTCTGTGAGGAGATGGTTTACTGTGAGGCGGGTGTTGCGGTGGCTGGCCTTTGCTAAGGCGGTATGAGTGGGTTAACATTGTATGACCAAAGCGGAGACCTGCTCCTTCCTGCTAAAAGTAGACAGGGGAAGAGCTAGTGTCCCCTTTCCTTACCATATGTAACTTTTCTGGAGGGGGATAGATTGCAGATCTGTTTCCATTTTGTATTTATTACTCTGAAGAAGTATTGTGTAATATTCTCATGTGGTACTGTTTGTTGTTCATCTAAATCTGTTAGTTAACTTGCTTCTCCTTGTGAAGTCCCGAACCACACAATCTACGTGGATAACAAAATAATCGATTTAGTAAAGACTATCAAAATCTTAGGATTAACGTTAGATGTAACTCTGAGCTGGAAACGTCACATAGAAGATATGAAAAATAAATACCTCAGAAGACTAAATGTATTCTCTTAGCTGCAAAAACTTGGGGTTCGACCTGACTACCCTTATACAAACGTATCAAGCTATCATTATAAGTAAACTTGATTACGGAGCTCAGGTCTAAAATACAGCTAAATGTTGAGTTTTATAAATACTAGACACAATCCAAACTACAGCACTGCTTGGGAGCTTACAGAAACAGCCCCATTTATGCTCTAACGATGGAAACTGACGAGCCTTAATTGAATATTCGTAGAACAGATTTGAGTCTATAAGTGATATTGACCTAAATAAACTTCAATGTAAATTTAATGAAAACGCTACATTACTTGCAAGACAACCTATAATCACCTCCACTTCTTTCTATGTGTATGCGATTTATAAAAACACAATTACTTGTTCTGGCAATGTCAGGAACTGGAACACCCCGATAGATATATTAAAACGTAAGTATTAGAAATTTTTAAAACTAAGTTTCTAAACGACTAATTTATTCCTTATATTATTTAAACTTGAGTGGGAGTAGACCATAGTGATTAAAAATTGATTCATGGAAAATAATAAGCAAAAGGATACATTAAACATAATAAATAAAATAATGCATAATTTGCAAAATACTAAATGCACAGTATGGACTTTCTCTAAGATAAAGGTTATACCTTCCAAATGTGTGCATGTAGGGAGGAATCATGCGTGGGTTTAATTGCAAGGAGTTTCTTAGGAAGGGTTCCGGGTTTGTTGCTAGCTTAGGGTTGCATGGGTTTTTGCTCTCCGGAATGGTACACAGCACGACTTGTTGATTTTTCTCTCACTTTATTTCTTACTCATGCCTTCCCTTCCTTAATGGAGATTTCACACTCGCACATTTTACTACGATTGCTACTACAATTAATTTATGGTTGCATGCATATCAACACCTGCGTACACGTCATCTTGCTGACCTCCAGAGTATTGGTTGGTTTCCCCAACTAGGTTTCTTTTCGAAGGCCATTGAACTATCTTCGGTTTCTTGTTCACTGTAAATTACAATTGAAGTTACTGACCAACCCATTCTACTTGCCTCTACTGGTTCTTCGGTGACGTTTCCTTTCCGCAACATATTTTCTTTCGTTACTTTCAAGTTATTGAATGTTCTCATTCAATCAGGAAGGAGAGCATGCAGCACACTTAGACCTACGTAAATGCATTATGACCCACTTAGAGTTATGGAGGAAGTGAATGAACTCTGTTGTGGGCAAAGATGCCACAAAGACGCGTGGCAGTTTCAAACAGCTGCAGGCTCTAGGTCCATCCCGCTGCTACAACTGCCTAGAACATGACACATAAAGAAGCACCTTCTAATCTCCATGGCATCTAACCTTTCCCTTAAGCGAGGATTTGCGGCAAAATACGCTCTCCAGCTTGCTCGCACCACAATACGCCACAAAATCTAGAATTACATTGAAAGATGAAAAGAAAACGGAAGGATAAAGAAATAATATGCAAGGGCTGGCCTTCCAACCAGGGAAAACATCAACAATACAAGATCAGAGGGAGGCGCTAGGAAGAATGAACCTAAGATTACCTGATGCAAATACGAGGACCCACTTCGCTCAGTTCTTGGGGAAAGAACATACCGACTTGTTTTTTGCGGTCATCTTCATCAGATATCATTTGTAACCACTAATGTATTAATTCAATATTTAAAACCTACGGTCAAATAATATTAAAATGTTATCAAGACATATAGGTGAACTTGCTACTTCCGAGAACGTGAATGAGGAGTGGATACAAATAAAACAGGCTGTCTCTAGATTTGCAAACGAAGTATTGGGAACCAAGAGTAAATACAGGAGGAAAAGAGGACCAAGATTCTGGAACCAGGATATCGAAGAAGCAGTAAAGAGTAAAAAACAATAATATGAAATATGTTTACAAAAATAAGACGAAGATACAAAGAAACAATATGTGAATAGAAGAAATACTGCGAAAGAAATGATACGTAAAGCTCATAGGGAATCCTGGGACAGAAATATAGCAAATATTGATTATGATGTCCATGGGAGACAATTAATTGCTTGGAAAACTTTGAGAGGATTGAATTCAACTGAAAGAGACTTAGCCAGGTTATCATGTATTACTAACGTAGATTGGGTAAACCACTATAAAAGCCTATGGTATAATGAAAACATTGAAAGTATGAACTTACAAAATGAACAAATTGAAGAATCAGTAGATCTTATCACCATTGAAGAACTAAATGAAGCATTAAAGAGGTCCAAGAATAGGCAAGCTGCAGACACAGATTGTCTACAAGTGGAATTATTTAAGTATGGAGGTGTATTACTTACACCAAGACTTCTACATTTAATAACTATGTGTTGGAATAGTAAAAATGTACCAAATGAATGGAAGATAGCCAAAGCATTCTGTTTTCATGAAAGGAGATAGAACTGACTGCAATAATTATAGAGATATAAGTCTTTTAAACACTATCTATAAAGTATATGCACGAATAATATGCAATAGATTAAAAATAATATAAAAAACAACAATCCTGGAAGAGCAGAGGGGATTTAGGAAAGGAGGGTCATGTGTTGACAACGTATT